>CM076581.1:1199262549-1199368668 GCA_034641835.2 Pinus albicaulis | reverse complement strand
CGACTCTTTTGACCAAATGTCGGAAATTTCCCCAAATTTTTTCCATCCCGCCTGAAACCGTCACTATACCGAAGTTTATAGAAAAGTGTCGCAATACCGACACTTAGAAAAGTGTCGCAATTGCGGCATTTGGAGGAAGACGTCGCAATTGCGACACTATGGCCCAACGTGTCGCTATTGCGACGACTGCCTCTAAATGTCGCAAGTGCGACACAATGTCTAAGTGTCGTAATTGCGACGTTTGGAGGCCTTCATCGCAATAGCGACGCATTTTCCACCGTCGGTATAACGACACTTATATGCGCGCTAAATACAAATAAGAAACTTATATGCGCGCTACATAAAAATTATTTTATTGTTTCGTATCCGTCGCAATAGCTACAATAACGTCTGATATCATGCATGCATTCACCCTCCGCTCTTGCAGAACAGTATTCGCCCTCAGCCCTTGCAGAATAGCATTTTCCCTCAGCATTCGCCTTCAGCATTCGCCCTCAGCTCTTGCAAAATGGTAAGTTCTTACTGCAGGCCCTTCCTCCTATAGTAGGGTTGACTCTATTTGGGTTTTTTTGGTCAATTCCATTGGATTGTGTTAGGCTATATGATTCTCTCTAGATGTCAAGAATCAAGATTCAATACCCTCTATTATCTTCATCACCCAATACAATATTTAAATTTTTCCCAAAGAAACGCTTATTAATTTGGCAGCCATTATTTCTCCCTGCTTTAAAAACCCTACATTTAAATGAAAACAAGCATTGCATTTCAACTACAAAAATCTATTAGTGTTCAAATGTAAATATGTGCTACATTAATGCCTGATATCACGTGCGCATTCACCCTTCGCTCTTGCATAATAGCATTCGCCCTCAGCTCTTGCAGAACAGCATTTGCCCTCAGCGTTCACCTTGAGCTCTTGCAGAACAGCATTCGCCCTCAGCATTGGCCCTGAGCTCTCAGAATAGCATTTGCCCCGCATTCGCCTCGCCCTCTTGGCATCAGCCGTTGAAAACTTTGCATTCGCCTCGCCCTTAGTACCCTCTTGGTATCAAAGATTCGCCCCTCATCTCTTGCAAAACATCATTCGCCCCGCCCTCTTGCAAAAATGGTGTCTACCCAGCCCTTCCGTCGAGTCCCAACCGCATCTTCATACACTTTCTATACCTTTTTCACTCACCTAAACCTCCCAAATTGTCAATATCATGTGCAAAAGAGTATCTAACATGGTTTTTAATTATATTTTTGTGTTTGCTATTTGATCTAGATTTTGTTCATTCAGCTGCGGAATCTTGCCACTTTCCGCAGCTGCTGCAACTTTCCGCAGCTATTTTGTGAAACTATATGCTACAGGTGTCTACAATGAAAACAAGCCACATGGGCAGGTCAGGAATGACGTGGACATGGTTCGTGTCCTATTGGTTCAAGAAAACTCATCCAAAGAAGCCGCGGTCAAAGGCGTTCACATGGAAGTCAACCATGGAGTTTCATGTCGGCCGGACTCTATTTCGTGTCACAAGAAGATTCATACGGCCGTTTCTAAGCCTGCGGAGGATAAATCGACATCTGTACAGGACTCTAGAGTCGAATTCAAGCATCCACCTCTCGTAGATTTATTTTCCAACACGGCCATGCTCCTATATCCGTGGACGTAGTGGTCTACGTGCTCTCCACCAGCATGAACTTTAGGAGACAGTTATAGTTCGTTGTTATATATAATGCGTTTGCATACACATATAGAGTTAGTTGATATTAGTGAATGTTAGTCTCTGTTATCTTTTTCTCTGTAGTGTGATTACGCTGCACTTGTGCCGTAACATTACCATTCTGTAAATGACTACTTTTTAATACAAGAAGACTCTGTTTTCCAACTTAATTCGTATTTGAGGACCGTTGCCAAGGCTGGTGTAGAGGGCCCCTGCTCAGCTAAGGTTTTGTGCATTAGTGTATAATTTTAATTTTGTTTCTTTAGAGATCATTGTGTCATAATCCATTCATATGTTCATATATTGCATTTGTTTTATTTCTGTTTATACATTTCCATAATTTCCATTTCATTTCTGTCTTTCATGCTTTATGATTGTTAATCACTGATTAGTGTTCTTGTTTCAGGTTATAGATAGGCAGCCCGGGAATTTTCATAGCTTTTTGACTAATGACATGGAACTAACATTGTTCTGCTGCTAATTTGCTTTTCATAGCTTTTATTTAATTTCAGTATTGCTTTGTTCATTTCAGTTTTGCTTATCTGCTTCAGTAGTTAAATTTAGATATACTAAGCTGCTCATAGCATCTTCGCTGTTCCTTTGCCACTGAAATGATGGTGGGGGATTGGAGGCGTAAATGTGTAGTTCAAACATTAGTTTTTCTCTAAATTTAAATATACTAAGTCAAGCCATAGCATCTTCGCTGTTCTCCGAAAGCCGCTGTAAAATTGACCGATGGTGAGTGATTGGAGTAAGGAATGTGTAGTTCAAGATGTTTTCTTCCGCAAATTTAGATATATTAAGTCGTCATAAAATTTCGTTGCCTCCGAAAGCC
Source organism: Pinus albicaulis (assembly GCA_034641835.2). Taxonomy (NCBI): domain Eukaryota; kingdom Viridiplantae; phylum Streptophyta; class Pinopsida; order Pinales; family Pinaceae; genus Pinus; species Pinus albicaulis. The sequence goes on along the minus strand of CM076581.1, from coordinate 1,199,366,130 downwards.
ACAAACTCGGACTCGTTGGGAAAAATACCGAGAGGGGGGGGTGAATCGCACATCGCAAACTAAAACTTTTTACTTTTTCATGCTCTCAACTAGCATATACACGTGGATATCCTTCATAAAACTTGCGTATACACAGAGAGCTAATTATGTCATTAGTTCTTTGCTTATATCATTCCATTATTCATTCATCAGATGTTCCATAAATAGTAAACATGTGGAGTAAGAACAGAATAAACCATCACACCAAGCATCACACATGAACACCAGGATTTTTAGGTGGAAACCCAATTCGGGAGAAAACCACCGCTGCAGTTGCTCAGCCTTCAATATTTTATTATAGAGAAAACATCTTACAACATATGTGCTGGCGCAGACTTGACCAGCACGCAGGCACCCACCTGCGCTCGTTTACCAGCCTCTCCTGGAAGGGAGCTCCAACCCCCGGACTCGTTTACCAGCCTCTCCTGGAAGGGAGCTACGACCCCCTGATCTCGTTTACCAGCCTCACCTGGAAGGGAGCTACAACCCCCTGACCGAAGGCTACAACCCTCAGCACCACCTTGGACCACGTTTCATCAATTTTCACACTGGATCCTTTCCATACTTTTGAAAGTACAAACATACATCGTCAACATTTATCAACACAACATCGCATATCAGAAACACAGCAGAACAGATCAGATATTTCATACCCTTTCACTTCAGACAGATGTTCGCCTAGATGTTCGCCTCATCACAGATCTAAGCCTTCCATAATCAGATCTAGTAAATACAAATGCATTTCAGATCTAGATCCCCTTCTTCATCATTGGTGCATCATACATTCAGATTTATCTTCAAGTGTAACCCTTTCCATTCAGATCTACTTCAAAGAGAAGTATTCATTCAAGCTCAGACATCTTGCACCCACTTTTGTGATTTGCACAATGAATTTCTTCTCCTTATATAGGTTTATCTTTTTCAATACCATGGGCCAAAACAATACCATGAGCCTTCAATACCACGAGCCAAACCACTACCATGAGCCTTCAATACCACGAGTCAAACCAATACCATGAGCCTTCAATACCATGAGTCTTCAATACCACGAGTCATCAATACCATGAGCCTTCAATACCACGAGTCTTCAATACCATGAGTCTTCAATACCACGAGTCATCAATACCATGAGCCTTCAATACCACGAGTCATCAATACCATGAGCCTTCAATACCACGAGTCATCAATACCATGAGCCTTCAATACCACGGGCCCCTGGATTTGCACTTTTTGAGCGCTTTTTCCCATACGCGACTTATCACGTTCTTTTTAGACATATCCGCGTATTCATAGAGACATAATTTTTTCATCATACTTTGAGCACATTCTGAATTCCTTTCTTCATTGCACACTGTAGATACATCATATTTTCTTCATCAAGAACATATTCTAGCAAGCTCAACTTCATCAAGTAAGTTGCCATCATCTTTATCAAGTGGGTTGCCTTTCAAGGACAACACTCAGCATCATATTGTCAACAAACATCATATCACATCAGATTTACATCATTTACCAAGTCCATCAAGTCAAGAATAACTTCATCAGGTGGTTTGCCATCAAGGACAACACATGTCAATAGCCGCATGTCTTCATCTTCATTTAGTGGGTTGCCATCAAGGACAACACTCTGCATCATATTTCCAACAATCTCCCCCTTTGGACTTGATGGCAACCATGATGGTGTTTGGTTACCACAACAGATAAGTACAATAATAGTACAATGACACCATGTCATTCTCCCTATTTTCATGTCACTCTCTCCATTTTTGGCATCATTCAAACACCATGTTACTCTCCCCCTTTGACATCAAGGGCAAAGGGCACATCATTATCTTCATTCAAACACTATGTCACTCTCCCCCTTTGACATCAAGGGCAACGGGCGGATCCACAATAACATACTCTCCCCCTTTTCTCCTCATGTAGAAGAAGCGTTCTGCAGATCTGATGTATACTGAAGTGACCAAGCTCCCCCTGAGTTCATGCTGAATCTTCAAACATATTTTTCAATGAAGTACATGAATCTATGACATTCCTATCACCAATGACTCATACTTACATCAAAGATTCATCCAAGTGGATTTACATAGAAGAGTCAAGTACCCAACCAAGTGGGTTTACAAATGTGACTCAGCTACCCAACCAAGTGGGTTTACAAACATGACTCAGCTACCCAACCAAGTGGGTTTACAAATTGACAAGTCCTTACATTACTGAATATTACAATTTTACAACATGGGTCTCAACAAGACCTTTTCACCAAAATATAAATATGACCATTTATGACCAACACCAAGAAGACCTCAAGAGAGATCATATAACATAACCATCATAATGCCAACAATGCATTATACTCAGCAACGCTAATGCTCCCCCTGAATCTGTGCATCCATGCATCCTTTTCATATGACTAAGGCTCCCCCTTAGTTTGTGCATCCTGAAAACTTCCACCAACAAATCATCAAGGCATCTTCATCAAAAACATTAGAAACAGAATTATGAGAACTGGAACACCACCAGAGATACCAAACAGTATCAGAGATACCAAACAGCACTGCAGCTGTGCTGAAGAATGCTGAACCAACCAAAAATTGCCAGCAACCAACCATACGCGGTTTTATGTGCAGGAACTCGCGTACATACGCGACTGTGTTTCAGGAAACCCGCGTATCCCAAGACACCTTCTAAATTTCAACCAGATCTGATTCTTTGTAAGGCAAAGACAGTGTTCAGCTTCTTTCTGAGATATTTGACTGCTTCCCTGGACTACAGATATAACAGAATAGTGTAGTTGTGTCTTCAAGCGTCATCCACTGGTTGTAGCATAAGCCCATTAGTAACTAAGCCTTCGGATCCTTTGCAGCATCAATACATTCTTTCCAAAAGAGATTATCATATCAGAACAGCATCTTCAGATATGTGTCAAGCAATCATCCATGTGGTCCAAAATCACCATGATCTTCAAGATGTAACATGAAGTAACATATGTAGGAAAAAGATCTCAACCATAGCAACCAAACTCTATATGATCAAGACCAAAGAATAAGCAGTCATATTTCCAACAATGCAACCATTAGAATTCAACCTGCTACTCCCCCTAAACCAGTGCTTCTTCCTTAACTTGTGCAATCCGAGACACCTTCAACAGCAAGTCATCAACAAAAATCCCTGCATGATCTGTCCTCATCTCTGAACTATAAGACTTTCATCTCAACAATGAATGCTCTTCATCATAAAGCAACCAGGCTTCATCCATAATCTTCAACACAAGAACCCATGCATCATTTCATTATCATGAGTATAACTAGAATGATGCTAACAGTGCAATCATCAGCAGTCAGACTGATGCTCCCCCTGGACCTCTGCTTCAGATCTTCAGCTATCCGATAAATTTTCTTATCATCAATGCATACGCGACTGCGTCTTCTGGAACTCGCGTGTATACGCGACTTTAGTTAATGGAACCTGCGTATGGAAAGTGAAGCATAGAAAATTTCCATCTTCCTTCATTTCTTTCTGAGCTTGTACCTCCTGTACCTGTCCTTTCCACATCAGATGCGCTGTCAGAAGTAAACATAACCAGAATAATCAAATCAACCATGAGAGTCATCATGCATTGCTCCCCTTGTGACGATACATTAATAGATCTCATAATGTATCTCACATCGTTCCCGCAGTCAATCAGAGAAGTAATCTTCCAGAAGCGGATGACTGCAGTAGGGTCTGAATTCCCTACGTTTCTGATCGGTCCTCCTTCTTTTCAAATTTGCTTGAACTTCCTAACTGTGTGCTGAAAATTGTCCACTTTCTCAGATCTGTTCAACCTGCATTCCCTTTCTACATGTCCATACTTGTTACAAGAATAACATCTCATGTGTCCAGAGAAATAAGCATAAGAATCATAATGAGTATTTCTAATCTTCCTCCTTTTACAATCAGCTGCTTTATGTCCACACTTGTTACATGAAAAACAATATCCTCAAGAAACCGAGAGCCTTTCTATGAAATCGTTTGTTTGAGTCGAAACAGACTGCTTCCCAATTTATTAAATATGTCCATAATATTATTTAAACATTCAATCTTCTGAATACCTGACTATGATTGTTGATTGAGATTTTGTCTCTTTCAACACTTCAGGTTTTGCATTGACATCCTCTGAATTTTTGGCACTTCCTTGTGAGCTAGATTCTCCTTTAACAGTTTCATGGAAACCAAGACCATGTTTGATAGCAGGAGACCTTTGATTACTCAGAATATTGTCCAAAATGTTAGTACTATCATGGAACCTCAAAAGTTTAACCTTTTCTTCTAATTTACCTTTGAGAATATTTACCTCAACCTCCAAGGCTTGACATTGCTTTGTCATGCTTTCTTCTTTTCTTCTTCCATCTTCAACTTGATCCTTCAGATTTAGACTCTCTTCTTTCAACCAATCTTCATTTCCTTCACATGTTTGTTGCAGCTCTTCATTCTTCTTATTTGATTTTTCCAGATCTTCTTTGAGAGAGATGATTTCTGCTTCAAGGCCTTCTTTTTCAAATGATTGTAGAGGTTCCTTATTTTTCTTACTTGATGCTTCTAAATCTTCCTGAAGACAAATGATTGCAGCTTCAAGTCCTTCATTCTTCTTGCTTGATTTTTCAAAATCTGCTTCTAGATATTTAATTCGATTGGATGCATAAGTATGAAACCTTTGATACTTGTCCATCTGTTCATTCAGCATTTCTATTTGATCTTTCATTTGTGAGATCATCTCTTTATAGATAGTTTCTTGCTTATTGTATGAACTTTGTAGTTCTTCTTCTTTAATCTTGAGAGCTTCAATTAGATCCACAACTTTACTTTCACTATTGTTTGCACAAAGAAGAGTATTACAAGTGGCCTTCTCCTTTCCTCGAGTAACCTTCTTCTTTTGCTTCTTAGCCATGAGCACTTTCAGATCTTGATCAGAATCTTCTTCATCTTCACTGGACACTTCATCATCATCTTCTTTTGCATAATAACTCTTTCTCTTCTCAAATTGTTTCCCTTTACCATGCTTTTCTCTATAAGGACATTTAGCAGCATAATGACCAACTTTTCCACACTAAAAACATTTGAAGGGAAGCTTACCTTTGAATCTTCCAGTACCTAGTTGGAGCTTTCTCACGAAATTCGCTTCTTCTTCATCGGATATATAGCTGGATTCTTTGACAACTTCCTTTTCCTTTCCTTTTGTAGATGCCTTAAAAGCAACTTCTCTTACTTGAGAAGGGCCTCCTTGTCTCATTTCAAAAGCAATCAGAGTACCATGTAATTGAACAATAGTAAGAGTTTGCAAATCTTGCCTTTCTTCAATAGCTGAAACTTTAGAGTCAAATTTTGAAGTCAATGATCTTAAGACCTTTTCCACCAGAGTAGTATCAGTTATGGTTTCATCCAAATTTCTCATTCGATTTACAATATCATCCAGACGAAGAAAGAAATTGGCAACACTCTCATCTCTATGCATCTTCAAATTTTCATATTCAATTCTAAGAGTTTGGAGTTTTGCACTTTTTACCTTTGTGTCTCCTTCATAGCTTAGAATGATTTTGTCCCATATGTATTTTGCCGAATGTAGCTGCATCACTTTAGCAAATTCTGATTCAGACATGCTTCCCAATAAGACATTCACTGCTTTGGCATTGATTTCATACTTCCTTCTTTCAGCTGCATCAGTAGGAATACTTGTCGGGTATTGATAACCTTCTTCCACGATTGCCCATACATCTGCACCAAGACTTTGCAGATATGCTTTTGTACGTACCTTCCAGAATATCAGATTGCTTCCATTGAATAGAGGTGGCTTAATAGACATTACTCCTTCTTGACTTCCATTGCGACGATCTTCCTTGCTGCATCAAGCCCTTTCACAGACTCGCTCTCGATAGTCTCTGTTGGTAACACCGAGAGGGGGGGGGGTGAACCGCACCATCGCACACCGAAAATCCTTTTTCACTTTTTCTGTTGTTTAAACCCATACATGCTACTTTTTCTCGAAGCCAACTATATACGTATATCCTTCGAAACCCTGCGCACACAGACCCCACCTATGTCAGCTCGCTAGTATCTTATTATCGGACTCTGTCGATGTCTCAAACAGAAACAAAAAGAACGAACAACCATCACCACACATGAACACCCAGGATTTTTAGGTGGAAACCCAAGTCGGGAGAAAACCACCGCTGCAGTTGCTCAGCCTTCAATATTTTATTATAGAGAAAACATCTTACAACAAATGTGCTGGCGCAGACTTGACCAGCACGCAGGCACCCACCTGCGCTCGTTTACCAGCCTCTCCTGGAAGGGAGCTCCAACCCCCTGACTCGTTTACCAGCCTCTCCTAGAAGGGAGCTACGACCCCCCGATCTCGTTTACCAGCCTCACCTGGAAGGGAGCTACAACCCCCTGACTGAAGGCTACAACCCTCAGCACCACCTTGGACCACGTTTCATCAATTTTCACACTGGACCCTTTCCATACTTTTTAGCACAAACATACATCACCAACAGATACTTATCAAGACAGATCAGATATCAGAAACACAACATAACAGATCAGATATTTCATACCCTTTCACTTCAAACAGATGTTCGCCTAGATGTTCGCCTCATCACAGATCTAAGCCTTCCATAATCAGATCTAGCAAATACAAATGCATTTCAGATCTAGATCCCCTTCTTCATCATTGGTGCATCATACATTCAGATTTATCTTCAAGTGTAACCCTTTCCATTCAGATCTATTTCAAAGAGAAGTAATCATTCAAGCTCAGACATCTTGCACCCACACTTGTGATTTGCACAATGAATTTCTTCTCCTTATATAGGTTTATCTTTTTCAATACCATGGGCCAAAACAATACCATTTCAATGGTTGAGCTGGAACTCAATACCATGAGCCTTCAATACCAATGCAGTCAAACCAATACCATGAGCCTTCAATACCATGAGTCTTCAATACCACGAGTCATCAATACCATGAGCCTTCAATACCACGAGTCTTCAATACCATGAGTCTTCAATACCACGAGTCATCAATACCATGAGCCTTCAATACCACGAGTCATCAATACCATGAGCCTTCAATACCACGGGCCCCTGGATTTGCACTTTGTGAGCGCTTTTTCCCATACGCGACTTATCACGTTCTTTTTAGACATATCCGCGTATTCATAGAGACATAATTTTTCCATCATACTTTGAGCACATTCTGAATTCCTTTCTTCATTGCACACTGTAGATACATCATATTTTCTTCATCAAGAACATATTCTAGCAAGCACAACCTCATCAAGTAAGTTGCCATCATCTTTATCAAGTGGGTTGCCTTTCAAGGACAACACTTAGCATCATATTGTCAACAAACATCATATCACATCAGATTTACATCATTTACCAAGTCCATCAAGTCAATAATAACTTCATCAGGTGGATTTCCATCAAGGACAACACATGTCAACAGTCGCATGTCTTCATCTTCATTCAGTGGGTTGCCATCAAGGACAACACTCTGCATCATATTTCCAACACATGTGTCCTCTCTGGTGGGCCACCTTCTAACTTATGGGGGTCGACCTATGTGGATTGGACATTAGTCATATGGTGGTATTATATATATATATATATATATATATATATTATAATGTTCAAACACACCTCTCGGCGGACACTACCAAATTTGGAGGAGCCACTACATAAGTTTGGAAAAGGTTCCAAAATGGCGCATTTGACATATATGGTGGAAGATTATTTATTACTTGGATAAAAATTTTGTGGCGGGGTCGGTGCTCGAACCCTTGAACCCCCGCCTAGAAACCATGCGCTCCACCATCTCGTCTACGGGGTAGTTCTTACCCATATAGTCTTTTGCATAAATTTGAATTTCAACCGTCGACAGTTTGGGGGGTGGAGGGGGCCAGACCTTCAGTCCAGCCCTCTTCCCATGTGGCCATGACATTCGAATCAAGTGCTAAATAGTTGAATGACAGGTTCTTGATAAGAATGTTTAATTAAAAATAAAATGTGGATTAGTGACGATAATACGCAATTAACGCTTAATGTGCGCTTATCTCTAAATAAGTGCTTATCTTCCCATAATGATTGATTTGTGATAAGTAATCCCAAAACTCAAGCTATAAGAATTTTCGGAGGAGTGCCAAATTTTGTGGGATTTATAATTTTAGAAAAGTAACTGGAAGTTCTTCGAGTTTTTGAGCAGAAATTGGGGCAATGTTGGTTTTGGTCATAGATCACTCAATTTTCGACCAAATGGAGCTCAGTAAAAGTCATTTTTGGCTATTTGGCATGCTACGAGCTCAATGTAGTAGGTTGGATAGGCAGAAAGGGTCATCTACAGTTGTTTTTGTACATTTGAATATTTTTGAAGGATAGGGCCACTAGGTGTTTTGGTCATTTCCAAAGCATCCAAAGTCTAAATTTAGTAAACGAATAGTAATTTTTGGGATATTATGATGTTTTAAACTCATTCATGTTACAATACGTTCTAAAGATTGTATCTAAAATTTCAACACACTTGAAGCTAATACAAAGTTCACATTATGAAGGTAGACCAAGGAGATGTAGCCCAGGAGGGATGAACTCCTTTATCAAAATTCTGTGTGTTAAGCTATGCTATGTGTGTTTTTTTTGTTTATTATTACGTCTATTTTTTCATTTAAAATTATTCTTTTTAATTTTATGATAAACTCAAAATTTCGCTAAGTACATTGTTTGTGAATAACATGTTCATAAACAAAATCATGAAGGATAAGTAAAACAAAGCAAAGAAAAGTTTATATTTCAAATTAAACTAGCATAGGAATAACTAGCATTCATTTTCAGATCATCAATCCATAAAGAGACATCCTGATCTGTTGTTGGGCCTCAAGAATAAATATGGAAATTTGATTCACATGTTCAGCAAAAATTCTAGTTCTTCTCTTCTATAGTAATTCCTTCTCTGATGCCATGTAGAAAATCCACATACATTCAACTTATCTTGTAATACGATAAAAAAAAATACTTTAATCTATTCTACAAATTTCAGAAACCAATTACGATCACACAATCACATCAACAAGAAAGAGAAAAAATTTGAATCGCACAAAAGAATTATTTATCTATGGAAAGCCTATTATAAAATCCCCAGTATCTATATATTTCATTAATTCCATAATATGAAACAATAAAATGCTTCTTTCATGCTTGAGATCTCTCTACACTTTCTATGACTCCCTCACTCTAATAGGAGTAGGTTTTTTCCAATACTTCGCCAATTACTTTCCCTTGTCTGTCTAGCCTTGCTTACACATTCCTGAGGGAATTTAGTCCCTAGTAATTGGGAAATTCCCACTAATTTATTTTTCAATACATCCAAGGCATCCTAATGACCTCATGCATGACCTGTAAATTTTTTTAACTATACAAATAATAGTCTACTTCCCTTTAACTCCGATCTCATCAGGGCATTCCTTAGAACAAACATGAAACAACTATTTTGAGTGAATTATAACTTATTTGATTGATCATTGCATGTGAATTAAATTATATTTAATTCACTGGACCTATCACTGGCTCATCAATCTTTTAGAACTATTTAAACTAATTTTAACTCAAACAATTAGGTTAAATAATTACAACTTGAAATAAACTGCAACTCGACTGCCTAAAACTTAGAGTGAATTCTACATTCCTCCATTTTTACCGCCAACTAGAATTTACTAAGGTGACTAAGTGTTCCCAACTTTTTTAAATCATTCAATATCTCATTTGATGTAGAATTACAATTTCTTTCTAATATAATTAAAATTAAATTAAATTAGAAGCCTCTTATTCCTGCAAATTTCAACATATCTTCATTTAAAGTGAAATATTTGATTTATTCATGCTGGGTTGCATTTTAGGGAGTTCGAGTGAAACTCGGGATGAACCCTAAATCTGAAACTTAATTGAAGATAAAAATTAAAATTTATTGAATAAACCTAAGGATAATTTGTAACATTAAGGAAAACATTTAGAGGTCTATACTGGAGATGTGTTCCAACGTCGTTAAACGTAGGAGTTGTTGTTGTTTCCCAGCATTGCATCCCAGTGATGATAGCTAGTTTCATCGTAGGTTGCTATCCTTGCCATCATTAGTCTAGTCCGCTGCCTTGTAAATAGTGATACACCAATTCACGGTTGCTTAGTAAAGTTTTATGCCTAGTTTTACCCCTTTTTTATTTAATTTTGTGTTAATTGTTAAAATTTAGTAATCCAACATGGAAGAAAAAACCCCTACGCTCCGTTGTTAGCATAGAATGAAAAATAAGCCTCTTCTTCCACTGGAGGTATCTTCTTCCCATCATGAGAAGAATAAGAAAACACAAATTACTAAATCAAGAACTTTTGGAACTACTTCTGGTCCCGCTGAGATTGATCCACTACAATCATCCTTCACTTTGAGTATTGAACATGAGATTGCATCTCCTCTTCTTGTTGAGTCTGACAAAATAAAAATAGAAGCACCTTAAGCCTTATTTATTGAGGTTATTTTACTTTAATTTACTGAATCAAATACGTTACCATGTGAGGTACCTCTTCCATCTTCATATGTTACTTCAGTACCTTCCCCTTATCTTCCTTTCTCTCAGACACAACCATAAACTATATATTTTGGACCTGACGATGAACCCCTTCCTATTGTTTTGAGTATTTAATATATCCCATAGGTAGAATATTGTCCCTATTCTCCTATTCATTTGATAGGGCTTCATATTTTTCAGCCTCATCCTCTTCCTCCTCTTTAGACTCTATCTCAAGATCCTTAATCTAATTCTTTTCTTTTTAACTGAATTGTGAGTTTTGTGTGAAAATCATCTTTGGGATTGTTAACCATTACCGAATCTATTATGGTTTCCCAGGATGCTACCTTGGTTGAGAAAAATAATGTTTCTTACTCATCCATGTTTTTGACATCACTAGAGACACATCTGTATGGTTTACCTTTTGTCCCACTTGGTTATCAATCATTTTCTTGTACATTCTCTTGTGAAAAATCAAGTCCAAATACCTCTTCCATGTTATCTACTCATCGAATTCCATCTAGAAATTCTTTAATGAACACTATACAGTCCACTCCTTCTCCTTGGCCTACAGCTAAATTTTAGAAATAGGTTTTCCCTGGTGTTAGTGGGAATAGATACCTTCAACAATCCAATTCTCCTTATGTTGGGTACTCTACACATATCGGAAATTTTCCTCCATAATCCCCTACTTCTTTATCAAGGGGAAATATTGTCATCAATATACGCAATCAATATTAAATTCCACCTATCAATCTATAACTCACAAATATAAAATCAATGTAATCCAACCTTTATAGGCTATGAATATGATTCAATCTATTCCTACAATATATAATACCTCCCAGGTAATTCTATCTCAACCTTTACAAGGTACTTTACAGTCTCAACTACCTGGAAATGGTATTCCTTAAATTCCAGTAGGAACAAATTCATATGGTATGGATCCACCCCAACCGACTCCACCTTATGTTGGAATGATACGAAATCTCACGAGGCAATAGTATTAGCATTTTCAAGGTGTCTTGATAGTGCCTTATCAAGTTCAACAAATCCAAACCGATCCACTTCAGTATTTACGAGGTTGTCGTGGATCTATACAAGAAGGATATATGTTTACTGGTTATCAGAAGCCTCCCTATCTTGGTACCTAGGTTCCTCTTTATCAAAAGGCTCCTTATCTTGGAGCAAAGATCCATGTTTCCTAGGCTATTCCATCCTATCTGCAGTATCCTCCCCTAGATTTTAATAGGAAATTTCCTTTTGTGGTAGCTCTTGAACTTCTATATTTTACTGTACTCATGAATGACTGCATTGCTCATTCTCCTTTGTCGCTGATAATTACTACCAAATTGACTTATGATATCTTCAAGTTTAGTGGGAATCTTGGAGAAGAACCATCAACACATGTGAAGAATTTTTAGTTGGGGTATTCTTCGAACTCCCTTAATAATCATTCATTTCAGTTACATCTTTTACAACGTCTGCTTATGGGATGCGCAACTAAATGGTATATTGAATTACCTAGAGCTTAATTCAACAATTTTAGTTCCTTAGCCACTACAGTCCTAACACATTTCCATTTTCCCATGAGATATGAGGCTGGAATATAACTATTTAACAACTTTAAATAGAATAATTCTACTCTAATTTATGATCATATTCATGAGTGTCAAGGTTGTCCTTTTTCGGTTAAAACATGTTCCCAATTGACTTCTTTGGGGGCTCTCAGCTAGCTCTCTTCTTTATTTACCTCATAGTGTACCTGCTTCTTTAGAATCTACTCTATGCTGTTAGATCAAAGTCCCTCCCTAACCTATAGATTTCATATGTATGCTAACTAGTGAAACTAGCACACATAGATTAGAATAGTTGTACTTGTTCAAGGAGTTGAGTGTAATCAATTACGTCAATAAGGTAAGTAACCAATTGTTAACATAATGGTTCATTAAATCTATGTTTCAATCAACCACAAATGATGTAGCTAAGGGTGGAGTTGTGACTGAAGAGAAAGGGATTGCTTCTATCCAGTTTTTGGATCTCATTTATACCTAATGTAGCACATTCTATGGGAAAAATGTAGCACATTTCTCAGACCCTCAAACATTGTTCCTCGACCTCTTAGTAAATAATCACATGTTTCTCATGGCATGATTGGTTCTTCTTGTTCATATTTTGAGAGTAAACAATCTATTTCTTCTCTTATGACTACCCGAATCCATCCATCCAATCACACTGTGGCTTCTACATCCGAGATTAATGTTGTTCAATCCAATAAAGGAAAATATCAATAGCAACCAGAAAGTAAGAATACAGGTAAAGGAAATAAGAATGAATACTCTCCTCTGCAGGATTAAAAAAAAAATGGTGATTCTTCTGAAGAAAAACAGGAACGTCGTTATCCATTTATGGAATGTAACAACGAGCACTTCAATCATGGCTATCATCACTAGGTACAAGTGAACCAATTTATGAAATTCTAATTCACTCGTTGTGTTGACTGATCCATTTTCAAATTAAGAGACTCACATGGTGGCTTGGAACCCTACTTTTTGTAACTCAATTTTAATTCTTTCCTCTATAAATCCTAAATATGATATTATCGTGGCACCTAAACTAAAAATTATGGTAGTGTGAACCCTGCAAATGGTCACACTACTAATCAACTTACCAGTTAGACACCATCTCAATGACATCCTACTATGCCTATGATTATTATGGACTTTACCATTATGCCTCTAAAGGGCATTATTCATAAATATTCTTTCAACCCTCACGCGAGAGCCAATCAAAACTATAGCACAGTTGAGGACATGGATTAGTCTTCATCTGCTATCTCTACACTCAAGGTGTTGCAAAATTCTCCCACCCAGTAGATGACTTTTCTTTATGCTATCATATGTATTGATCCTCCAGATTCTGACTTACTCATTTTTAATAATGTACTATTCACCACAACTTCTAGCTCATTTGTATTTCATCATTCAAGTTGTATTATATGGTGATTAAATCCATCATTCTATTATAGATGAGGGGTCCTCAATGTGTATTATGTATTTATCCTACTGGAAGGTTGTTGGTTCTCCTCAATTGAGTTAGTAACCGAATACCTTGAAGGATTTACACAGCTGAATGTATAAACCTTCTGGTATTTCAAAGTCCTTGCAAGTAGAATTATGAATCAAATTTGTATCCATATAAGTCAAAGTTATTGACAAGCCATTGGACTATAATATACTATTAGGACACACATGGGTTTACGCCATGGTTGTTGCTGTTTCAACTTATTTCTAAATGATATCCTTTCCCCGTAAAGGTGGTATCATAACCATTAATCAATTGACCTTATTTTGTTCTACCTCTCAAGTTACGGGAAGTGTCCCTCTTGTAAGGGAAACTCTACACCCTTACCAACATGTTGGGGTCAGACTACTTAAAGAATCCTCTCTCATGGTACCTTCGGCTACTTGGAGTGATCCTCCTTACGATGTCATGAATTGCATATTTATCATTATGGAGCCACATTTCTTTTCATACTTGTTCATAATGCATCGACCATCCATGACTTTCCTTCATGAACCATGTCATTCATTTCATCCTTTTCCTCATCGAAAAGTGATCTTCTAATCAACACCTAGTTTTTATTCATACACTACCTTTTCCATGTCATATTTCCTTTAGGATATTTAATCCAACCACACGCGTGCTATTTGTAAGTGACATTTGAAAAATTCTTTCAGTAGCGCTATACCAACCCATCTAGATGTTTGTTCAAAAATGAAAAAATGAATATCAAATAAAAGTTACCTTTTATAATGGCCCTTCATCATGAAGTATACTTGTATCGACATCAAACATATATTGAAACATATCCAATATATTCAATTTCTAGGGTCTCCTTTCTTTCTATAATTCATCAAAGTCATCATACGTATGGAGATGTCATGTTCAATTTTCCTAGTCATCAGATGTTGATTTCCTTTTCTATATGCTCGCGATTGTATTTTTAACCATATCTTATTTCTTTTATCACATATTGTTCCCCATTAAATTTCATCCATATTTCCTTCATATTTATGAACTACCTCACATTCCATATGAGGACATATTATGTTGATTTTAGTTTAGTCAATATGTGAACCATGCCCTCATGCATATTTTCAAAAGAGGAGATCCCATTTTCTTCGATACTGCTCATCAAGTTGAGAACTCTTCCATGTTATCGACAACTATATGATGAAATGACTTTATCAAACATATGCATATATGCCTCTTTTCTTATTTTCATCATATAGGATTCGTTTAGCAATTCCTTTTTTCATCCTACCATCATGCTTAAACATTGAATTCAATAAAAGGTGGGATTCTTAGTGAGACACTTACTTCATCTAACAAAGATGAACCTTCTAATGAATATTCCAAAAAAAGATCTTGATTATCCTCATCCAATGGAAGATCATTTCTCATCATGATGACATATGATGAGTTACTTTTATCATGCTAGATGGATTTCTTTCAACCATATGCCTTTAATGATATTAGTAATAGCTACTTCCTTTGTATGATGACCGTTATATATTTTTACTTCAATTGTCGTGAACTATTTATTTGATTGAATGTTATTATGATGTCATGCCCTAAAATGATTCATCCTATAATGCTTTACAATGATTTCTATGTGACTAATTATTTGACCATGGTATAGGTCTTCCACCAATTACTACTCCTTGCTATTAACAACTCATCCATAGTTAATTAATTACATCATAAATAGAGCTTGAGGATCTAAGGGTCAGTATGGTTCCTCCTTCTATCATGCTTTTCAAAATAAAGGATTAAATAGTACCTTAATATTAGGGTTTAAAAATACTAATGTTTCTTATGATCCATATATAGTTAAAAATTTGAACCTTAGAACCATAATATAAACCTTAAAATATCTTATGATGGACCCTTGAAAATAAAAATGTCATACATACTTCATGGATACCTACCTGTGCATGGTTCCTTCACAAAGGTACTATAATAATTACTGTTCTTTCTACTATCTTTCAAAATTTATTTTACTTCTCTTCTAATGGGACCTACTTCTATTTAAGACATAGACTTATTGTAGATATTTTTTTCGACCTTGATGGCTACAAGACTTATGTGCAATATAACTTCATAATAGGGATACTTCTTATTACACTTATTTTTTTCCTATAGTTCCTTGGAGTGAATACTTACTAAAAATGTATAGATGATTATCATCTAGCTTGAATTCATGATCATGTTATAGAGAATAATTATTAATTTATGATTTCTTCCTACACTTCATATTTACACGACATTTTTTTCTCCATAAATTTGGGTTATGCAATCATTGATAAAAATATGGCTTATCTTGATGAGATTCTTTATCTTCTTGAACAATTTGATCCTTCGCTGAGGATTCCCAAAAGTTTGGTTATGTGGTTTCTACATATAGAGGTGATGTAAATGGTTCTTTTATTCAAGGCCCAAAGGTTCGATTTTGTTTGCCAAAGTATTTGGATTTCTTTGAATATTTAAATTAGTCTGTCAACCTCTCAAGACAATGATATAGCGTTCTTAAAAAAACATTCTTTTTATGCATCAATTTTAGAGGTATACTAACTTTATGCAGATCTATTGTGGCCCAAAAAATCACTTATTCTTGTAGAGAGTTTGGTTGCTTTAAATATCTTGAGAAATATTCTTAGGATAAAGATATAACTCATTGTAATTTGTTCACTATTTTTAGGTTAGAACTTGAGAATCCATAATTTGATCAAACCTTGTTATTACTTTGTCCTTGATGTTACCTGGATAATATTATTGTGTCTCTTTAGCTTCCTACCTGAGTCACCTCCTTTGAGCTTCCCTTCTTTCAATTGACACCTTAGCTCTGATACCATGTTGATAAATCTAAGGGAAACAACATTAGGTGATTTACCTTTTATTTGATAACTATTTTTGATGTATTTTTTCTTCACTTAGTTATATTATTCTCTCACATATTATTATTATTGTTTTAATTCATAAAAAAAATACAAAACAACAAAGAAAAATGAGACAAAGGACATAATATATAAGAAATCATTGAGGGGAATAGCCTCTCCAATATGGGAGGAAAACTCATGAGAATGCTTATTCTTATATAGTCTTCAATTGGTGAATTCCAAGTCTAACACCAGTGACCAAGAACTTCTCTAAGACTAAGTCAAAATAATCCTATGGTAAACTCTTTTTCCACAAATTCAAGGATGGTCAAACTTACTGCAACACTCCTCTTTTCATCTTATCCTAAAATATTCTCCGTCTACTATACGCTTTTAATTCTCTTCCTACCTGTAATATTCTGTATTTCTAAATGTCTGATCAAATGAGGAAAAATCAACATGTGTTATCTCACTCACTTGCGATTACACTTCTTCTTTGTCACTTTTGGATAGAAACACTAACTCTTGACACCTTGTTTCGACCTTCTTATGATGAATGTAACTTTTATCTTTGCTACAACAAAGAGTAGCCCAAAATTCTCGCATGTGTGAATTATATAACCTAGAAAAAAGTCCTTATACACTTTGATTGACTTATATTATTACCCTCTTCTTATTATCACTTTTTCTCTTCCTTAATTGAAATCATGTGTGATAAGTTTGCCCTTGAATGAGTCTAAGTCCTCCTTTATATATGCTTATTTGTTTATGATTGTAGGAAAAATTGTAATTTCCTTTAGGTCAACTTATTTATTGAGTAGGTTGACTTTTTCATTGCATTATTACATAGTCTTCAAGAGTTATTTAACTTGATTTTGACTCAATCGAATTATTCTTACAATATGTAACATGACCAAATGGGTCATTCATACATTACAATAAATTTCTTGACTTGTAGAGTCAACGACAAGCCCTAGGAGTTCACAATGGGAGCTAGACCTAAAGATGAATCTCTTTGAGCATGAAACCAAAGCCTCAAGAAAAAAATTAATCAATTTATTTTTCCTATTACATAAAATATAGAAAATCATGATTGCATATGTTGTTATTAATACTGAAGCTAACAACATATCTCAAAAAATCCCACCTACATCATCATGCAAGTCATCATTTTCTTACAGAGTCTGTCTCCATGCTTTTACATCCCAAAAAAAATTTATATTCCTTTGAAAAGTGTATAAAATATTTTTGAGAAACAAAATTGCCACCCCTATTTTTGTGTCAGACACCTAATGATAGTCCCAAGTCGCTCTTAGTTGGAGCTATCTTTTCATTAGCTCCCTTCCATGATCAGCATTGGCTCACACCATATTAGGACAGTAAGAAGAGTCATTTATCCACACCCACCCCTGGAGGCCCAAACATCTCTAGAGTCACTTCCTTTAACACTATTGTTTTTAGTATCACCGCATGCATCAATTATCTAACCTCAAGAAATATTTTTGTATCCCTCGTATACTATCAAGTTTGTCCTTCATGCCTATGGATCCTTCTCATCACAAATATCTAAAGAAAATATTTTTTGAAATCATCTTCCAAGTGATTGGCGCTTCATTTTTTTGACACCAACACACATCTTCTAGAATCAAAAAATTAACATGGCTATTCCCAACCTATAGGTATAATCTCAGGTAGAAAAATGGGAACCATCATTTTGTTTGAAAATCATAAAAGTGAAAATATTTTCTTATGATGATAATTAATTTTGATATTATTTTGTTCTTATTAACTTTCTTGTGTTATTATTTTATCTTTATTTCATCAAGAAATTATCAAATACAAAACATGAAGATCAGGGACACTATATATAGGCGGACAGCAAGGGAAAAAACCTTATCTAGGGGAAAATATAGTCAAGATCTCTTCCTTGAGTAAATTCATATGATAGTGAGACAACCATGACCCTAGACCAAAAAAACATCCTCCTACACCAAGTAAACCCTTCCTTTATATATTTTTTAGTGCTTCAAAGTGCAACTTCAAACAATAACTTTGAATTTGATGCAGCTTTATAGCTTTGACCTTGATGCAGCAGGTTCAGAAACATTGAACCTTGATGGAGCAACTTCACATCTTGAACTTTGATGTAGAAGGTTCATAAATTATACCTTTATGCAACATATTCAAAAATTGTTCCTTGATGCAAAAACATCAAAATTTCCACCTTGATGCAACATCTTCAAAACTTCTTCCTTGATGCAAAAACTTCACAACTTCCACCTTGATGTAAGAAATTTAGCCTATCAACATCCAAAAACTTGGATATAGTTTATTGCAACTGCAACATAATATGTGACCCCCAAATTTAGAGAATCTATCATCCAATAGAGAGAGATTTTTGTCCCATAAATAGCTTACTAACTTCACATATGTGAGAGAAAGGTAACCCAAAAAATCGATTTCCTTCTTCCAGCTTCTCTCCTTCTTCTCCAACAACTTTGTACATTTTACTACAACCAGTTTATTGCATTTTTTACTGCAAATCCAAATTGATGACAGAGTCTCCAAAATGAAGTCAAGATCCTGCAATATATAGAGTTTTGGTGATGTGGAATTACCCTGTTTGAGGCCAAATTTATCTTCTTGAGGCTGACTTGGTGGAGGAGGCCTAAATGACTTATTTTACAATAAAAAAATTTCTTCCTTTACAAATAATTCCGAGGAAGGGTTCTTTACAATATGACATGGAAAATATTAGTCGACATAAATGATGGAGGTATAAAATGAATACCTTGACCTAAAACATAATTTACCCAAGAATGAAACCAATGCTTTAATAAGTTAATTTATATATTAATAAAATTTATTTTTCTTTCTTTTGATAAATACATTACATTATGATTGAAGTACAATTATTAAGACCGGGCCTAGTTACATTCTTCAACACCCTCTCTTAAATAGGGAGGTATTCATAATTACACATATATACAAGTACATATAAAATCTTAAAGCACATGAACTACAAATAATTTAGGCACACATGGTGCCACACACTAGATTCCTAAGAAGGGAAATATTTCTAGGTGGGGCTATGATGGACTAAATATTTCATCCACTCTAGGTACCATCAATATTAATTGATAACCATCAACCCAAGGAACTAGGTGTGTAATTCAAGATTAAATATCTATAACCAATGCCACCCTCCCTACTTTGAGAACCAAAAATCAACACATAGGCCAACTAGATGTCTTCCTAGGCATACATGATGCCTCAACACTATAAATAAATAAAATTGGTAAAAAAACAAATCCCTTGATCGAACACATTAGTAACATCATGTATGCTTCCAAAATTTCGAGAGATTTACCTAAAAAATCATAGCCCCAATGAGTAACAATATTTCAAATACATAAGTAAATGAAAAAATTCAGGGTCTTCAGACATCTTAATGCATCTGTGATTGTCTCAATTAATGAGAGTGGTAATTAGAGGCTCTCCAAATTTGATAGAAGTTTCCTCAATCATACAACTTCCTTTCCTACTTCACACGAAACAACATATTTTGCTTCATCACTACTTAATGAAATCAGATACTGCTTTACTTCTTTCAGCAGCACCTCAATATAAATTCTCCAATTTATTCTTCAAGGTATCTTTCATGAATATAATATGACCTCCCTATGAACATGGGATATATACCCTTTATTTTATCCAGAATTCCTCTTAACAAAGGGATATAAAATGCTTTCTATCAAATCAAAAAATATTTCATGGATTCTTTCCTTCTGGTCAGAGTCATGTTGGTCATCATCATTCATATAAACTCCTTCATGCTGCTTGCCAACCAAGTCAACTTTACTTACAACTATATTCAACATCTTGAAGATTGTGTACCTTCACAAATTATATATAAAGTACAACCAAATACATATATATAATCATGAAACACATATTTCATTAAAATTGGAAAAAAAAATTAGTAAAATTTAGTTTTTTGGTTATTTTGAAATTCTAAACCCCCTTTTCAATTTAAAATTTAATGAAATATGTGTTATGATGTTAACAATATCAGAATAATACTATAATAGAAGCATTATACTTTAGACATCAAATCCATAATCTTAGTTATGTTCATAATAAACAAGAGATGCATGCTTCTATACTTCTACTTCTTGCTAGGGTTTTTCTATAAACCCTATGTTAACACTGGAAAATTGTACAACAGAAGATGACATCAATTAATGTTGCGCCCAAGGATTTACAGGACAAGAATACATTATGGAATCAAGAAGTATTTAAAATCTCTAAGTTTTTGAGAAATCAGATTTGAACTAGTCATAAATGCTCAAACGTGCGCTTTATCCTTTGAGAAGAGCGCCTTCTGCACGCATTTTTGACCGATAAGCATGCATTCCTAGAAATGGAAAAAATTCGCTTTCCGAGACCACACCAAGGAAAGGAAATTTACTCCTTATGTGAAAGACACCTAAGGACAGCCACCAGCGCCTCCTTAGACATTATGTGAGCACACAATGGAATCACACCTCTCCCTTGGGTCACCATCCATCATGTACTGAGGGAGGGAAGGAGGGTTTGAAGCTCACCTATATAAACCCACCAAGAGATGACGAAATGGTGATCACAGTGTTATGCTGGCCAATGTTTCCCAAGCAACACCAGCATTGTGTGTGACTCAGAGCTGGAGCTAAAGAGGACTTGATAGTTGGCCACCCAACATCTTCGTCCACCATAGCAGAGAGAGAGTGAGACTGCATCAAAGGCAGAGCTTGAAAGGCAACATACTTGCATCGGGACCTGGAACCATTGCCTAGGGGCCCTATGGCAAGTGGGTAAAATTTCTTCTCCATTTCAAACGTTTAATAACAATATGCCATCGAGCCATCGTTTACATTATTATCGTTTGGAACTCTCTATATAGCTTCTGTATATTTTTGTTTTTTTAGTTTTAGTTTAACTAGAGCATACTTCAGCTTACTATTTCCATTAAGTTTTATGCTTTTGAGCTCCCACACTTTCTACCCGTTACCAATAGTTTAGAGAGTAGACCACACTCTCTAAGTTGGTGCGATTTCGTACACCCATGCGACTAATCAACAACAACAGGATTCGCGACTCCACTGGCATGTTCCAAGTTTATGTGGTTCCGTCGTATTGCGTAGGAGACCCTTTTTCTATGCTGGAGTGGAGATAACAGTCTTCTGACCCATCTTGAAGTCCCTAGA
The DNA here is from genome assembly GCA_034641835.2 of Pinus albicaulis. Classification (NCBI taxonomy): domain Eukaryota; kingdom Viridiplantae; phylum Streptophyta; class Pinopsida; order Pinales; family Pinaceae; genus Pinus; species Pinus albicaulis. Next base: position 1,199,344,318 of record CM076581.1, on the reverse strand, counting down.
CTCACTGAAGTGACAGACTGAAGAAGGAAGCTCCTAATATTTTACTTGCATGATTTATGCCCATATTTTTTCCACATAGAGGCGCATTGCACGCGTTCAGGACTGATTTGTGTGCAGGAAGGTCCACCTGTCAAGGGATTTTGTGCACAAATTGCAGAGAGATTTTTTCTCCCTATTTTCTACATTTTTTATGCTTGTAAGTGTGTTGGACAACCCCTAATTTATCTGCCAACACTTGTGTTGATACCCCACATCTTTTGAGAACTCACTTTTTGCTGCTTTCTGTAGGAATTTAGTTAGTTTTCATTTAAGTTGGATTTTGCAAAAAACGTTCACATAGTTTAAGTAGGGGGCGAATTAACCATTGCTTTCTAAACAATTTATGTTTTTTCAAATTCTGGTATGCACACTTAGTTTAACTAGTCCAAGTAAGAGGCTCATGACCACACATGCATAAGCTAGTATAGAAATTGTTTAATTTAAATTCAATTTTTGCATTGAGGAATTCTGTGGGACTAGGATTGAATTACCAACTAGAGAAAGTAATATTTGTTTTCTTTGCACTATTTGGTGACCCTAGATAAGAATACGAACGCTCTACATTCATGATTCGCCATCTCCCTTTATTCACTCACATAGACTAACTAGGAAGATTTGGAAGCGGCCCATTATCCGCAAATGATTTCCATTTGAGCAAGGAACAACGTCACATATATTAACTAGGGGAATTTTGTAAAGGATCACCGATATCCATATGTTAAAATTATGATATCTTTCACCATACGCTCACACCAATTCACCCACTAAGAAAATAAAGCCACCTAAAAATAACTTAAACCAACTCTCTAAACTCTCCCCATAGGGGCCATAAGAGAATCTATAGATTAAGCTAGGATCAAGGGGGTAGGCATCCGATAAGACACCTTAACCACACTTCACATTGGAACATAGAAGTTGTGTATTTAGGGATCTTTAGAATCCACCTATCAACACATGGAAAATAAAACCCGAGCGCAACAGAGACCCGAATCAGAGGGGTTTAGGCTTAGGTGCAGTGCGTGCGGTATCAGTTGGGGCTACCTGACCCGGTTGATACTCGGTACTGTTATTTGACTACCAAGAAGCCCAAGACTCGAACGCTCACATGGGACGGTGGTTCTTAGTGGCCAGAACTAGGGCATCCTTTACCCTATAGGTGATGGTGTAGGCAAGCACCAAACCCTCTACCCTTACCTTGGTTGATTCTCTTCAGCTGATTGGGGGTGTTGCTGACTCTTACAGGACGTTGTGCCAGCAATCACAAGAAATCCTCTCAAGGCCCAGTTACTTTTGAGTGTGTGAGGATGTAATAGGTCTTATACGATTTTTAGTATCATGCGCAAACAAACAAAACCATTCTTTGCTTGACTGATCACATAGATTAAGTTAAAGGGAGAATCCATTTCGTTTTCACTTTGCTTTATGTATGTGACCATAAATTTGTGATGATCACGGACTCGATCCCTTTAAAAAATTTCCAAAACCTAACCTGGTCGACACTAAAACAGTTCCAACAGAACCTCGTCGGTCCAGGCGTCTTTTGGACCTCCCCCCATTACCAGGAGGGGTTCTGGGTCTTTCGTCGTTTAGGCGTCAAAGAATGAACATTGCCACAGTTTTTGGTTCCTCCTTTCTTGGAGCAACCTTTGTTGGGAACCCTAATCATTCTCCCAAAACAACACCACACACCACTCCCCCCTCGTACCCTGGGGGGTAGAGGAGCACATCCCATATGGGAAGCCATATAAATTCACAATAGGGTACATCGGAGACTAACCCTCGTTATAACCAGAACTTCATCTCTTCAAACGTTGCCATGGCATCAACCTCCTAGTCATCCTTCTTAGCGGCATTGAATCTACCATATTTGACCAAGCTCACCAAAGACCCCATTGCACACGACCCTAATTGGCCTCCCATGCCCACGAAGCTCCCTTCAGACATATCAAATTTTGAAGGCAAGCAAGCGAAAGACCCAGGAAATCATATAATGACCTTTCACCTGTGGTGCTCATCGAATAGCATCATCAACGATAGTATTCGGTTGAGGCTATTTCAATTCACTCTTATGGGAGTGGCCGCGAAATGGTATGTGGATCAACCCCCTACTTCACATGGAACCTTCAGCGCCCTCGCTACCTCGTTCCTCACATACTTTCAGTTGCCCATTCACCACAATTTTGGAATCGAGTTATTGACTCATTTTAGACAATCACCCTCTACCCATATTTTAGAGCATCTCCATGAGTGGAAGCGGTGTCACAGTTTATGCAAAGAAAACCTCGACGACCGAGTCCTTTTAGATTTATTCTTGAAAACTATGACGACAGATATTTCAAAGGGTGTGGTGCAACGTAACCCCACATCTGAAGAGGACGCATTCAGTAAAGCCCAATAGATTGAACTGATCTACACACAATCAGGATACATATACAATATCCTACCCAATGCCCCACACCTGTAATCTTATAAAGAATTTACAGGCGCATATAACTTTACATATGGACTTATTGGGTCAATGACCAAAGGGTACCTAGACAACAGTAGTCAGAATCATGGTTACACACATGGGTCTACCCAGAACATGTCTCAATCCGGATTTCAAAGTCATCAGATGCAGCAAAAAAATTTGACTAATAGGGTGCAACAGTATCACTAAGGAGGACCTTATCCTCTGGCTGAGGGGACCTAGTATGCAGGAAGAAAGAATGAAAGAATACCCGCCCTCCACATCTAGGTGCAAACATGGGACAGTAATATGCTCAGTCCCAAGCACACAACCCACCTACGCAAAACAATGCACAGGTGAACTTTACGGAGCCGTCCCAAAATCAACCACACCAGTATGATCAAGAGAACTACCCTCCTAGCTTTGTTAAGAAAAAGGAAAAAATCAAACCCAAAGGGAACCCTAGAGAGGGCGGCAGCAACCAACAATGGCTGCCATGATCCTAGGCTAGAGGTAACTCCAACCGAAATCAGAACCAGGAGCCAAGCAATGCCCAAAGGAAAAGCAAAAGGCCACCTCTACGAACAAACCATTCTTATTCAATATGTGGTGAGTATGGGCACTATACTCACCACTATCCCAAACTCCCTGAGCTTAAAAAGCTTCAGAGTAACCGAGGACAAGGAAGATCTTCCCAGACAACTGCAATGATGCAAGAACCCTTCCCCCATCAAGGAACAATCAGCACTCAGCAGCAAAACCTAGACGATTCCGGGAAAAACAATCATGAAATTTACATCGCTGGGGAAGAAATGTTTTTCCAAACTCAGAATCACAGCTACGATACCCCACTAGACACCTATACGTTAGGAGCAAGTACAAGCACACTGACTGCTCCTTTAACGATTCAAAATATTCCTTTGGAACCATTGCCAAAAATGGTAAAAGGGCCTAATAGGCGAGCAGGTAACTACTCCAAAGAGGCCCATAATTATAATATCATAGACAATTTAGCTCAATAACCTGTTTCTATGTCCGCATTAGAAGTACTGCATTCATGCCCAAAACAATGGAAAGCCCTACTTTCTGCATTACGCAATGTCGACCCTGCCGACATGCGCATGATGGCTTTTGACTTAGACAGACCCACCCCTAGACTTCCCTCCATGGTCGCCTTCCCGATACTAGTATCGGTACAGAATATAACTATTCACCGATGCGTCATTGATGAGGGTGCATCCACATGCATCATGTCAAAGAATGTATGGCAGAAGTTAGGAGCCCCCAAACTCAAACCTTCCATCATCACACTCAAAGCATATGACGATCATCCCTTCACCCCCATCGGTCTATTCTAAAATCTACCAGTCTGCTTAGCGAGAAAGATGGTCCACATAGACATCGAAGCCTTGGACGCTCACTTGGATTACAATATAATCCTTGGGTGGAGTTAAATGTACGCCATGTCTGCCATATCATCCTCCATCTTCCGCATCATGATGTTCCCCCACGAGGATCGAATCATTACAGTAGACCAGCTGACGCATAGTGAATAGTGTCCCTTGACCAACATGGGTGTAATTATACCCTATGTAGATACAGTCACAGATGGTCTTTCATGGTATCAAGAATATGGCCCTAGTCAATTCAAACCGTCATCCATCCTAGGGTCATTCCTAGGAGATCCTCCCGTTATCCGTGAGGTATCGCCCGATGCCACAGTGGCCCCGGTATGCATTATGCCCCCATCAAGCACCAAGGTTAGTCAGGACACAGACTCAAGTAGTAACGACACTGAGGCAATGGCTACGAAAGCCTCCATAGTCTATGCCGCCTCCCAAACCCCTTTCCTCTACCCACCTCCTGGCTTCATCTCCCAGCAGGTTTTAGCAACACTGGTGTTACCCAACATATGGTTGGATTTCCTAGTTTGGTACCTCATTCCCCCTTCAGGAACAAAAAATACCAATGTTACGGCAATTGGGTTAAAGCCCCCTAGTCCCGAGGAGCCCCAAACTACCTAAGAAATGGTCGAAACTGCCCCCGCAAGGGAAATCCCCATTGCGAAACCGGTGACCATGACCAAGAAAATTGTCAAGAGAGGAAAGAAATTGGTGACCACCACCATGTAAAGGGAGTCATCGTCTTGCGCTATATGTCATGTCACAGGACAAACTACCCACATATGTCTGGAGTTGGACGAAGTAAAACCACTCCTCGGCTGCGAAGCAGGCACCTCGACACAACGCTCCCATAAAAAGGAACTTCCCACCGAAAGTACAATAAAACCATTGCGTACCAATTACACATGCACTATATGTGACACCTATGGGCACTATACCCACCATTGACCAGAAATACCACGATATAGGGATGACTTACACAGGATCAAGCGATCCTCTTAAGGGGATCCATCCATATAGTCTATCAATGATGAGCCATGTAGCATCCTATACTTACAAGAGGAGAACAGATTTGTAGAGCGCACCCTAGTAATTCCTATTATTCATTGAATGCCATGCAATGAACATGGCAACTAATTCAAAGAGTCTGTCACATTGGAACTCATTCATAGATGGTATCCAACAGAAAGGGTTTACTACATGGGGCTACGGAAAACAAAATTCACATGCCCGTTATCCACCGAAAATCAACTATTGGAGGATTGTCACTACATACCTAACTTCCGGCTAGCCCTTGCTAGCCTTCGCTCAGCCATAGCTTTTCTTTCCAAGAAGACAACATGGATGCTGAGTCCATCGATAGATCCATGACCCAAGCCGAAGAGATGAGCGGGTCCATAATGTTATTATCAGTTGAAGAAAGGCCTAGCGGGAAACACTTACTTACCCACAAAGGAACTTCATGAAACCCACCCGCATGCATGTTATGCAAGCAGACAGACCATATAGTCATCCACTGTCCTGACTTAGTAGCATTACGACATTGGTTCCCCACCTCGCCTCATATGACGCACGATGGGACCCACATATCATGGATATTTTTCCTAATATGTCAGGGTAATCATTATGACCGACATTATACTTATGTCCCATGGATCCATCCCACTATCGACATGATTAATGTCGTATAAAAGAGAATGCGCGATCTCCAAGAATGGCATAAAAGATACATCGTCGGCTCATTGTCCCCACTACCGTAGTTGTGTGTCAAGCCTGATAAGACCACACACAAACCACGTATACCCCAGGCCAAGCCTAGGATATCATGTGGCCTATGTGATCTGAACGATCACCGAGTCAACCAATGCAGAGAACTAAAACCCCTTGCAAACAGTCTCCATATAGTCTCGCCTCTCCCTCAAAAACTTCTCCCTAATCAAGAGAGGATAACACACACTTATTGTAGAATTTTCTCACAATTTCATCATACGTTTAAGTGTGCACATCTCCCCAAGTTGAGAGCAGCTAGAGCGGCATTAAGTTAACCACCCGCCAAAGAGGGAGGCAAGTCTCAACCTATGATGCAAAAATGGAAGCAGAGGACGACCTCATCCACAACCGACCCTTTCCAATCGTTCACATCAGGAACATTAAGTAGCTTAGGATCTAACACTATCTACTCTATCAACGTTGTGATACCATGCACCATTTGCACCGGTCATGATCATGCACCAGAGGTATGCCCACTGCTAAAATAATTAAAGCACCTTTGTGATGAAAAAAACTTCCACATATCGGAAATTTATTATCCTAGCCAGAAAGTTGACCTTAGGCTCACACAAGACTCCATTACTGAGATCCTTCCCCCACTTCATGCCAGTGACACAAATCATCACATACAACTTGTAGCATCGCACGCCCAAGATAGGATTCTAATAGCCCCCTCATCCCAGGATTTCCACTTTATTCTCATCATAAAAAACAAAGGTACCTTGCACTTTTACATTGATTTACGGTAGATCCCAAACTTACATGCTGCCATCGAAATCCTTAATGACACCCAGCCTTTAGAACAATGCCTAGTACAACTACATCTAGTTGACGAAAGCCGACGACAATTGCTGCAACACAATGAGGCCCATAAGAAAAGGGTAAAAGCATCATTCGACCACCACATCACCCCTCACTCATTTACTGAGGGAGAGTTAGTCCTTCGCTATGATGTCGCAAAAGAGGCCATAGGGCGAGGAAAGTTTGAAACCTTGTGGAAAGGACCCTATATCATCAAACATTATCTCCGACAGGGGCCATACATCTTGATGGAACCAGATGGGACCTGCCTCACTAACCCTGTCAGCAGCCTTTCCCTCAAGAATTTCTACCCATAAGGGCCCGAGTAGCCCTTATCCCTTAGAGTTAGGGTACACAAAAATCCCAACACCAAAATATTTTTGACCGAAAGACCTAAACGTGCTCAAAAGTGCCACCATGGATCACCAACTTGAAACCTATTTCAGATTTGTCGATGGAGCATCACGGTGGTCTCAAAACTTAGCTGGAGCTGCCTCGGTTAGCTACCACCCTGACCAATCACCACTGTGTTCAAACGACATCTGCATCAGATCAACAACCAACAATCAGGCAGAATATGACGTCGTTATCGGACTTATGTGCGAGGCCCTCCATGAGGGCATTTGCCATATGCATGTATACCTCAATTCCCAGATAGTGGTATCACATCTAAACCAATAATTTGAAACCATAGATGCAAACCTGTTTAGAAAATATTTGTGTGCCAAAATATTAAGCAGAAAATTTCATTACATTATATTTTCACATGTATCAAGGAATGAAAACCAAGTAGCTGATCACATAGCTAAAAATATTCTAGACTGGAATGCATCGTGAATAAACCACCAGACATAAAAAACCAAAAACATAGATATCCATCAGCATAACACAAAATACATAAATTGAAATAGATAGCACACCATGTAGAGCCGCAAAAATATCTCTCATATATATATCAAAAAATATGTGTATCTGAGTACAAAAATAGTATCACTGGCCCATTGGCCAGCCCAAATATACAAGGTTCATGAAAAATATAGGAAGCATCCTCATAACAGGTGCTTTCCCTATGTACAAAACTACTCTAGGGAGGTGCCCCCCTCAAGAGGAGCACCTGGGCCCACCACTGCTCATGGTACCACCACCAGAGCTGTTGTCACCACTGCGATAGCTACCCATCATAAAGTGGGTCGATAATCCCTCTCATGCGACATCACCGTCTCTAGACAAACCTTCTCAAGGTCATCCATAAAACCTTGAGCAGGCATCCCCTGGGTCAAGAGGTATACTCGACCCTAGAAGTCCTCTAGAACAACCACCGGAGCTGTAAGTGTTGCAATATGTGCCTCAACTGCATCTGCATGAGCTCGCTTGGCCACTACCTTAGTTGCAGATGAGATGCTTCCCTCACCAGAAGGGCTAGCACCATCCCCGCCAAGTCTATCGGCACCACCACCCAGTCCACCTGCGACACCTCCTCCCCGACCACCCTACGGTCATGGCAGAGGATCATGACCCACTAGTCAGGCCACTGGGCATCCCACCTCTCCAACATCTTCACAAGTGACGAAAATAATGTCAGTGTCAATAACAAAACACACAAGTACATAAAAACTCGAACAAATGCAGAAAAATAGCACATACTTGTGGGACCCCAAACATAACTGAAAGGGAGGTCGATATCTGGATCACCCTAAAAGTCCATCCCCGTGTATGGGTATGGAAAAAACATCTATGGGTTGGCCTAAAACTAGGCTTCTATCATGTCATTCCAATAACAACCCACCCTGCCACCACTGATGTGTGGCATCACCGGAGCCCACCTCCTCATGTGTGGCTCCCTCAGCCCTGCAATAGGCACTGCCACAACAGGCCTCAGCAACACCACCCTTTCGTACATAATGCTCCAAAATTTTCTAGCATATGCAAATGATTTGGATCCATATTGGACCCTGTTTGGTTGCGACACCATAACATCATAACAGAAGCGGAAAAAATTGAAAAAATGCCCATTCGTCAAGCAACGTAAAACTCCCACCTGTGGGCCCGATGCCCGATGCGGAGCAAACGACCTCACCAGTTGCACAATGATGGCCAAGGCACACCACTCAGCCACATATGTCACTGATGCGATATTGATGCACCCCTCAGTAAGAGGCGCACCACCGCAATGCCTCCACCAGAACCTGTCTAGGTTCACTCTCCCAGCAGGGAGTGGATACCTCAGTGCCTCACCCTAACGCAGTAATCTGGTCACAAAGTATATATCTGTCTCTAGACAGATAATCAAGTTCGTCCCCCACAGTATGATCATATTGTGCCTCTTGCACCAATGTTGTATAATATAACGTAACAATTGGTCCTGTGATCGAAGGAACTCGTTCTCAGCAAATTTCAGAAGGCCCCATGCGACCAACTAACCGTACACCCCAGCATCAACAGCCAGAGTAGTCTGGATCTTGAGCTACTCTCGCTCTCTCCACACCAACCTGCTAAGCAACAGGCACCCATCAATATAGATAAAAACATCAAAAGAGGCAAAACCCCAAGTTTTTACAAAAACCCTTCCCTTTGCATGCCTGTCCCTCAAACAGGTGCGCCCTTGCATGCAAAAAGGATGGAACAACGTGACCTTGTGCACCTATTCCTCGGAAATAAGTGCAAAAGGGGTGCCTCTTTGCTTATATCGCCCATGCAATCTAGGACAAAAAGTCCCTTTGAGGTTGTACAAACCTAATTTGTATGGCCCCCAACATCATCAAACTAAAAAAATTGAAATGCAGGATGTCATGGAAGTTACCTCAGCATAATATCGCTAGTCCTCGGTACGCAGGCTAACTGCAATGGTAATAAAGGCTCTGTAATCATCTCTGACCTTCCAACACTCAACAAGTACAAATGAATAGGATTAGGGTCATAATCTCATATTTATCGCTCTTTCCCAGAACTTCGGAAGTCAATAACAGGAGATAAAAAGGTCCGTTCGACAAACTATAAGTTGCACCATCATCAATATGTCATGACAAACGAAAGCGATGCCCCACGTTCGCTTTCTGGATTTTTTTTTTTTCAGCGCTGACAGGTATGTACCCTCCCATCTTACTTTCCAAAATTCATGTTTCTCAATAATATTGGATGAAAAGAAGATGCTTTCACTTGAGGTAGTTTTTTTTGCAGGAAGAACCCACAAACCATTCACAACACCATTCCCTAAATGTTCCAGAGCAGGTATCATTCTATCCTTAGCATGATAGAGTCCCATAGAGCTTTGCATATCCTGACATCATTTCTCCATTAGAAATAAACCATAGGGTCCTCATACCTAACCACGTTTATCATCACCTCACCCTGGATAAGATAAACGCCCACATTGGTCAGTAGAGCCTCCCCTCCATGGGGTTCATCATCCAAAGTAGACTGTACATCACCCCACAAGTGACGCCATGGCCATACCATTTTAGTCTCGGAAGCACCTCATGCCCATCCATATATCATGCATAAGGTCAAGTTAGCCATTCAAACTCAACCCCCTTCCCAGATGATCAGGTTCTACAAGCAGATTGAAAGCGCACCTCCACACACCGCATTTGGCTTGTCATACGTCCATGAGCATAATCCCATCTGCGACATCTTCTACTTCATCAAACCCGCACATGAGACCAACCAATGGGACCCCTACCCCCAGAAAAATACCATCCTCACACCTTTAGTGAGAAACCCTCTTTCATGTTTTGGGGTACCCATCTCTGTGTTTTGTACAAACTAAACCCTTTTATTTTATTATTTTGGTAAGTGTACAAAGACCGCAAACAATGCCCTTCACCACTTCACCCCTCATATTTCACCTTTTCTCCCATGGTACAAGTCCCTCATTCCCCTTGGTGGAAATATTTCACTCACGTCATGCACGCACCATCCCGACATTCATAGCCAGTTCTACCCACCCTGTAAGTCCTACCGACTACAGGAACGTTTCCCTTCAAAAATAACTATGACTTCCACCAAGCTGCTCAAGTATACTTCTACCTTGGTCCATTGAATCCCCATCACCCATTTTCAGTCACCTCTCACCAAAATTCCTATGTTAAACCCATAATATCTCAGTCCACGACCCCTCAGGTCCACAACTCATGGTTCAGTTAAGGCTTCCTTTTTGTCGACCTCAACACCTCTTTTCGAAAAAGGAAGCGGTACCTTGGTTAACCACTCCCCATGCAAATGGGTATCCTCAGGTGGCACTTTGGGAGACATCATTGTCCACAGATGTCATCGATCCTCTCGACATTCGACCACAACAAAAGCTTTCATGTCACAATGGTATCATACCTTACAACCATTGCACTTTGATCAGATCCGTCGAAGACCCATGCCTCCATAAGCATCTCTGACAAGAATTCTTACACGGGAATGTCCCATCCAGTACATATGCGTACATTGCACAATGATATTCCATACCAATATTATGCATATGGGTACCACATTCCACCTATCTTCAAAGAAAAAAATCCCTTGAGGGCATCAGCAGTCGTCATCAACAACCACTAGCATCACTACCACAGTAGTGGCAGAGACAACACATGTATTTGTCAATTTTGTTTAACTATCCATAGCATCACGAGCATGGGACACCCCCTCCTTGTTGAATTTTTAAATATTTTGTATATTTTGTCTGCTTGCAGGGGGTCCCTTAGGTCATGGTTATCTCAGAAATGGTGCAAGGTGTTGTCAATTCCAAAATACACACAAACCTCTCTCTCCTTCTCTCTTTGCGTACGATATAGAAAATAAACTATAATGTATTTTGGATATACAGTTATTCCTAGTCCTCACACATTAGGGGGAAACTGTTAAAACTGGAAAATCGTACAACATAAGACGACATCAATTAATTTTGTGCCCAAGGATTTACAGGACAGGAATACATTATGGAATCAAGAAGTATTTAAAATCCCTAAGGTTTGAGAAATCATATTTGAACTAGTCATAAATGGTAAAATGCGCGCTTTATCCTTTGAGAAGAGCATCTTGTGCGTGGATTTTTTCCTGATAAGTGCATATTCCTGAAAATGGAAAAAATTCCCTTTCCGAAACCACACCAAGCAAAGGATAGTTACTCATGTGAAAGACGCCTAGGGACAGCCACCAGTTCCTCCTTAGACATTATGTGAGCAGACAAAAGAATATTTGAGCACACAATGGAATCATACCTCTCCCTTGGGTCACCATCCATGATGTACCAACGGAGGGAAGGAGGATTTGAAGCTCGCCTATATAAACCCACCAAGAGATGAAGAAATGGTGATCACAGTGTTATGCTGGCCAAAGTTGCCCAAGAAACACCAGCATTGTGTGTGAACCAGAGCTGGAGCTAAAGAGGACTTGATAGTTGGCCACGCAACATCTTAGTCGATCATAGCAGAGAGAGAGAGAGTGATACTGCATCAGAGGTAGAGCTTGGGAGGAAACATATTTGCATCAAGACCTAGAGCCATTTTCTAGGGGCCCTTTGGCAAGTGGGTAAACTTTCTTCTCCATTTAGAAAATTTAATAAGAAGAGGCCATAGAGCCATCGTTTGCATTATTATCGTTTGGAAATCTCTATATAGATTTTGTATATTTGAGTTTTTTTAGTTTTATTTTAATGAGAGCATACTTTAGCATACTATTTCCATTAAGTTTTATGTTTTTGAGCTCCCCCACTTTCTGTCTGTTACCAGTAGTTTAGAGAGTAGACCACACTGTCTAAGCTGGTGTGATTTCCTACACCCGTGCGACTAAACCCTATATCACATCCTTAAAATGTGAAGCTACTAGATCAATATATCAATATCATTATATCTAGGGCTTTAATATTTCCTTTAGAGATATGATCTACTCTTTGCTGACATATTGCAAACCCTAGAAGAAATTAAAACAAGTACAGTTCTGCAATGCATCTAACAATTTTAGAATTCATACATTGTACTTATACTATGACTTAATAAAAACCCTAGATTCCATTTATGAGATACTAAGCCTTATATATAAAAAATCAAAACTAATTATAATACAATCTAATATTTCAACAGCATGACCATCCTTTTTTCAACCCTATGTTTTATCATCAAAATCATATCCTCAAATATCATACTTATACTAGGGCTTAGTTACAAACCCTAGAAAAATTAAAATCAATAATTAGGTTAGCACATATACATATATAGGATTTCATAATCACGTATAAGCTTATCACAACAACATATTTCACGAAAACCTAAGACACAAATATCAATAATTTAGAAATATAACAATTTTTATCAAGCTAGGGTTTTGATGAGACAAACAAACATACACCTAGGGTTTCATTCCTAAAAGTTTACTTTATATATATAAGGGTTTATCTCATAAACCATAATTTATCAAAACCATAAAGGTATAGTATTTCAATACATAGACATTATGATCCAACCATAGAGGAAAAGGGCTTCAATAGCAATACCAAAACTTGAAACGTGACATTATCATCAAAACCCCAAACATCAAATGAATAGTATTTTTTATATTTCATGAATAACCCTAATAATACTACTTGGTTTCATAATTAATATTGACACACCCTTAGGATAGGGTTCTACGGAGAACCTTTTTAGGGTTCCACGAGAATTATCAAATGTATAAACAGGGTATTTTCAATCTAATTATTAATCACACAAATAGGAATCTTTATGATTCAGAGTTCCTATACATAAGGATGTTAGTGATGTAAAAGAATTTTATTAAAAAGTAATGAATATACCTTTATCATGAAGAGAAAAAAGATTATGGCCTAAGGCATACCTTTGATTTTTTTTCTTCACAAACCTTGTAGAACATTAATTTCAATATAAATTCTATCATGCTTTGTCGTGTGAGGTATTATCCTTGAGAATTAAACAAGAAATTTCTAAAAAAAGTAAAATATGAAAAGAAAATTTATTAACATATAATACAAACACATGTAGATAAGAGAGGGAAACCAAATATAAAAAGACAATGAAAGGAGTAAGATACTTATCTTTCGTAAAATGGCGAGGGATCCCTCTTAATCCAATCTCAAGGGATACATAGTAGCATAGGTCCTTTATCTTTTATTCTCGAGTCTTGTTTTGATTTGGTTATATTTCATAGAATAAATTTGGTTGATCCTTGCATCTTGATTTTTTCCTTGGATTCTCACCACAATTACTTCTACAGTGACCCATTTTGTGACAATTGTACCATTCAATATTCGATATGTATATATTCATCCTTGGTCCTTTGAACTTCTTAAAGCTTCCCTTATTCTTGTGATGATTTGAACAAGAATTTGAGATGTTCTCCTCTTCATTCTCCTTGTTTATTACTACTGATATCCTGAATTCTTATTGACTACATGTGTTCCATGATTTTTCAATTGTAGAAGGGCCTTTCTAACGATTAATCCATTTCTTTAGTGAAATCTATGTTGGATATATATGTAATGAGGTTTTCCAATATTCCATCAAATATTATACTAATTTCCAATAAATGTGTTTCTCTATACTTTTCTTTCACTGCTTCACTTGATTCATTTGTAGGCCACTTTATGTTTCCTTTAACTATATCCAAGACTCTATTCTCCTTGAGGATGAAATCTATCCTCTTTTTCCATGCCCTATGGTTGAAGGCTCATTGTAGTTTGTTTTCTCCCTTCAATGAGTGAGACATGGTTCTTGAAGATAGTATGCTTATCTCCTTATATGATTTCTCTTGTTGATGACCATTATTCAATATTCTTACCACTCCTTATTCTCCTTCCAATAGATCTTCAAGTTTCCTTTTTCTTCCTTTTTCAACCTAGCTCTGATACCATGTTGGAAAATAAGAAATTAAAAAAAATATTTTCTTGTGATGATAATTACTTGTTATAGTATTGTGTTATTATTAACTTTATTATGTTCTTACTCTATATTTGTTTCGTCAAGAAATTATCAAATTAAAAAAATGAATATTAGGGACACTGGATATAGCTGAACATCCATGGAAAACCTCCTATCTAGGGGAAAACCAAGTCAAGTGCTCTTCTTTCACTACATTCCTTTGAAAATGAGACAACCAAGAACCTATACCAACAAACCTTCCTCTTCGACCAATTCATCCCTTCCTTCCTGTAAGCGTCAACCCTTCAAAGTGAACCTTCAATCTAGATATTTGACTTTGATGCAACTTCAAAATGTTGACCTTTATGCAACAACTTCAGAACTTTGAACTTAATGTAGCAGCTTCACAAATTTGGCCTTGATGCAACAAATTCACAACTTATACCTTGATGCAATAAATTCACAACATCGACCTTGATGAAGCAAATTCAGCCCAACAACATCCAGAAATTTCGATATAATTTACTACAACATGAGCATAATTTTTGACCCGCACTTTCAGAACATCGATCCTACAATAAAGAAATAAATTTGGTCCTCGATTCAACTCAAGAAGTTCGCATATGTGAGATAAAGGTAACCCAAAATCTTGATTTCCTTCTTCCCCATCAACTTCAAACCTATTATTGTCACCACTTTATTTCACCTTTTACCACAAATCGAACTTGATTAGAGGGTGTTCCAAATGAGGTCACGTTCATCCAATATATAGGTGTTTGATGATGTGGAATTACCTTTTTTTGAGGTCAAATTTATCTTCTTGAGGATGATTTGGTGGAGGAGGCCTAAATGACCTATTTTAAAATAAAATAATTATATTTCTTGACAAGTAATTCCCAAGAAGGGTTCTTTACAATATGACATGGATATGAACATTGAACATAAATCCTAGATGTCTACATTGGAGACATTCACCTAAAACCCAAGTGACCCAAGCATGAAATCCATGATTTAATTAATAGTTCAATTTATATAATAATATGTGTATGTTGTAAAGAATCTTCAACACATTTTCCCACTGATTTTATAGGTCTATCTGAAATTCAACCTCAACCTAAGATATCATGTCAAGGTAGTATCGTACATCTGGTCGTTGCACTTTATTTCATTCATTCACAATACCCATGATCCTGACACACCTCCCTTCAAAAAAGCTTTACCTCAGATGCATGAGGGTATCGACATTTGTCTGATTTGTCTATTTTTGAGGAACTCCCTCGAGGGTAAAAGTAGTTATGTTCATAAACTATCAGCATGCCATCTACTGCATCACTAACTTGACATGATTCTTTCATGTATATTTGTATTATGACAGTCTTAGTCACCATAACGTGCATGGGACATGCCCGCCTTGTATATAAACTTTTGTGTTATTAATTTTGTAGAGAAATGGCTATATATGAGTTCACAAGTCTTTACCCAATAAAGAAATATTCATCGACAGAAAACCACTACAACAATATTTATCATGGAATTATAATTCATCATGTCACTATATGTTAGGTGGTTGTGCAAAATAGTGTTCCCTGCATAGGTTCAAACCCACATAATCTTATTTACTAACCTTCAACTCTTTGTTAGTTCTTCCAATTCATACATTAAATATTCCTCCAACTTTATTCATACAAATTAACCCCAATGAGATCACGGTTAGTTTTTATTTGATCTCCCTCCTTAAAAAAATCCTTTTTCCTGAAGCCTTCGAATTAATCCTTAAGATTGTAGATCTCGAAACCCCTAATCTCATTAAAATATATTTAACCTATACTTTATTTCCCTACAAAAAAAAGGAGTAGTTATGGGTTCCCCCCTCTCTCTTGTTGTATCCAATATCGTTATGGAGTATTTCGAGCCATTTTACCTCAATTATTGGTATTTGAAACAAAATTAGGGTACCCGTTTATGGATGATAAGTTTTATTTTTTCCACATGGGCTCCCTAATCTTCAGGATTTCTTAAATTACCTCAATAGCCTTTCTTCACACATCGAACTGACCATGGAATTGGAATGACATTCAACTTTTCGTTTCCCGGATTTTACTTTCCCTCAACATCCTCTTACCTTCAATTTAAGGCATATCACAATAAGAATCACACTGATTGATATCTTGATGCCCACCCTACTAAAAATTCTCCCACCCTGAAGATCCTTTTCAATAGGGTGCTTAGAATATATGACCCCTAATTTTTATCTTCAGAAAGTGTGAACCTCACTAAATTCCTTATCAAGAATGGTTACTCTTCATCTCTAGTCAATATATATTATAGATCAATATGCTCTCAATGCCCCAAAAGTCCTCTGCCCCCTCTGAGGGCTGCTCCTTACATTCATTATATTAAACAAATGCTCATTGTATTTCTATATTTTTATCTAGTAATACCATTAAAACTTTATTTAATTCCTAAAAAACCCTCAAACAATTATTTATGTCTCTTAAAGATAACGCGGGTCCATTTTTGTGCCCGAAGTATTACCAAATTCCCTATTAATGTTGTAAGTCTTACAGTTGAAAAAATGGAATTTCCTTTAAAGAACACTTGAATGAACATATAGTTGGCATAATCCAAAAAATTTAACCAAACACTTATTCAAAACTAAACACCTCAAAAAATTTAACTGTGTCAATATCCTTGCTCCTAAACCGTTCCAGTCGACCAGGTCCATTTATGGAGGCATTGAGATAAATAAACACCCTAATAAATTTAATAGGGAGGAATAAAATGTTAACAACACTTGAAAAACCCTTATCCATTACCTTAGTAATTATCATTTCTGCTTATCCTCTCCCCCCTTCATTATTTCTTCTCTTTCCCCTTGGGTTAAGCTTCTTCTCTCTTCCTCTCTCTTTCCTTATCCTACTCTCTTTTCATAAAACTATTCTTATAATATAATTTCATTATTTTTAATCACTTACTTTAAATACTTTCCATTTTTCATTTTATATATTCATTTACTTTAATCAAATTGTTATTATTATTATCATTTTAACCAATTTTATATTATCTACCTTAATTGATTAGAATATTATTTTTAAATAAAATCATTATTCTTACTTTTCCTTTTTATGTTTATTTTTATTCAATGATATTAACAACTAATAAAAACATAAATTACGAGAGATAGAGGCCAAAAACTGAGACATGGAGGAAAAGCCCTAAAGCCTCAATTTATATTTCCTTGCACAAACATAATGATAATCATACAAAATGTAAATACCTCAAGAGTATGTCTCAAGATAGTGCATCTATCCTAGACACAATCACTTTGGTTGAGTAAATATCTCAACCACGCACTAATATAGGAGCCTAAATAGTTGGAGAGAATCTCTCAACAAAATAGACCTAATCAAACTCCCAAGTTTGAGGAACAATCAAATTTTAGAATAGACAGGTAGGAATTAATCCAAGTTTTATAATTTTAGTTATTTTGGACTTATTGATTTTTTTATGTGAGAGTGAGTCTAACATTACCCCCTCAATCAAAATTCCAATGTAAAAACCTTCTACCATCTCCAATTCGTCATGTTGAAACTGTCGAGTTGATCCTCAATGAAGAAATGCCTAAAAAACCGGCAAAACCTGGATGTCGAATCTCGTAGTGTTATGACTGTCGCCTTTTCCCGTTTGTTTAGATTTAGGGTCATAGTCACTTTTTATATATGTATAATATATTTCATCTCATCTAAATGCGAGAAATATTTTGTAGGATGGCCTACCATATTACACAATGTGCAAGGTTAAGATGCCCTAGGAACCTTAGGGACATCGACCTTCTTCTCTTTATTTTTATCCTTTGTGGTAGTACCATCTGGGGTCCCTACAAGGGTTTCTTTTGCTATTGTGACCACTTGTGAGGTAATAGGAGTTATTCCTATAGTGGTAATGCATGGTGTTGGCTATATGGGGCCTAGACCTAGGTCTAGATATGGCTACGTGAACCAAAAAAACCAACTATTACTCTCCCTTTCGGCAAAGATATGTTGCATAGACCAAAGTCTCATGTGAAGATTTATTAGGGGTTGTTATAACTAGGTTTCTACATCTAGAGGGACTATGAAGTCTGGCTTTAGGGCTTACATTCTCTTTAACACATATCAGAGCTTCGTAGAACAAATATGCTAACTACACAGCCATTGTTCAACACTTATATTGAAATATCTTGCAGACTACACGATTCTTCTATAACATGAATTAATCAACATAAGAAAGCATGAGCAAGAATTCGCAACTAAAATATAGATAAAAACCATAACTTGGCACAGATAACTGTTGAGCCTCCAATTTTCATAATGTTGTTGATGAAACCATCCATTTTCACATCATTCCAATCACCCATTCTCATCATTTTTAACCATATTTCTCCATAAATGCACCAAATTCCTTCATACATGTTTACATGGTTTATTATTATTATTTATATTATTTTTAATGAATTAAAGACAATTATGCATGGTTTTACTAATGATAGTTTGATAGTTCAAGTTTCTATAGTTTTCGTATCTGTGTCCATGGTTGAGGTAGTAGCACCACTCTAGAATGAAATCCAACACATGGAAATTGTTTCTAGAAGCTCCAATATGGATTTTTGATGGTAAAATTCTACTCAGATCACACATGTGTACCTCCACAAAAAGATCGAGGGAAAATCGTTGCAGTTTTTACTAGTCAACTTCAAATTCTTTTCTGAGAAAAATAAAGTGAATCTCACAAAACACAAACATGGGTATTGTTTATCACGGGCCAATTTAAGTTCCCCATGAGATTTTTTCCCGAATTCATTACCACCTAGGAGATAGTGTAGGTTCTTTGGAGCCCTCTTTTGCATTTTCGTGATCAAACATTCGCCCATGTGTCAACAAATTCCCAATGAAGAAAACAGAGGTTGGAATGGACAATGATTCATCAAATTCATGGAAAATAGGTGTGAATTTAGTTCTGATATTTAACCATATGAATCTCCATGAAGTTACATTTCAACCCCTATCTAAACACTCCATTGAAGCAAAGAGGGGAGGTTAATTTTTTGAAGCATATTGTGAAGTTTTACAACTTTGTTTTTCATTCAGTTTTAACAAAGAAGTTCATTTAATACTTGATGCACAACTAATTTTTGGAGTAAATATTTGACCACCTATTTATGGAGGGCCCCTGCAAACAATGAAGTTTATCCATTTTATGCTTTTAATGTAGTTGTTTTCATGTTTTCATTTTATCATTTGATGTGGTTATTTTCAAAATTCCAATTTTTCATTTGCCTTAGTTGTTTTCATAATTCCAATTTGTCATTTGTTATAGATACATCCAGGATTCCATTTTTCTATCTGATGTAGATTCCTTCATAATTCTTCCTTTATCATTTGATGTAGATCCATTAATATTTTCTTTATAATTTTCAAATTACAGAGGATTCATAGTTTTATTTCTACAACAAATTGATTTATTTTAGAGTAGTTTTACAAGTTCATGAGTGGTTTATTTCAAGAGCATGGTTTATTTATTTTCAAAACATTAATGACTGAGTTATTTCCTTTCAACATATGAGTGTGTTCTCTTAGATTCATGAGTGATTTATTTTCAAGAGCTATAGTGATTTCTTTACAAGTTTCATTTCCATAACATTTCATTTGAAAAACATAAAAAATTATAAATTTCGTTTTCTAGAATTCGATTTTATCTTCATGCACAAGAATATTATAGAATAAGAATTTTTGGAGACTAAAAAATAAATTAGTTAATATTTCTTCATCAGATAGAGAAAGTTTGTTTCAATTTTTACAGAGTAGAAAGCATGTTGATTTTTAGAACTTAGTTGTAATTTAAATTTATCAATTTCATTAGGAACATAAGAATAAAAATATACTTAGAAGCAATATCTACAAATCCAATCATCATGCCAATAAAATAAATGAATAAAAGAGGCTTCTAGCATATATTGTGCACTTTCACTTCACAATTTTACCAACTTTGGCCGATAATTTATGTAATCAATTTAAGACAATTAAATTGACCAAATATTTTTGGGTTGTTGTGAGGGAAGTGTAAATAGGAGCCTTATTATTTTAATTAAAAAAAACAAAAATTTAATCAACTACCACACCCACTACATCACGTGGTGTAGTAAGAGCCACACATCCACAACATGAATTCTTTTTTTTTCACGTAGAAGAAGATGTGACAAAGGAGGTTGAAGAAATGGATGAAGATGATGAAAATGATGAAGATCCTTTTCGATTTCCCATTCAAGAAACTAATGTCAATGGTCATATGAAGAGAATCCCTCCTTTTGTACTTCCTAACTTCAAAGGTATGAGATCAGAAGACCTAGAAACTTTTCTTTTTGAATTTGAAATAATTTTTTGATCTTATGGATACTCATTACACATTCAAAAATTGAATTTGTTTCTCGAAACATTGAAGGGCAGAGCTCATATATGGTTCATGAATTTAGGAAAAAATTCTATAAGGACATGGGACGATATGAAAATAATATTTTAGGAAAAATATAAAGATTATTTCATACACCATCACCTTAGAAATTAATTCTTTAAGATGAACCAAAAAGAGGATGAAAGCGTAGAGGATTTGATGGAGAGATTTACTTACAATATAAAAAAATTTAAATTGCATAATTTAGGATGCAATGCATTTAAAACTCTCCTAATAAATGCTATAAAGGATGAGTGGATTGATGTTCTTAATCTGGTGGGAAAAGGAGATGTCTAACAATTTTCATTTCAAGAGATTTTTGAATTTTGCAAGTACATATCATGAGGAAAATCAATGTATGTAAGATCCTCTCAACATCCATTTATGGCAAGAGTAAGTAAGTCAGCATCAATATTTGTAAGTTAAACTGAACTTAACAATTTTCTAAAAATTCTTGGTAATTTAAATGAAGAAAATGATGTGATAGTAATGAAAAACAAGCGAAGAGTTGAAAATGTTGCTATATTTTTCCCTAAATGTACAAAGAAACATTTTTTGCGTGAATTTCCACTTGATAACATTAAAATTTGTAAAATTTGTGCATGATCACATACTATTGAAGATTTCCCATCATTACCAAGGTTGAATGCAGTTTACCAAAAGGATTATGGAGGGGATCAAGAAAAAGAGCAACTTTGTTATGTAGCTCCAAGAGGACTATGGCACCCTCATCAACCAAATATGATGCAACATCCTTATGCACAGTTTCAAGGTTATGCACACCAATCTCAAATTAGTTGGCAACCACGCTTGCCTTGGAAACCTTGGAAATACTAATCCAAACCTCAAAACAAACCTTGGAAACGTTTTCCATCTCAATCCCAACCTCAAAACCAATCTTGCCAACAAAGTTGGCAAAGGACCTACAAAGGAAATCCACCATATCCTCAATATTTCCCACTCTATCCTCAATACCAATATCAATGTTATCAATAAAATTTACCTCCACCACAACATCAATATCACCTTCAAATGACCTCAATTCAACCTTTCCTATTACCAACCACCCAAGCACTCGAAAGATCCATTCCCACTCCACTACCTTCACAACCATTTCAAATCCACAACAATAAAACACCTCAATCCACTTACAATTTTGAGGTATTTCAAAATGATTCACCAACTCGCATTGAAGGACAACAACCAGAAGAAGAAGATTCCAATAAGGTCCAAAAATCATGGATGCTTGTTGATAAATAGTAGGTTTTGGAACCTGAGACTGAAAAATTTCTTGCATTCCTATCACCAGATTCTATGAATGAATATCACATATCTGAATACTTTCATGACATGATAGAAGGAAGCCAAGGAATATAATATTACATTGAATCTTGGTTCAGGGCAGTCATCGGATCCCAATGCTCAATTCTTCAGTATCTTCTCACATCATCCAAATCAAGGCAATTGGTCTCTCATATACGGGTACATATCAAAGAGTGTATTTCAAACCTTCATATGATTTTATCTATCATCTTGTTACAGACATAGTTCCATTGGAAGTATTAATATACTTGACAACATTTCTTTTTCAAGTAGATTAAGACATATAAAAAAATAAAGAGAAAAATAAGTACCATTGTGAAAACCAGCTTGTTGATGCAATTGGTCATGAGATTTTCTTGAAATCTAGGGAAAAGGCGAGAAAATTTCATAACAAGTTCTACAATTTCATGCGAGTTTCAATCCTTTATTATGGTTCTTCCAATATTTTTTGGTTCTATGCTCGAGTTGGATGATGTGGAATTTCTTAAGGTCCACCTTCCAACAGATCTTGTCCCATCAACCTCAATACATTATCTGGGATCAGTATCAGAGGTTATTTGGAGTGCCTTGGAATTTTCATACATCAATGGAAAGCATCCTCATTGACAACAACGGGAATACAACAATGTCTCTTGATTGTCAGATCTTGCAGGTGACTCGACTTCAACACTTTCATTCGTCCTTGTCAAGATGCACTCAGGTACCTTGACACTCATTTACGTTATCGTTTATTTGTATTGAATTGGTTAATGATTTTCATCATTGATCTGAAATCCAATGATTTATTCCCATACTCGAATTCGACTCATTCATTCACATTGTAAGAATTGTACTATGAATTTTGGCTTTAATGAATACTAATGGTTTTATGGAATCAAAAACAACATGCATCAGAGCATTTTATTGGCTTCTTGTAGCAGCAAGTTCATCCTTTTTTTTTCATTCAAAAACAACATGATGGCACCATTAAAATACTTTTTCACTCATTTTCATTTTCAAGAAAAACAATAAATTTGGGCATATTTCAGTCAATATGCAGTATGTTTCATTGTTTCTACTTCATCATGTAATACACAAATCAAATCAGCAATTTAAACTCGGAGAAAATAAATTTCTATAAAAATTTACTTTTTTTGCAACAATTGCAGAAAGTTGGAGTTTCAGTGGTTATTTCTATAGCAGCCTATTTTTGTTGTAGAACCTTTTTCCAAAGGCATTTTTGGCACAAATATTGCAAGTGATTGGAGCAAAAATAAAAAATTACGATCTTCTTTATTTTCTCAGAATATGTTAAATTGAGTAAAATGTGGACATAATTCAAAAAAGAGCGATTTTGAAAGGCGTTTCAAGTGGGTTTTTCACGTAGATTTTCATTTTTCACCATTTTTAACAGATTAGGGTAGATTTTAGTATTTTTGCACAAAAACCCCTTTTATTCATCAATATGGGTTTATACAGGCATGCAGTGGTAGAAAAGGTAAAAATACATGGTTTCTCTTTTGAATCACTCAATTCGGTCTTAAAATGAGTTCATAGCATATATTTTTGTTGCAACATTGGGTAGCGTGAAAGGTGAAACATAATAGAAATTGATTTGATCATAACCTGAAAATTGTGTATCCGTTGGGCTTGAAATTTGTATGGTAAACTCATTGAGGTAGGTAGGGTAAACAAACACAAAAAATTTCATAAAATATCAGTTTGTATGTTTCAAGAATTTTGCCACTTTCACCTAGAGGAATTTCTTGTTTTTCTCGACATCCGTACACCCATCGGATGAGATTTTTTGTGGGAAGATGAATAATATTCATATTAACAACTTTGGAAAATTTCAGGGAAATCTGATTTACCATTTTAGGGAAATTGGGAAAAGAAATCTTCTAGATGAAAAAGATACATTTTGTGGAGCAAGGTCAAAGAGGAGGTCAATGCATCATAGAGCAGAGTACGTGAGACAAATCAACACCAAACCAGCTATCATATCGTGTTCAGTTCTCCAATTCGAAAAGGTAAACTTGACGTAAAGTAGCCTTAAACTTTTTAATTTGTTAAAAAGTCGATTTTTTTTTATAAAAAGCTAATGCAAACAAGTAGTTCCAATTTTTATCCCATTATGTTTTGTCATACCTTTTAACAACCAACCCCAATTGTTATGATTGATTCTTTATCAACAAATTCCTACCACCCATGCAATCATCTCATTATTTTCCATGGTCATAATGATGTTCTTCTATGCTTTCACCACACTCTTTTTTGAAATTTCTCTTCTTGTTAATCCATGCTTTCCTTAATGGTCGATCAACATGATGTGCTTGAGAAAAATAATTATTTTAGAAATAGAAAAACTTGACTTCATGCTATATGTTTTTAGCACATGATCAAAAAGTACATGGAGCACTGAAATTATGTGTCATATTGCTCATGCTCAGATTTTTAATGGAAGCCAAGAGATGATGATTACAAATCCACATGAAGAAGACTGCAGCAAGGCTTTGTTCACACACTCTTGAAATCAATTGGAAGCATATTTTAGGCTTTGATGAGTTGTATAACACTCAACAACAAATATTTTTTTTTGTTATGTGCAACACATCTTGGCAAAAGCTTCAAATTGGGAAATATTCTTCATTCATTATTTTGTGATTTCTTGAAGAAACTATTTGATAAAATTGTTGAAATATGATTGGTTGCTCTGCATGGAAGGTAAGAGGACAATCATTATGGCTTGCAATCTATGATAATTTCCAGCCATACAAATGGGATGAAATTCACAAGGATGGAAATCACATTCTGTGTATGGAGTAAAAGTCTTGATGAGTTCATCACAATATGGTATTCTACCAAGGCTTGAACAATTGGAGGAGAAATAAAATAATGACAAGTACTTGGATATGCTATTATGTGGGCATTATTTCTTTTCTCACAAGTTGCATATCATAAATAATGAAGGGTTAGAGAAAAGTGCATCTTGCTGAGATAAAGAGTCAGTATTTTTCTCCTCGAGCTTTGATCAAGGATTTAATTGAAATGAAGGAATAAAGGAACAAAAGGAACCAGTTAGATTATGAAACTTTGCAATGATTTATTTGTATGAGGACATGCAAAAGCATCGGTGTGGGGGAATGCTGAGCCTCTGATTTGTCATAATTTTGTTGATGAAATCATATATTTTCCGATCATTCCAATCACCCAT
The DNA here is from genome assembly GCA_034641835.2 of Pinus albicaulis. NCBI lineage: Eukaryota > Viridiplantae > Streptophyta > Pinopsida > Pinales > Pinaceae > Pinus > Pinus albicaulis. The sequence goes on along the minus strand of CM076581.1, from coordinate 1,199,318,998 downwards.
TGTCATGATTTTTAACCATATTTCTTCATAAATGCACAAAATTCCCACATACATGTTTACATGGTTTATTATTTTTAGTATTCCTATTATTTTTAATGAATTAAAGAGAATCATGCATGGTTTTACTAATGATAGTTTGACAATTCAAGTTTCTACACTTTCCGCAGTAGTCTCCATGGTTGAGGTAGTAGCACCATTCTAGAATGAAATCCAAATCATGGACATTATTTATAGAGGCTCCGATATGGATTTTTGTTGGTCAAATTCGACCCAGCTCACACATGTGGACCTCTAAGAAAATATCAAGGGAAAATCGCAGCAGTTTTCACTATTCAACTTCAAACGTGCTTTATGAGTAAAATAAATCAGATATCATAAACCAAAAACACGGGTTTTGTTCAACAAGGGCCCAAATAAGTTTTCAATGAGAAGTTTTCTTGAATTCGTTACCATTTGGGAGATATTTCACATTCTTTCGAGCCCTATTTTGTAGTTGCATGAGCAAACATTTCTCCAATGTGTCAATAAATGCCCAGTCAAGAAAACAGAGGTGGGAATGGATTGTGCTTCATCAAATTCATGGAAAATAGGTGTCCATTCAGTTTTGATCTTTAGCCATATTAATCTCTATGAAATCACAAAGCAAGCATATTGTGAAGTTTTACAACTCTGTTTTTCATTCATTTTTAATTAAGAACTACCTTTAAGACCTAACGCACAGCTAACCATTGGAGTAAATATTTGACCGCCTGTTTGTGGAGGGCCGCTGCAAACAGTGAAGGTTCTTCATTTTATGTTTTTAATGTAGTTATTCTAATGTTTTCATTTTATCATTTCATGTAGTTATTTTCAGAATTCCAATTTCTCATTTGCCGTATTTGTTTCGAGAATTCCAATTTGTCATTTGTTATGTTACTTCCAAAATTCCATTTTTCTATTTGATGTAGATGCTTTCATAAGTCCTATTTTATCATTTGATGTAGATTCATCAATATTTCCTTTCTAATTTTCAAATTGTAGAGGATAAATAGTTTTAATTCTACATAAGCAGTGATTTGTTTTAGATTATTTTCATAAGTACATGAGTGGTTTATTTCAAGAGCATTAGTGATTTAGTTTCGAAACAATAGTGGGTGCGTGATTTCATTTTAGGATATTTGTGCATTCTTTTCCATTCATGACAGATTTCTTTTTAAAAGCTATAGTTATTTCTTTACAAGTTTCATTGCAATAACTTTTGACTTAAAAAACATAAAAATGTATAACTTTCCTTTTCGAGAATTCGATTTTATCTTCATGCACAAGGCTATTAGAGAATAAGAATTTTTGGAGGCTAAAAAATAAATTAGTTGAGATTTCTTCATAAGATAGAAAAAATTTGTTTCATTTTTACACAGTAGAAATCATGTTGATTTTTAGAACTTTGTTGTAATTTAAATTTATCAATTTCATTAGGAACATAAGAATAAAAAAATCCTTAGAAGTAATCTCTACAAATCCAATCATCACGCCAATAAACTAATTGAATAAAAGAGGCTTCTAGCTATATTGTGCACTTGAACTTCAGAAGTTCACCAACTCTAGTCGATAATTTATGTAATCTATTTAAGATAATTAAATTGATCGAAAAATATCATCAAAATATAGACAAATAAAAACACATGAGTAAGAACACATATATGTCTTCAAATAGTCTTTTATTACTTTATATATAACACTTTCTGCCTTGCGCACTCAACTACAATGGTCTGCAATTGTTTTAGGGTGTCCACGCACTTAGCTGCAGGAGCCTTCCATTTCTCACAATGCACAAACTACAAACTCAATAGAATCTTACATCCGAATGCATTCTATCATTCGATCTATATGTTATCTCTTACGACTGACTATAGACTCCATATATAGTATTTTCTTTTACAATACCATGGTCTGAAAACCATGGGCAGAGCTCTAAGTATACGAATAATTCCCACCCATTTACAAAATAAGGGGCCTTCAACCGTCCTAAAGACACGAAGACTCTATTACATACCTGAATTTAACACTCCACTCCAAAAAATACAATTCTTTTATCAAAAGATTCAACCTAGGGGTACCCTATCCAACAGGCCCCCAACACAAATATATGATTCATCCCTAATAAATCTGCTGGCGTATCCTAAATATTCACTTTGATGCTACTCAAGGCATCGTTCAGTGGAGGAACTATTTTAGCACATTTCCTTTTGACTTCTCATACTTTTTTCAACAACTTCTATGTGGTTGGACATGTTGTCTTCTCAGAAATTTCCTTTTCTGTGTGGCGTAGCGCTTTCACCACTTTCCCCATTGTCTCTGATATTTGACTACCTTCGAATCCCATGGCTTTATTTTGGATGTGATAAGTTTTTATTTTCTGTGTAGCTCATCAATCTATCCCTCAAAAAATTTACCCTCTTGGAGATGAGCATACAGTTGTACCGGTGATAAAGTCTTCGTTGTAACCTTAATGTGATCCATCTGCTCCAATTTCTTGTTGATCTATACTTCAATCTTCTTCACCCGAGGACCCTTCTGTAGTGATGCCTAGAAGTCCATAGTGTAATAAAATACTTGGGTGCACTCCTAGACTGTGGAATCAATATTGGCAGTGGCAACCTTAATAGTTGCCACACGTTTCTCCCGCACCTCTTATGGATTAGCTGGAGGTAATTGCAACAACATCTCAATGATATTAATTTGCAGCTATAGTGAGACCTTTTCAACTATGGCCTTGGATTATTTTACTGCCATCCCACGCTTTTCAAATTTTTTTTCTCATGTTTCCTTAGCTTGAATCGGTATGTCTGGTAGCTCGTTGCAAACCTTGCAGATGGCTACCTCAAATTTCTATCTATGCGCAACTTCCTCATCTTATGCCTGCATGACCTACTACATTTCCTTGGCCATTTCATTTTGCTCTCTATTGGTATCTTGGATAATAAATATGGTGTTCTTCTATCATCCTAGTAACTCTTCTCTGATGCCTTAGTGGAACTCGTGCAACGCTTTCAAAGTGAGCACAACAAGGTTGAGCCTGGTGGTATGTCAATGTGATGTCTTCCCTGATTCTCATTAGCGTTAAAGTGTAATTTACCTATAGGTCGTCACCACATGAATACCAGTCATAATTTCAAATTATTTCCCTGTTGCACTCGCACATTTTGGTGCCCTGCTCACTTGAGTTGTGCTCGCTGGAAACGTACTCACTTGTACGACGCTTGTTTGAGCCTCTGATTATTTGAGGATCTTGTGAACCTCGGTCAATATGTTCCTCTATTGGTCGTTGATATTTCCCCACAGATTATTTTTAACATGTCGAACAATGTCACCAATCTTATAGAAGTCCCCCTCAATAAGGACCAATGATTCAGGGATGGTGGCCCTCTATGACTTCGTCCTTCTCCTTGCTCTTCCACCACCCAGTTTATGTCGTATCTTTAGAATGTAAAGGGAGAGGTTTTCTGCTATACCAAAAAATGTATCATTGCCACCATGACCATCACCCATTTCCATCTCATCATCATCCTTATCTATCTCTCCATCACCTAAGTTGGCTCCTTTGAATGCCACAATGTGTTGTGTAACCAGCTTCAAAAATAGGAGAAAAGAGATATCAACGCCTTAGAAATAAGCCACTTTAAGGGGGAAACCTTCAATACATTACATAAATGAACAATTCTTGGATGATACAATTTACAAAACCTCCTTTCTATATATAGGAGTCCATGTGGCCTTAATGTAATCCTAGTGGGCCATAATGTAATCCTAGCTGACCTAACAATAATAATTTAGGGGCACAATAATAACAAAATGGGGGTTACAAGGGTACAATAATAACAATAATGGGGTTACACTAATAAAAATAAGGGACTATAATAATAATATAGGGACCTAACATTCCCCTCTCCAAATAAAGTGTTGTCCTCAACGCTTGAGTAGCTCTGGGTGCTTCTGTATAAAATTCTCATCCTCCCATGTAGAATCTTCAGTGGGTGAGTTCTTCCACTTGATGAGATACTCTGAAATTGATCGATTCCATAGCTATTGAGTTCTTGTTTCCGTGACAACTTCAGGTTACAATATGATTTTTCCTTCCTCATCAAGTTCTGGCAATATTGTTTGAACTAGAATATTTTCACCAATAACCTTCTTTAAGCATCAAACAGGGAAAACTGGATGCACTCGCGAAGAAGCAGGAAGCTCCAATTTGTATGCCATAGTACCAATCTTTTGCAACACCTTGTAAGGACCATAGTACTTGGGAGATAATTTATTATCCTTCTTAGCTTGCTTGAGAGACATTTGTTTGTATGGTTGTATCCATAAAAATACCCAATCTCCTACATCAAAACTTCTCTCACTGTGATGTTGATCTGCCTGTTGTTTCATTCGATTTTGCGCCAAATTTAGGTTATCCTTTAAGAGTTGGAAAACTTCTTGCTGATGCTCGATGTGATATTCCACTACTTGAGCCTTCTAATTTTACCTTAAATATGATGTGATGGATGGTGGATGATATCCATAAAGTGCCATAAATGGGGTCATTTTTGCTGCAGTATGGAAGGAAGTGTTATGCCACCATTCATCGAGAGGTAACCACTTGACCCATTGTGTTTGTTTATCAGATACAAAACAAAAAATATATCCTTCCAAACATTTATTTACTATCTTAGTTTGACCATCAGATTGAGGATGATAATATGAGCTATGAGCTAATTGAGTACCCAATCAAGAAAATAACTCCGTCCAAAAATTTCCTGTAAAAATGGGATCTCTGTCGCTCACAATAACCCTTGGGCTTCCATGTAGCTTTTGAATTGTGTCCATAAATGTGGTAGCAACTGTACTTGCTTTAAATGGATGAGATAATGCAGAAGAGTGTGCATACTTGGTAAGTCTATCAAGTACCACCATGATGACACTCTTTCCTTTGGACTTAGGTAAACCTGTGATAAAATCCATTGAAATCTCCTCCCAATGTTGACTTGGAATGGATAAAGGTTGTAGAAGTCTCGGGGTCTTAATTTTCTCAAATTTATTCTACTGGAAAACCAAACATTCTACCACAAACTTTTGAATATCAGATTTAAGGGCATCCCAAAAAAATTCATTCTTCACCCTGTGGTAATTTTTTAAAAATCCTGAGTGTCCTCCTAAAGGAGAAGTGTGCAATTCCAGAAGAATATTTTGTTTTAGTTGGGAATTATTACAAAGATATAAGTGATCTTTGTACCATAAGGAATCATTTTTCCAACTAAATGTATCATATGTACAGGGATCTTGCTGCAAATTTTGAATGAGTATCCATACATCTTTTTCCTTCTTCCATTCATCTCTTGCTTCGGTTATCCAATCTTGTTGGATAATAGAAATGGCACAAAGCAATGCTTTCACCTCTTCACTCTTTCTCGAGAGTGCATCTGCAACAACATTAAGCTTTCCTTTTTTGTAGATTATTTCGAAGTCATAACCCAAAATCTTTGTGACCCATTTTTGCTACTCTTCTGAAGATAGCCTTTGTTCCAAAAAGTGTTTAAGACTATCACAATCAGTTTTTACCTTAAAGTGTCTTCCAATTAGGTAAGTTCTCCATTTCTTTAGTGCATGTAGTATTGCTAACATTTCCTTCTCATAAATAGGTTTCTGTGAACACTTTACTTTGATTGGACAACTTTCAAAAGCAATGGGTCTTCCTTCCTGCATTAAAACAACACCAATTCCATTTCCGGAGGCATCACATTCCACAATAAAGGTTTTTGTGAAGTCTGGCGTAGCTAAGACCGGTACTAGGCACATTGCCTCTTTAAGATGTTCAAAGGCCTTGGTTTCTTCAGGATTCCATGAAAATGCATCTTTCTTCAATAATTTTGTTAGAGGTGCTGCTATTCTCCCATAATTCTTAACAAATTTGTGATAATACCTTGTTAACCCGAAAAAACCTCGCAACTGCTTTATGGTTGTGGGGACTTTCAATTCCTTAATGGCTTTAATTTTGTTACGATCTACTTTAACACCCTCGTGAGATACAATATGACCTAGATATTCCACCTCTTGTACTTCAAAGAAACATTTGGATGTTTTTGCATATAATTGTTTCTCTTGCAATAGTTTGAGCATCCTGTCCTCATGTTCAACATGATCCTTCCAAGACCTGCTATAGATTAGTATATCATCAAAAAATAGTAGCACAAAATTTCTAAGGAAGGGGTTGAAAATGGAATTCATCAAACCTTGAAATGTAGAAGGTGCATTGGTAAGGCCAAAAGGCATGACCAAAAATTCATAATGACCCTCATGAGTTCGAAATGATGTTTTTGGAATATCTTCAGTCTTCATTCTAATTTGATGATATCCTGAACGAAGATCCAACTTGGTAAAATAAATTGCTCCATTTAATTCATCCAATAATTCATCAATCACAGGAATGGGAAATTTATCTTTAATGGTGAGCTTATTGAGCTCCCTATAATCCGGACACATTCGCCATGATCCATCCTTCTTGTGTACCAATACTACAGGAGCAGAGAAAGAACTTTGACTAGGTTGAATTATACCGCCTCTAACATTTCTGCAATCATACGTTCAATTTCGCTCTTTTGGAAGTAAGGATATCTATAAGGCCTGATGTTTGGAGGAACACTTCCTGGAATCAAATGAATAGCATGATCATGATCACGAATAGGTGGGAGTCCTTTGGGAATTTCAAACACCTTGGAATGATTGTCCAAGACTTGTTGGAGATCTGCAGAAATAGATGATTTTGATGTTGGAACTTCTAGTGAGCATAATTGTGCAATTACGCCTCGCTGTTATTTCTTTAGAATCTTTGTCATGACATTAGAGCTTATTATCCTTCCTGGCTTCCCCGTAATACCCCGTAATTCGACTTCCTTTCCTTCTGAAAAAAATTTCAAGAAAAGTTCTTGAAAATTAAAAGCTACCGTCCCCAAAGATTGTAACCATTGTACTCCTAGTACAACATCATCACCTCCCATAGGAATGGAAAGCATTGGACTAGTCGATACATATTCCCCCATGGTTAGCTTGATATTATGGCATTTTCCAGAGCAATTTATAGTTCCTCCATTTGCAACCATCACTTGACATTCTGGTGCTGGGTATAGGAAACAATTTAATTCCTTGGCTACCTTACAATGAATGAAATTATGGGTGCTACCTGAATCAATCAACACTATTACCTTTCTCTTCTTGATTTGTCCTTTTATCTTGAGAGTTTGAGGAGTGGTAATTCCTGCCAGTGCATTACACGATATGGTTGGATTCATTTCTTCCTCTTCTAGGGCTGGTTCCTGGTGTATATCCTCTTATTGTTCATTTTCTTCTTCCTCTTCACAATCTATGTAAAATAATTTCTTCTCAGCACACTTATGACCTTTAGTGTATTTTCTATCACAACTGTAGAAAATCCCTTTTACTCTTTTTTCTTCCAATTGTTGTGGTGTCAACCTTGTAGGTTGTGAAAATATAGGCATAGCAACACTTCCTTCTTTATAGAATTGAGTGGTAGGCTTCCTTGTCGCCATTATTTTACATTCAACTTTTCTTGCCAACCTGAATGCTTTCTCCAATGAATCTGGTTCCAAAACACGTACTTCATGTTGGATGTTATCCTTTAAAGGGCATATGAGGAGATCGATCATGTGTTCCTCTGGAATATTAGTTACCCTTATGTTCAATTTTTGGAAGTCCTGAATGTGCTGCCCCACTAAACCCTTTTTTTTGAGATTTATCAATTGGCTAAAGAAGGTGTTGCTCTTTGTATCCTCATAATGTGCTATCATTTCCTCCGTAAAAATTGACCAAGTGAAATTTTTTTTATGGGAGCAAAGCCATTGATACCATACAAATGTATTTTGTTCTAAATGTAAAGTTGCAATGCGTACCTTTTGTGTGTTTTGCACGTTATGGAGATCAAAATATTGCTCCATTTGTAGTATCCATGTTACAATATCCTTTCCATCAAACTTCCTCATATCCATTTTTGGAATATGGTGGTTCTTCCCGCCAAAATTAGAGTTTATGAAATCATGATTAACATTTATTTTGTTCTCATCATGAGGTTCTTCTACTATCTTTTCACCATTAGGAACCATTTCTTGTATCAACTTTGTTGAACCTTCGATGTTTACTTTTAGATCATTCTTCATGTTTTCCATGTTGTCTTTCATGTCTTCCATCTTAGCTTCCATGATATCTTCCATGCCTTTCTTCAAATCATCCATCTTCGCTTCCATTCCTTTCTTAAAAACTTCCATTTCATTCTTTGTTTCTCTTTGTGAGAGTGAAATATGTTGCACTTGCTCTTGTAATTTTGATAGATCATGTTGCAATTCTTCATCTTCATGAGTCATAGTAGAGCCTTTTAAATGCTTAATGGTTTTTGAATTATTTTTATATGGCATATTTTAGAACCCAATACTGATATATATTCTACAATATGCCCTTGGAATCAATTCAAATTGATTCTTCAAACAAGACTTATGAAATTCGGAAAAAAAATACACACCTTTTTCTTTATTTTGAGGAGCTCAATATTGAAATTGGATTATCTTTGTGATTGAAGAACTTCAATATTTGAATTTTGATACCAACTTATCCCTCTGAATTATCTTTCTAATGCCACAGTTCTGACCGGATTTGGATTCTCCAAGACAAAATTGTGTCCAATCTCCCACAGTGACCTAATTATGGACTGGTTCAATAGAGAAAACTTGTATGAATTTCCACGTGTCACTATTTCATCCTTCAGCTCTGAAATTAATAGTAAAGAAGATATGGTCTGTGTACTTGCAACCAATTTTTACGGCACTCCAATCTGATGCTCAGAAAGAGGGTTATGAATATTTTCCATGATCACCTCTTTGAGATGAAATTCAGGTGCCTGAAAAAACACTACGTTCCACAGATCATATCTCCCAAAATATTATGAACCAAAATCTGAAATGTTTTGATGCTTTTCCTTAGGATTTCGGCTTCACACCTTTACAATTTCAGATTCTAAAACTTTCTAGAAAAAAAGTTATAGTGAAAATTCCAAGATGACCTATTTAGGAGCTTGAAAAAAGACCTAACTTCCACAGCTCATATCTCCAAAAATATTGCGAACCAAGCTCCAAAATGTTCTAATGATATTCCTCAGGATTTCGGCTTCGTACCCTAAAAATTTCAGCTTCTAAAACTTCGTAGAAAAAATGTTATAGCGAAAATTCCACGATGACCTGTTTGGAGCAGCAAAACCCTAGAATCAAAAGCCTCTGATACCAAATGTTGTGTAACCAGCTCCAAAAATAGAATAAAAGAGATATAAACGCCTTATAAATACCCATTTCGAGGGGGAAACCTCCAATACATTACATAAATGAACAATTCTTGGATGATATAATTTACAAAACCTCCTTTCTATATATAGGAGTCCATGTGGCCATAATGTAATCCTAGTGGGCCACAATGTAATCCTAGCTAACCTAACAATAATAATTTAAGGGCACAATAATAACAAAATGGGGGTTACAAGGGTATAATAATAACAATAAGGGGGTTACATTAATAACAATAAGGGACTATACTAGTAATATAGGGACCTAACACAATGAGGCATACCTCGTAGAGGTTTGAGTCCATAGTGGGTAACTCTAACTCGTTGGGCTACTTCCATTCCATCAACTTAATTTAGAGTAAGACCCACACATAGTGGAATATCTCACCCTCCTCTTCAGTTGCTTTGCAATCATCCAAGAAATCCTTGTACAAATATCCTGCCCAGTTGTATACTATGCATTTGTTGCACTCTGAAGCCAAACAGACCTCTGGTGCCAAAACTCTTTTTGCCTGACACTTTTGAATGATTTTTTCTACCAATATGTCTAGGGAAAAGGGAATTAACCTATTTTTTATGGAGTGAATAAGATATGCCTTGGTTCCCTTCGTGAGGCCATAATCCTACTCCATATTTTCAACCAACTTCTTATCCTGATCCTTGCTTACAAATGGTTAAGTGGCATCCAATCCTAGATAACGAAGTGCAATGATATTCCTGATCGACATTTCATCAAAGGGGACACTTTCCCCTAGACACATACTATCATCATGCACTACAGTCAACATTTGGTGCACACAGATTATATGATAATTATACGCCCAAAGTGCAGAACATATAACAAGTTTAGCATCGTTGCATTCTAAATTCCTTCAACCCACTTCATTGTCTCTACCATTATCACTCCAGTAGCCTCATAATATACAGAGAAATAATACCTTCTTGGCTCGAATTGAGGATATTTTTTGTGATCATTGAAATCTGAGTCCTCCATGCATTGTTGTGCAACTTTTCCCAACAAATCTCCCTCAACTAGTACATCTTCAAGAAGGAAGGGTGTAAATATCTTATTCTTCACCGCGTGTAGGTCCTTCGTGGGCTTTGAAACTATCAGCTTCCATGATAGAATATATGGAGGCAACCTGGAGACAGGTTCTGCCTCCTCCACATCAATATATTCAATACCTTCGGGAATAACTTTTTTTTCTTCTAATTCCTCTACTTAGACGAGTTTCTCCTGACTTTCTTGCATTGCCTTAGATCGTTGTTCTTTCGGAATTTTATTTTTGGGTGACATTCGAAGCACTGTCTTCTTCCACATCTTAGATGGATATTCTTCGGTAGTGGTATACTTCTGAGGCGACCAATCACCCATTGTCATGATTTTTAACCATATTTATTCATAAACACACCAAATTCCTGCATACGTGTTTACATGGTTTATTATTATTATTCTTATTATTTTTAATGAATTAAAGAGAATTATGCATGGTTTTACTAATGATAGTTTGACAATTCAAGTTTCTACACTTTCTGCAGCAGTCTCCATGAATGAGGTTATAACACCATTCTAGAATGAAATCCAACACATGGACATTCTTTCTAGAAGCTCTGATATGGATTTTTTTTTGGTCAAATTTGACCCAACTCACACATGTGGACCTCCAGGCAAAGATCAAGGGAAAATCGCATAAATTTTCACTATTCAACTTCAAACGCGCTTTATGAGTAAAATAAATTAGATATCGTAAACCAAAAACACAGGCTTTTTCAGCAAGGGACCAACTAAGTTCTCAATGAGAAGTTTTCCTGAATTCGTTACGATTTGGGAGATATCTCATGTTATTTGGAGCCCTATTTTGTAGTTTCATGAGCAAACATTGCGCCAATGTGTCAATAAAGTCCTAGTCAAGAAAACAGAGGTGGGAATGGATTGTGCCTCATCAAATTTGTCTCAAATAGGTGTCCATTCAATTCTGATATTTAGCCATAAGAATCTGCATGAAGTCACATTGCAAACATATTGTGAAGTTTTACAACTCTATTTTTCATTCATTTTTAATGAAAAACTACATTTAACACCCGATGCATAGCTAACTGTTGGAGTAAATATTTGACCGCCTATTTATAGAGGGCCCCTGCAAACAATGAAGGTTCTGCATTTGATGTTTTTAATGTAGTTATTTTAATGTTTTCATTTTATCATTTGTTGTAGTTATTTCCAGAATTGTAATTTGTCATTTTCCGTAGTTGTTTTGAGAATTCCAATTTCTCATTTTTTATTTTACTTCCAAAATTCCATTCTTCTATTTGATGTAGATGCTTTCATAAGTATTTTTTTATCACTTGATGTAGATTCATCAATATTTCCTTTTGAAATTTCAAATTGTAGAGGATAAATAGTTTTAATTCTACATAAGTAGTGATTTGTTTTAGAGTAGTTTTATAAGTTCATGCCTGGTTTATTTCAAGAGAATTATTGATTTACTTTCAAAATTGTAGTGATATATTGATTTCCTTTCAGGATATTAGTGTGTTCTTTTCTCTTCATGAGTGATTTTTTTTAAAGATCTATAGTGATTTCTTTACAAGTTTCATTGCAATAACATTTCACTTAAAAAACATACAAATGTATAAATTTCCTTTTCGAGAATTCGATTTTATCTTCATGCACAAGGCTGTTAGAGAATAAGAATTTTCGAAGACAAAAAAATAAATTAGTTAAGGTTTATTCATAAGATAGAGAAAGTTTGTTTCATTTTTACAGAGTAGAAAGCATGTTTATTTTTATAACTTAGTTGTAATTTAAATCTATCAATTTCATTAGGAAAATAAGAATAAAATAATCTTTAGAAGTAATCTCTACACATCCAATCATCACATGAATAAATTAAATGAATAAAAGAGGCTTCTAGCTATATTGTGCACTTGCACTTCACAAGTTCACCAACTCCGGTCAATACTTTATGTAATCAATTTTAGACAATTAAATTGACCAAACGATGTCATCAAAATATAGACAAATAAAAACACATGAGTAAGAACACATATATGTCTTCAAATAGTATTTTATTACTTCAGATCTAACACTTTCCGCATTGTGCACTCATCTATAGAGGTCTGCAAACGTTTTAAGGTGTCCACACACTAAGCTGCAGGAGCCTTCCATTTTTCACAAAACATAGGCTACAAACTCAATACAACCTTACATCCAAATGCATTCTATCATTCCATATATATCTTATCTCGTAGGACTAACCCTAGACTCCTTATATAGTATTTTATTTTACAATACCATGGTCTGAAAACCATGGGCAGAGCTCTAAGTATAGAAAGAACTCCAACCTGTTTACAAAATAAGGGTCCTTTAACAGTCCCAAAGCCCCTAAGACTCTATTACATACTTGCATTGCACTCTCCAATCCAAAAATTACAAATTTTTTATCAAAATCTTCAACCTAGGGGTACCCTATCCAACATGCCCCCAACAAAAATATATGCTTCACTTTGATGCTACTGAAGGCATCATTCAGTGGAGGAACTATTTCAGTGCATTTCTTTTCGACTTCTCAAACTTTGGTCGACAACTTCTATGTGGATGGCCCTACTGTCTTCTCAGAAATTTCATTTTCTGTGTGGCGTAGCACTTTCACCTGTTTCTCCATTATCTTTGATATTTGACTACCTTCAAATTCCCATGGCTTCATTTTGGATGTGATAAGTTTTTCCTTTATGTGCAGCTCATCAATCTGTCCCTGAAATAATTTATCCCCTTGGAGACGAGCATACCGTTGTACTGGTTATAAAGTCTTCACTATAAACTTAATGTGATCTAGCTGCTCCAATTTCTCATGGATCTATACTTAAATCTTTTGCACAGGAGGACCCTTTTGTAGTGAGGCCCAGAAAACCATAGCGTAATCAAAGACTTGGGTGCTCTCCTAGACTATGGAACCAATATTGGCAGTGACAACCTTAATAGTTGTTGCACGCTTCTCTCGCACCTCTTGTGGGCTAGCTAGAGGTAATTGCAATTGTAGCTCAATGATATTAATCTGCAGCTGTAGTCAGCTTTTTTCAACTATGACCTTGGATTATTTACTACCGTCCCAATATTTTCAATTTTGTCTTCTCATGTTTCCTTAGCTTGAATTTGTATGTCTGGTAGCTCATTACAAACATTGGATATGCATGTCTCTAATTTCTTTGTATGTTCAACTTCCTCATCTTGCACCTACATGACCTACTAGTTTTCCTTATCCATTTTATTTCGTTCTCTCTTGGTATGTTGGATAACCAATAGGGTGTGCTTCTATCAGCTCAGCAACTCTTCTGTGATGCCTTGGTGGAACTCATGCAACGATTTCAAAGCGAGCACAACAAGCTTGAGCCTAGTGTTATGTCAATGTGATGTCTGTGCCTCATTCTCATCAGTATCAAACTATAATTTACCTATATGTGTCGTTACTACAAGAATATCAATCATAATCTCCAGTTATTTCCCAGTTGTACTCGCATATTTTGGTGCCCCGCTCTTTTGAGTCATACTCTCTTGAATCGTGCTCGCTTGTACGAAGTTCGTTTGATCCTATAATTATTCAAAGATATTTTGAACCTAAACCAATATGCTCCTATATTGGTCCTAGATATTTCCCCATGGATTCTTCATGACATGTCGAACAGTGTCACCAATCTCATAGAAGTCCCCCTCATTAAGGACCAAAAATTCAGGGATGGTGGACCTATATGACTTCATCTTTCTCCTCACTCTTCTGCCACCCAGTTTCTGCTATATCTTTAGAATGTAAAGGGAGAAGTTTTATAGTATATAAAAAAATGTATCATTTCCACCTTGACCATCACACAATCCCATCTCATGAGCATCCTTATATGTCTCTCCATCACCCGAGTTAGCTCCTTTGAATGCCACAACGAGGCATACCTCGTAGAGGTCTAAGTCCATAGTGGAGAACTGTAACTCATTGGGCTCCTTCCATTCCATCAATGTAATTAAGAGTAAGACCGACAAATAGTGGAATATCTCACCCTCCTCTTGAGCTTCTTTGCAGTCATCCAAGAAATCCTTGTAAAAATATAATGCCCAGTTCTATACTATGCCTTTGCTGCACTATACAGCCAAAGAGACCACTGGTGTCGAAATTTTTTTTCGTGACAGTTCAGCATGATTTTTTCTACTAAGATGTCTAGGGAAAAGAGCATTGACCTATCCATAATTGAGTGAATAAAATATGACATGGTTCTCTTCATATGGCCATAATCATACTTCATATTTTCAGCCAATTTCTTATCCCGATCCTTGCCTAAAAATGCTTAATTGGTGTCCAATCCCGGATAAAAAAGTGTATTGATATTCTTGATTGAAATTGTGTTAAAGGGGACACCTTCCCCCAGCCATAGATTGTCATCATGCACTACGGTCAATAGTTGGTGCACACATATTATATGACAATACTATGCCCAAAGTGTAGAACATATAACAAGTTTAGCAGCCTTGCATTTTAAATTCCTTCAACCCACTTCATTTCCTTTACCCTTATCACTCTAGTATCTTCATAATATACAAAAAAAAAAACCTTCTTGGCTTGAATTGAGGATATATTTTGTGATCATTGAAATCCCAGTCCTCCATGCGCAACTGTGCAACTTTTCCCAACAAATATCCTTCAACTGCTACATATTCAGGAAGGAAGGGTATAAATATCTTTTTCTTCTCCGCATCTGGGTCCTTCGTGGGCTTTGCAACTGTCAGCTTCCATGATGGAATATATGGAGGCAGCTTGGAGACAAGTTCAACCTCCTCCACATCAATATATTCAATACCTTCAGGAATAACTTTTCTTCTTCAAATTCCTCTACTTAGACGATTTTAGTCTACCTATCCTGTGTTGCCTTAGCTCATTGTTATTTGGGAATTTTATTTTTGGGTGACATTCAAAGCACTGTCTTCTTCAACTTCTTAGATGTAGCTTCTTCTCTAGTGGTCTACTTATTGGGCGACCTCGACCCTGTCACATTTGTTGGTGGCATCGTTAATCCAGATTTATGAAATAATACAATAAAATAAAGAAATAGACATAAACATAGAGATGCAGTGGAAATAATACATCATTTTATTATAATCAACTGACTGAAACATGCTTATAGACAAAATGGAAATAAACTAGCTATTGCGATGGTAGCTTAGCTTGAGAAGAGATGCGGAGGTTACATGCCTCTGAACTATGTTACAATGAGGCTCGAGGACCTATTTATTATTTAGAAACAATTGAAAACTCTAAGCATCCAAAACCCTAACCCTAGGAGATGAGGCGCCAAAACTATGGGCCCCGTTTGGGTAAATTGGTGTTTCAACTTCCAAGGGTTGCAGCTTTGGCATATTATCTCCATTTGATGCACATGATACATCGTTAGAAATATATATCTAAGGACTACAACTGTTAACCGTGAATATCAATTTTGTAATGGAATCATATTTTCCAAAGACGTGATTCCCAAGAAACATCATTTTGGGCATCAAAACGGCTCCGGAAGTTCAGGACCTGAAACAGTGCTAAAAATATTATGTTGTGCTGAAACTGAAAAACTAAAAGAAATGATGGTGGAAGTTCAAATGGATTAGGTGGGTTGCCACCAATATCCTCCTGGATCATTAGGGTCCCATAACGGCTCAGGGAGTGGAGGACCCGAAAATGTGATGAAAATAGTAAGTTATGCTGAAAGTGAAAAGTTGAAAGAATTGAGGGTGAAGGTCCAAATGGAATAGGTGGGTGGCCGCCAATATCTAGCTGGATCATTCCTCCCTCCTTAAGAAGCAATTTTCCCCATTTCATTCATATCCTCCATGAGATGAGGCAAATTCTGTTGAACTAGGTATTAGATTTGTTCAAGATGTCATGGACCTGCGGGCAAACATGATGGATGTGTTTAGTAAATTTTCTTTCTTTATTAGCTTGAGAAAGTACATGTGTGTATTTTTCTTGTGTAACTGTATGAGGTATGGCAACATCAGGCAGCGATGCATTAGGGGTTAGATCAATGGAGTGGTTTTCATGACAGTGTAGAGGAACCTTGGTGAGTGAGGAGAAAATGTCCTCGTATTCCTCCATGACTTTATCCATCTACTACAGTCATGTAGGGGAGCCCTGTTTCAAGGCTGTGGCCACAATATTTTTCTTTCCCACTCAACTATTTGTAAAAAAAATAAATTTCCTAGTTTTTGAAACAATCTTATTGCGTTTTTTTGCAGTAGTCAAATTGATGACAAGAGATGGTACTACCTCTGGTATCATGTACAAGTTATTTCCCAAAGTAATAATAACAACACGAGGCCTAGACTCATACACATTATGTCACCTCCATAAGTATGGTTGTCCTAATAATACATCAGCTACTTCAAGAGGAGCAACATCACACACTACCTCATCCATGAATGGATTGATATTGTACAGAATGAGACACTTCTAGCGAATGTGTAGAACTCTCCCTGGGTGAATCCACCCAATGGTATATTACTATGGGTGTGCTATGGTAGGTAGTCCAAGCCATTTCATGACCTATACTAAAATGAGGTTCTTTTCACTTCTGTTATCGAAAAGGAATTGCAGTGGAGAACCCTTCACCCACATCTACGAATGGAATAGGTGCCCCCCCTCCTCTAGATCCTCGGGATCCTCCGTCTTGATCTTGGTGGTGGAAAAAATGGCACTAGGATCCACATCAATGATCTGATTCCCTTTGTAATTTCCTCTGTCTATTTCTAACTGAGGATCACAACATGCATCTGATGCGGGTACCTTTAGTTCGGCCGCCAACAACTGTTTGGCCCGCCACTCATTTGTGCTATGAGTGGGGCTATTATGAAATTCACACAACTTCCCTGTGTCCTTATTTGGATTTGTGGTGTTGTTCTGAGTCACCCATCTTTTTCCTCACCCCTTGTTCTGCGGTTAGAGGGTGCCTTTCCCTGGCTTCAAATTCGTGGATCCAAAGTCTCACTTCTTCTTCTTAAGTTTCTGCTCGATCTTGGCACCATAGCGATATGTCGTGCCAAGCGATGTAATGTCAAGGAAATCCATTTTCTCCTGAATGTGTGTGTGCAGATAGCTATGGTACATGAGCACCAAATGTCTTTCTGAATATTTAATACCCAGCTTTGTGCATAAGGTATGGAACAAGGATGTTATTTCATGCACATCTTGATGCTTTTGATTCTGCAGCGTGGTCCATTGGATGTACTTGTCCTCATAGCTCCCCACGGGGTAATATTGTTCCCTGATTCCATCTTGGAACGAATTCAAGGTGGGTGCGGCCAAGAATAGAGAGGGTTATGTCCTATCCTTTTTCTCACAGTAAGTTTCCCACCAATATTTGACATGGGGGGCGGCTTTGAGGAGTGAAAAAATAATATTTTTTTTCGGTTGGAGAAATCATGGACCAAGAAATACTGTTCCAGTAAATTCAATCATCTATCTATGATGTCTACATATATTTGGCCTTCAAATATAGGAATGTAAAATTTTACTTGTACCTTGAAGGGAGTGGCGCCTCCAGAGTGGTTGTTGGATGCAGATGTGCCGTAGGTGGGCAATCCTTCAAACATTTAAGACAAGTTATCCATCATCGCATTCCTTTGTTTCTTGAGGGCCTCCTTGACCAATATTTTGATAGTATCTCCTGCTCCCTCGTATTTCTTTTCTTCTTCCATGGG
The DNA here is from genome assembly GCA_034641835.2 of Pinus albicaulis. Lineage (NCBI taxonomy): Eukaryota > Viridiplantae > Streptophyta > Pinopsida > Pinales > Pinaceae > Pinus > Pinus albicaulis. Next base: position 1,199,300,912 of record CM076581.1, on the reverse strand, counting down.
AGGTTGGCAGGGTTTGTGAGGCTGATCTTGCAAGGGTTTAACCAGATAGAGCCCTAACGCCTTATTCCCTGACAGTGTTAGGGACATGAAAAGAAAAACAAAGAAAGAGAAAACCTGCTCTGATACCACTGATATGGATTTATGCGAGAATGCATTAAAATACATAAATAGACATAAGAAAAGAGATGGAGTGGAAATAATAGTTCATTTTATTATAACCAAATGTCTAAAACATGCTTATAGACATAATGGAAATAAAATAGCAAGTGCGATGGTAACTTATCTCTGAGAATAGATGTGGCAGCTACATGCTTATGAACTATGTTACAATGAGGCTGGAGGGACTTTTTATTATTGAGAAAAAATGGAAAACTGTAGACATCCAAAAACCTAACCCTAGGAGATGAATCACCAAAACTATGGGCGCCGTCTGGGTAAATTGGTGTTTCAACTTCCCAGGGTTGTAACTTTCGCATACTATCTCTGTTTGACATACATGATACATTGTTAGAAATATCTATCTGAGGAATAAAATGGATTTTCGTGAATATCAATTTCCAAATGAAATCATATTCGCCAAAGTCGCGATGTCCAAGAATGTAATTTATGGCCTCAAACCCCGACAAGCCTTGATAGTAAGTTGTACTGAAACTGAAAAATTGAAATAATTGATGGTGGATTTTCAAATGGAAGAGGTGGGAGGACACCAATATCCGCCTACATCATTAGGGTCCCAAAACCGCTCCTCGAATGTAGGACCCAAAATTGTGTTAAAAATAGTAAGTTGTGCTCAAGGTGAAAAGTTGCAAGAATTGATGGTGTTAGTCAAAATGGAATAGGTGGGTGGCCATCGATATCTACTTGTATCAATTGCAGTCATGTGAGTCTGAGTACTCTTATAAGAAATTATTTTTCAATATCCTCATAACTCTTTCCATACATGCGGCATAACACTTTTCTATATTTCAAGCACAAAATATCAGTTCTAAATATGAGAGCGCAAAGTGTTTGAATGTGGAGACAAATTATTGATTTATAGCAAATTTGAAATTCAAAATATCTATTGAAATTCAAATTTGAAACATCCTTCCCGCTCCTTTTAATGGCCAAGTCCTTCTCAAATCAATTATTGTGGATCAAATAGTAATATTCTGGGTGAACTTCATCAGACCGTCCTCTGTGGTGCAGTCGTGCTTCCTTCATCACAGTTCCCTCCAAACATTGCGTTTGTAGCTTCCCCAAAAAATTTACAAACTTACTGTCATATAAAAGAACTAAGTCTCCTTTCTTGGAAGTATTATTCTTAATATGCGTGTCATGTCAGGATTTTTCCTTCTCCTTTTGAACCTGTTGGTTAAATATAGCGTTGAAACTATACTCCTCCAACCTGAGCATTTGCTCCAATATATACTCCATAATATCGGTGTCTGCTATATCTATAACTGCTGCGATTCCAAGACTAGGCACAATGTACTCCATTGGCATCACTACTTCACGTCCATATACGAATTTGAATGGAGTGACATGTCATCTTCTTACAAGTAGTTATGTAGGACCATAAAAGTCACGAATGCACAAACCGCTGTCATCCTTGTTGATGTTTCACACCTTAGTCACAATGTTCAAAATTCTGTTGAAAGCTTCTTCCATTTCATTCTCGAGTGCGTGATATGGCGTACTCTTCTAGTTATGAATTTGGAACTCTGTGGTCAGTGCTTCAGTAATATTCTTCAAAATATGTGTACCTTTTTCACTCATCACGATACAAGTTGAATAATGCCAACATTAAGCATCTTGCCTAGTTCCTCCTTTACGTTCTCTTTATGCTTTGAGTTCAGACGATGTTGGAATTGTTTCACTAAATTCACATCGGAATTCAAATTAATTTTCATAACTCCCAAATCCTCTACAATTCCTTTCAATTCATTGAAATTCATCTAAAATAGCTCTTGGTACTCATGCAGCAATTCAATAACCTTTCTCACTATGTTATTGTCCAAGTAGTTTCCAATATTTGCTAGCTTGGGCTCTACTTCTGAGCCTATGTCTACTTGCTAAGTATTGATAGGTTGTTCTATTTCAAGAATCTATACTTTAGGACCTTCAACCTCATATTATCCTTTTGATTCAGGAATAGTGAAATCGCATGGATCCTGATCCTCTTCCTCCATAGTCACATTATAAAATTTTCATGCCTAGTAAAGTTGGACCAAAGGCGTTGGCTTAGTGGTAATTCAGAATATTCCTACTCTAACTTCTTGAATAGCATCATCAATAGAATCCCAACCATATGCGAAGCTGTCGGTGAATAAGAACCCTTCAGTTATCTCATACCAATCTGTGGTGCCATGGCACAACTCTGTTTCAAGACACCACTTGTGAGGTATTATATTCAAGGTGTGGAAGAATACGTGTACCCATTCATATTGAGGTTCTTTTCCCCAAGAAATATTTCATTGAGATAAATGCTCACAAGGATCATCCTTACCATTATGCTTTTATATGAGCCTAGTGTTTTCAACACCAAACTTGAATCTCATCAATCTGCAATATTCCTTCGATCCTCTGAAGTGTTCTCTATGTGTGCCCCACCACCTAGCTGGGTTGGACCTCAAAGAGAAGTACAAAGATTAATATCGCTAATATTTGGGTACCTTCTTCTCAAACTCATCGAAAAATAATTTAACATTGTGAGTGCCATCATCATAGGGAAATTCACGCAACTTTGATGTAACACAGCGAAGAAATTTGGTAACTATCTTACATCGCTTAGTTGATACTTCATGCAAGTGGTTCTAACAATTCTCAAATTCTTCATCGAATTCTGACACAAAATACCTATCACATTCCCAACTTATCCTTCCATCAGTGGTCAGATTGATTCAATCTTCATCCTGTGCAGTTACCTTAAATATATTGTCGATATCACCAGATTCATTCTGGACAGGTTCTGTAAATCTTGCTCCCTTAGACATATCCGAAGGAGCAATGACCCTAGTACCATTCTTCTTGAATACCATATTTCTTCTTTTCAGTTTTATTATGGTATCCATATCATAAGCCCAATCGAATCCAAGAAAAGCGGGATACAAATTGCTATCATCAAGAAACTCAATGACTTCGAGGTTGGATAACACAGTTGCACCATCAATGCATACTAAGACACCATGCAATCATCCCATAGGAAATTTTTTTTTTTGATTGGCTATTGTCAACTGAATTTGTGACCATGGCAGCTTTGGCCATCCCATTCCTTCCCATGTCTGATTTGGAAAAACATTGGCATTTGATCGTATATCAAGAATTACTTGGTCCATTTCATAATATCCCATTTGTGCAGTTAACCACATTTCTTTGTTGGTTCTATTCTTATTTCTATGCACTTTATTCACTGCACATTGTTCAGTTTATGGTTCTTCTTTGCTATCACAATTTTCAATTACCTCTTGCAATCCTTCCACATAGTTTTCATCCTTGAAAAATTCATACATGTCTACAAAAATGACTTCACAATGGATGGATAAACGTCCTTTGTTTTAGTAATCTCCTTGTGTTTATTCTTCTATTGCATCAATTACCTCTATTTTGTTGATGTCAAAGCTCCAAAATCCATAAAATTATTCTTCGCTTCCATGAAGGTATCTCTTTCGTGTTGTACATCAAACCCATTATTCTTTTCTCTAGCTTTCCAGACCCATGTATCTGCCAAATTCTTCTTTCCTTCTACTTTGTATACTCCAGTACTTACACCACTTCACATCACTATGTTGACATTTAAATCTTCTTCACGTGGTTCAACTCTCATAATATGTATGTTCTAGGTAGGTTTATTATTTTATGTTTCCTACATTCTAGCCAATAATAAGGGACAATATTCAATCTCATGAGAAAATGTGCCACAATACTTACGATAAATCGAAGTAGGATTCTAAAAATCCCTTATGAAATGTCTAGGTTGATTCTAGTTGTAAATTATGATATGTCTATGACCTCCTCAGCCATGCCATCAACCTTGGAAATCTCCACGTGTTTTTGGTGAACCTGGATCCTCGCAACCTTCGACTTGCATTCTATACGGCCCACAAGACTATTGCATCATCATATCGTAGCTTCTAAATTTATTTTCATCATGTCCCACCGAGCTACATAATTTACAAAAAAAATTCTTTAGCGACTGGATAAGCTTTTGTAACAAATGAAAATAGGTGGTAGGGTGTTGTTCTACAACCTGTAATAGCCTACAGCAAACATTATATCCCATACTTGGCCCAACACTTGGTCTAGAATTCAATGGACTAGGCATCCGAGTGCCTGATTACTCTTTAAGAACATGACACTAATCCTTAATGTTACCCTCCACTTTTCACTTTATGGACCAAACTTCTGAACGCATGTCAGACCAAATATATTTTCTCTTCCTCACGTCCTGAAGTTCCATATGTAATCTCACCAGCTGGTTCTGGATTCATTGAGCCCCTATATTGGTATCCACTACTCATGAATTTTTAGTTTCATCGGAATCTCCAGCGCTTTAGCTTCGGTTGTGACCTTCTGCTGCGACAACGGTAATATAAGATGTGGTAAAAGCACAACTATAAATCATTCATTTTTCTACAGGGTAGGGATCTTGAATATGATTTGGCTTAACAACGTCTTGAATCTTTGTTATACATCCTAGATAGTTTCCATAACCAATCCCTTGATCTATTTTATCTCCATAATACATTTGGTCTACGATTTCTGCTTCTTAATTTCAACATTCAGTGTGGCCTTTGTCTAATCCAATGTGTATTTTTGGTTCCTCATGGAGTATTTCATATATGTGGAAAATTATCTATCCTGTAGCACTCTGACCAACTACACTTTCTTCATATTTTCATCAATAATGTTTTCAGATCTCCATACTACTTCTATAACAAACTAGAATTTTTTAGGATCATTTGATCACTTGAAAACAAACATCTTCACTGCTTGACCCATTATTAACGGGGGAGGTGGATATGGAGGAACAAAATTGGGATGGACTGTGATGGGAGTGGAGATTTGGGGAATTCCAATAGCGCTTCGATGATCTACAAATTATATTGACACACTTCTAGGGGTCCCATTAAGGCTTTATCCTTCTTCTCTTTCGGATCCAAACAATGTACTGTACCCAATATCAATGTAGTTATCATGATTTATCCTCAATCTTTTACTAGTTCACATAGATCCATTTTTTCTTCCTCTGAACATCAATCTGATTGCATTCACAGTACACCCTTTTCACATAATAGCATCTAAATCCAAAGCTTCAATGAGTTTAATTAATTTCCTCATCGGCCTTTTAAAAATATATTATGATCTTCACTATAGGATACAAATTTATCAATCACGAACTCAGTAATAAAGCCTCTAAGAATACTATCAATCCAAAATGGACAACCATTGAGATATTGTTGTTTCTCTCCTTGAGTTGCTTAATCATATCTGGGTTACATGAGTGGGCTTGTTGTTAAAATTGGTCTTATTCTCAGCTAATATAGACAGGCACTCATGCAAATCATTAGTGAACGATGAGAAAAATATCTTGTGCTGATTTGTGAAAATATACTTCTGCAATCACCTTTTTATTGATAGCCGTAGATTTATGTTTTCTTTCACTTCAAATTTGTAATATTCCCAATTTTCCGCAAGATAATTAGAATATTAGATTTCTTAATAAACTTAATTAAGAAAGTAAATAAAATGGTGGAGGGACCCATAATCCTAAAAGATGAATAAACATCCACTTTTGATGTGTGAATGTGGATTAATTAGATCTAGATCTACACTATGGAGTAGTGGAGAAGCTACTTAATGTGAAAGGAGTGGAGATCATGTCTCATTAATGAGAAAAATCATGGAGGTTGAAGGAATCAAGTAAGATCATGGATATTAAATGTAAAATCATGAGGATCTTGGAAGAGGTCAATTGAGATCATAGTGCATTAAGAGTAAGACATGAAGCACTTATGATTAGAAAGTGGAGGAAGTGGTGCATATAATGCACACATGATGGAGAGGGTGGTCATCACATGTAGACATGATCGACGACATGGAGAGACAACGCAATCAATCATGGAGACTTATGTCGACATGTACTACGCAGTTATGAGATGGGCCTAGGCTATGGATGGCTCACAATCTATACAATGAAGGTGAAGGCACAATAGAAGGCTGATTTTAGTCCTGGATTATTATTTATGACCTATTTAGAAATGGATATGTCTCAAGGAATTTCTATGCACGCTGATGTTGTTTAGCTAAGTCTACAATGTTTTTTAGCACTGTATGTTTCCAAGCGGAAATCCCACCTTTACCGACAGGGGACTTCAAGTCCCTACTCTGGGAAGGCTTCTATCGAGCTTTATTCCTCATCAGGCATTGGTGTAATCTTCAAGAGGTTGTTTCTAGCATTCCAGCTAGGAAACCAGTGGAGGATTCATATTTCACTTTGTTCTTCACATTGAGCCTTTCAGGAGAAGAATATATATATTCAACATTCAGGCCATTGTATTTTACCTCCATGCAACAACAGTTCCCTCAAGGATTTCACAGTCTAGTCCTATAGATATTTTGAAGGAAGAAAGTTTCCAATGCTTCAGCTAGAAATATTGTGAGGGACCATCCCCTCACTTTGGTTTCAGTGTTTATGTCATTCAAGAGCTGATTTTCATATCTCAGCAGTAGGCTATTGAGCCTCCCTCCTTGACAGCACAGTTTTTTGAAGCTGTTTAATTATCAGCAGCCATATTCATTGGAGGAGATTCGAGGAGCTAGATCTTGAGCTTTTAGCCCAAGAATGTAGTGAAGGGATCAACCCTTCTTGGATAGATATGATTGCACACAATTGCATCTATCATATCTTCAGTTCATGCGGCAGATCTGCATACCCAGCAGCTACATAGTACAAGCCCTAAGAGGGTGATTTTCTTAGATTCATAGATCTGAGAAATTCTTTCTGGGTTATGTTGGGTTTCCATCAGAGTGCGCGTATCTTGAATCTTGGCATCATTAGAGCTCCAAATTTCCAAAGATCTACATTTTCCTTTTCTTCCAAGAATCATATGTACATCATATGTTGAAGGGACAACACATTATTTCTTCCAGTTGCTCTCGAGTTATGCAGTGCCTGCTTTGGCATGTTTTCAAGTCATTCTAGCCTATGTATTTGGCTTGAGTGCATCTATTTGAGCATTATTTTATTATATATCCATCTCAAATAATAATAAAAGGCTCCCCTATTCTATCTATATTTTTTTTTATCATAATATTATGTGTACCTATTCTGTGTTTCAAATATTTTGTTTGTGTATCAATGCATTATTCCATTTTGGGATATTACAGTGGTATCAGAGCATGATATTTGGCTCAGCTTGTGGACGTTCTAGACAACATATGAAAAGAAGATAGTAGAGATCTGTAAATAATGGAGTGATTAATTTTTGTAGCTTATTTCTTTATAACTATGAAGGATATCTCCAAGGAGGTCAATGAAATGAAGAAAGAAAGACAAAGAGAAACCTCAAGAAGGTTTTAGGATGAAGAAGGTCCCAGTACTTCTTATCAGTAGAAAAGAAGACGAGAGAAGCAAAGAGCTTCACATCATTCCGCTAGATCCCCTTTATTTCAGAACGAAGGAGAATGGTATGATTGTGAAGGTGACTTGGGGCATGAGACCGTAAGCCAATATCTATTTGAATACAAGTCACAACCAAGAGCATTGACGAAGAATCTTTCTCTCCAACAATTTCTGCAACTTAAAGAGGAGAGGAGATCCAGAAGCAGTAACAAAAGAAAGAGGCATAGATTTTTCTTGCCTACATTTTATGGATCTTCCACAAGCATATTGAGGTCTTGAAGGGAAGAATTGGCTACCTTATTTCTGAAATATCCTATATCAGAAAGAGAGGATGTGGAGTTTGCAGTGCTGCACTTAGAAGGTGAAGCAAGAGATTGGTGGTCCAGTCGCTTGTCACACATGAAAGTGTCTAATTATGTAGATTTTATTCAAAGACTAAAGAAAAGGTATGGTATAAAGAAACCAGAGACATCTCACATAGTGACATCTCCTATCATTTTGGAGATCGTACATGAAGATCCTAAAGAAGATGTCATCATTATCACTCAAGAGGAGGAGCCTCTACCACCACCAGTTGTAGATGTACTTACATCAGGAGGATGATCACTTTCATCTTTGCAATAAGGTCTTGAATTCTTGATATTTAGAGCCCCATGCATAATTTATGAGATGCATAATGAGGAGGAGACAAATAATAGCACTCGTATAGTTGTGGATATGGAGCCATCATCACCACCAACAATTGGAGACACCATTGTCTCGGTTGGAGGAGCTCCTGCGGATATGCAATATTTTCTAGAGATTCAGCTCATCCAAGGCTTGCACATACTTTCATCCCATGCTATTTTAGTACCTCATATTTAGATATGTGAGACCGTTCCATGAGGGCGAGTGCATAACCAAGGATTAGAGCACCTTTTTGATTTGGAGAAGAAAATTATCACTGCACAGAGGACCCTTGACTTGATCAAGGAGAAGATGTATTGCTATCTCAGTTTGTCATGGTTGAGCTACACCCAAAACTTTGTGTTGAAATTTGGAGTTGCAGAAGATGGGACGTGCACAGTCCTATTTAGTACAATGCCAGACCTTGAGTTTAGCATTGTATGTGCTCATGAGCTAACACATGTATCACCTTGTAGATATATAGCATTGTCACTTAGCAGCAGTGATGAGAAGAAGACCCATTCATTGGTGGATCATTCCAATGACACCTTCATTCAAGAAGCATTGGAGGGGAAGATGATTGAGGGTAGACATATTGTGATGGTAAGCATTCCCCATTATCAAGATAAAGGTTCTTTGATGACCATATCACAACTCAAAGAAGAGATACGAATTACAACATGTATGGAGCGTTATGGTTTCCAATGGGCCTTTGATGACATGATATCATGGAGAGACCTCAATGGAGGTGCACTTTAACATCTTAGGAAGTGAAAAGCTATTCAATTGGAGGATTTTGGTATTCAACATTGGGTGGATACCAAATTTTATCTTGGCATGATTCATCATCGACATTGGGATGAATGGATCTAGATGAGGAGAAGGAGCTTTCCTACGTTCCTACAAATCTATGATACGGAGCAGCAAGAAACATGGTTGTGATGGTTACTTTTGGGTGAGTATGGATACTACCCCAAATCTCACATTTCAAGGATCCATGCCATGTATATCACTGATGACATGCAACAACAAGAGGCATGGATGTGTTGGTTATTGATTAGAGATTTTGGACAACTCATGATATATCTTATGTCCTTGTGTTTTCCTTTTTTGGGGATGTGTCTCATTTCTTTACATGTATTTCTGTTTTGGATATTTCTCATGTTCATGTAAGTACTTGGGTTAGGGACATTGCACAAATATCATATTATGTGGTAGTAGGGAGATTGTTTTTATTTGGCTAATGAGACATTCCACATGTCCATTAGTATTTTTTTACTCCATGATTTGTATCATGATGATGTAAGGAGGAAGCAAGAATTGTAGTTGTTGTGGGTGCTTTTGGGAGAGTTTGGGCTAATTTCTTCCCATACATTGCATGACATTGATGGAATATGGCAACAGGAGGCCTTACATTGTTGGCTTCTATTGGGGGATTATGGTCATTGTGCTTCGTATAATGAGGATGTGATGGGGCAACAAGATGCCTTACTACAATGGCTTCTCTTGAGAGAATATGGCCACTACATTTCGTACAATGATGATGTGATGGGGCCGCAAGAGGCATTGTTGCAGTGGATTCTTTTGAGAGAGTATGGCTCTCATGTTTACATTAATGTCGATTTTGCATGGTAGCAAGAAGTATTTTTGCGGTGGCTTCTTTTGAGAGATTATGGATCTTACTTTTATTCATGATGATGTAGCATGGTAGCAGGAGGATTTGTTGCATTGGTTGTTATTGGGAGAATATGGTTTGATATTTTTCATGTTCATACATATGCCTATACTTCTTATTTTTCACTATTTTTAATTTATGTTTGACTCCTACATGGCCAACAGGGCTAATGATGACAACATTGATAGATGCATTCTACGCTATGTATCATGGGTTGGAGAGATAGTTCATGAGTTTGGACTTTCCACTATTAGAAGAGATCAATTCATTTTATGTATCTCATGTGTAGAGGAGATCTTTAGTCATCATATGGTTTCCAGTTGGAGATTCATTGATGAGGATGCATATCTAACTTTTCAGTTGGAGGGCATTTTAGACATTCTACAGAGGCAGCTTTGGAGCTGGACATGCATGACACATTGTGACAAATGGGGAGGCCTTCCATATGAGCATGCCATTTGGAGGGAGGATTTTTTTTGTAGCATCCACTTTTGCAATTTCTTGAGGACAAGCAACATTTTTTCGGGGAGGACTGTAATATTTCCAATTTTCCACAAGATAACTGGAATATTAGAGTTCTTAATAAACTTAATTAATTGAGTAAATAAAAGGGTGGAGGGATCCATAATCCTTAAATATTAATAAATATGAACTTTTGATGGGTGAATGTGGATTAATGAGATCTATATCTACATTATGGATTAGTGGAGCAACTAATTAATGTGAAAGGAGTGGAGATCATGTCTCATTAATGAGAAATATCATGGAGGTTGAAGCAGTCAAGTAAGATCATGGATATTAAATTTGAAATCATGAGGACCTTGGAAGAGGTCAACTGAGATCATAGTGCATTAAAAGTAAGACATAAAGCACTTACGATGAGATAGTGGAGGAAGTGGGGCATTTAATGCAAACATGATGGAGAGGGTGATAATCACATGTAGACATGATGGAGGACATAGAGAGATAGCACAGTCAATAATGGAGACCTATGTCCACATGTACAACATAGTGATGAGATAGGCCTAGGCTATGGAACGCTCACAATATATATATGAAGGTGAAGGCACAATAGAAGGTAGATTTTAGTCTTGGATTATTATTTATGATCAGTTTAGATCTACATTCTTCTTAGTACATTTGTATGCACACTTATGTTTTTTAGCTAAGTCTATTGTGTTTCCGAGTGGAAATAGAAGCCGTACCTATGGGGGACTTCGAGTGCCTACTCTGGGAAGGTTTCTATTGAGCTTTATTCCTCATTAGGCATTGGTGCCACCTTAAGGAGGTTGTTTCTAGCATTCCAGCTAGGAAACCAATGGAGGATTCATTCTTCACATTGTTCTTCACATTCAGCCTTTCAGGAGCATTAGATCTATATCCAACATTCAGGCCATTTTATTTTACCTCCATGAAGTAGCATTCCCCTTAAATATTACACAGTATAGTCCTGTAGATATTTTAGAGGAAGGAATTTTCCAGTGCTTTAGTTGGAAATCCTATGAGGGACCATCTCCTCACTTTGGTTTTAGTGTTTCCATCATTCGGGAGTTGATTATCATATCTTAGCAGTAGGCTACCTATGATCTCCACGCAGTGATCTACAGGAGCCTTCCCTTTCACATAAAACATATAATAAGGATTCAATACAACCTTACATGAAAATTCATTCTATCTTTCCATCTATATATTATCTCTTAGGAATGAACATAGACTCCTTATTTAATATTTTATTTTACAACACCATTTTTCCAAAACCATGGGCAGAGATCAAAGTATACAAAACATTCCCATCCCTTTACAACATAAGGGGCTTTGGCCATCCCAAAGCCCCTAAGACTCTATTACATCTGCGTGTCGTGTGCTCTGCTTCTCAAAATGGAGAGTCATTATCAAAAGGTTTAACCTAGGGGTGGCTTGTCCAATAGCTGGGTTTCTCGAAGTTGCTGGAGGGGCCAAATACCAAAGTGGTATTTTGAAATAAATATTTGGAAAAATAAGAGTTTCCATGACTTGTTGCAAAACAAAATGAGGTTGGGGATACCGAATTGGGGTATGGAAGATAGTGTATCATAGGAATTTTGAATCATTGGTGACAACATCAATGATGTTGGATTCTGGTTCTAGGATACTCTCAATGTTTGATGAACTCATGGTGCACATCGTTGCATTTGTAGTTACTGGGGTTTCCTCATAAATTATAGGGAATCTCCTGGGTACCTTCCATGGAGGGTGGAAGTTTGAATTGGCTAGGGAAAAATTCTTTGTATGTTGTGATCATCTCAATATTTGTATCTACATATGATTGTATGTCATCTAGATAGGTCACAAATTTCTTTTTGTAATACACTAGTTGGTCGATGGTCATGATTTTGTCTTCATGTGGGAACATCATCACCCTCAAAATAGACAATTCTATGATGGTGATAGCGTACATGTAACTCTACCCAAGGAGGATGTTCTATTATAATTGACCCTATAAGACATCAATGTATATGAGTACTGTGTTTTGAGCTAGGTGCACTTGTACATTCTAGAAAATAACTATGGGAGGTGATGGGCACCTGCCATATGCTCTAGGCATGATGTTAGATGGTTTCAATTCAGGGAAATCCCAAATTTTTCGAACTGCTTTGGACATGATTCTTATGGTTGCCTCTTCATCCACGATACAACAATGGATGGTGATTTTCTTGACTGAAACTGATATTTTGAGAATGACTGGATATGGAATCCTTCGGCCTCCATTATCTAGATCAAGGAACATTAGGAAAGAATCAGAAGGGTTGATCACAAATAATGCAGAATGTAAGGCTTTCTTCTTGGTTGGGCAAGATTGCAGGACTTCTAACGCTGACATGGCTAAGGGAGACTGAGCTAGGTCATCCAATATACTATAGCTATGGGAAACTTTGGAATGATTCCCTACATGCCTTATCGGTCCTTTTACCTTTTTTGCATGGGTTAAATAGGTACTTTAGAGATGGTTAATGGCACAACAGGTGCACTCGTACTTGTACCTGAAGTGTTGGTATCGAGGGGTGCTTCCTAGTTCATTTTCCATGTTTGGAAGAACAATTCATATCTAGACATGAAGATATCATCATTGTTTACTCTAGCATTTTATTTGGGTTTTTTTATTGTTGGGTGTCCCTGTTGTCATCAATTTCCCCAAAGTCATTTAAATTCAGAAAGTTAGAGATAGTGATGGGTGTAATGAACACACTCCCCACATATGGCACAAGAATGGTTTTTCCATCGACTGTTTGTCTTCTTTTCCTTTGAGACTTATTGGTTGGGTCATGGTTTTTATTTCAGTTAGAGTTTCCCCAAACCTAAGATCGTAGAAGGCGTTGTTGATTTCTTCCCCCTTGTCCAAAGTCTCCCTTTGGTTTTCTCTTTTATTTTTTCTTTGCAGTGTTCAAAGGATTATTATTATTAGTTATATGAAAGTTTCTGCTGAGACTAGGATGGTGGCACTAGGTTAACTGGTGCATTTTTCTGCACTCATGGTATATTTTGTGTGGGGAAATGGGAGTATTTGTTCTCATATCCATATTTGGTGTATGTTTGTTGTGGTGGATCTGTAGTATAAGCATTTCTAGTTGAGTATAGATTCCCTTGGATGGGAGGGTGTGGAACTCCTTATGGTCGGTGGTATGGCATTTCCCTATTTGTCATGTTGTGTAGAAGTGCAGGCTAACTATGATAATACCCTAGTTTAGATACATTCTATGCAGTATCATAAGAGTATGAAAGGTGTTGATAAATGTTGTTTGGATTAATTTGCGCTAAGGACCCTATCAAACCATCAACAGTATTCGACACGTCTGGTAAATCTCTATAGGTTTGAAGATGTAGGAAATTTGGAAGGATATGGTAGATATATCCAGATTGGGTGTAGATGAGGTGTAGGTGATGGTCTTTACTTATGGCGCCTTCCTTAGTGTGATGTTTTTTTGTTCCCACATATTTTGAAATTTCTACTGTGAGTGTTTTAAAAAACAAGTCCAGAAGAACTCTATCATCGAGATTGGCTTTGCACAAGCTACAACGCCTTCCCCATTTGTGGAGATGGTCTGATATGTGAATGATAGGTGTTTGTCTAAAATGAGTGAGGAATTCCATTCCCGAATGATGATGAATTTGGAGCTGGAAGTAGGTGAGGAATGCAGTTGCGAGGGCATTAAAGGTTCCATGTGATGCAGAGGGCTAGACAACATACCATTTCTCTATTGGCTCTGTAATGGTGAATTGAAATAGTCTTAGACGAATCGTATCATATATGATATTTTTCGATGAACAACAGATGTGGAATGTCATAATGTGATTTATTGGGTCTTTCACTTACTTACCTTCAAATTTTTGAATATCTAAAGAAAGCTTAGTGGGAATGGGTGGTCAATTAAGGCCATGTGCAATAGGATCATTCATTAACTTGGTCAGATATGGAAGATTTAATGATGCTAATAAAGGTAACGGTGTATTTATCGCCATCATATGATGATGTTGAATAGGTATATGTATGTGGGGGCCTTATCGAGGTTCCTGGGAAATTTTTTGTTGTGGCATTCCCTAAGGGGAGGTTTGTTGACTCCCCGAAGGGGTAGTAATCCTTTGACCTTGAGGGGTTTTAGGAGGAGTTGAGTGTGGTGAACATGGAGGGGTCTTCAGTAGTGTGGTGATTGGCGACCCTTGGGGGGTTTCAATCAAAGATTTCTAGATAATGTAATATCGTATAATGGCATCATCATGACGTCCTCTATGCATAAATAGAGGGAGGCCTTACATACCTCCCTCTAATGGGGGGAGGATTAAGAAATTCTTAGATCGATGGGGTCCCATTGGGTCCCCTATGGTCTCAATTGGTGTAATCTTTCTAATTTTTTTTTTTTAAACTTTGGAGGAAGGATGATCTCTATCAATGCAATAACATAATCACATACATAAAAAAAGAAAAAAACGGAAAGGAAAATTTTCACTTTAAATTTAAGCTATGTTATCAATGAAGCAAAAAATGAGGTTTTTCTTTATTTTGTGTATCATACCAAAATCCTACATAGACTTGATCACCCTCACACTTTCAAAGTAACTGGGCCTTGCAAAGATAACTTCTGATGGGTATTGGGGCCAACGTCCCCAAAGAATCAGTGACATGTTCCAACAACATAAGAATCAACCAAGGTAATGGTGGTGAGAATCTAGTGTTTCCCACACCATCACCTATAGGGAAATAATTCCCTAGTTTATGGCCATTAAACTACCTTCGTCCCATGTGAGCATTCGAGTCTTTAGTTTCTTGGTATCTAATTACCAGTACGAAGCAATAGTTGGGTCGGTTATCCCATGTAGAAATTATATAACATATGCATTATATATCCAGATTCTCCTGATCTAACAATATTTTATATTCTTGCTAAATATAGAATCCTTCCACTGTTAATCTTTTGTGAAAATTATAAACTCAATTGCAAACACATGAAGCAATAAAAACAGTCGCACATAACACAATTGTTTAATGGGAAATCATGAAGATAAAAACCCCAACTATCATATATTATGTATCATGGAGATCATGTAACAATCTCATACAAAGCTTAGTACATCAAGCTCAAAATACAATCAATCTTCACACACTAACAAGATGAAATCTGCAAATCCATGCACTGATTTCTGCCCTCCTAATAGACTGCCTCCACTGCGCAATCCCTACTGAAGAATAGATCTAAATGAATTCGAATTACCCTTTCCTTGACTGTGAAATCCTCACTGGAAACTCCAATGTGTGTGTGATGCAATCAATGCATCACTATGGTCACAACGGATAGTCCATCTCACCCTTTCACCTACCTCTCCACTGGAACTGACATGCACTGTTCAGTTGACTAAGGAGTTATTATTTGTGAATTAATTAACTAATTAATTAACTCCACTCTCACTAGTGTATCATTCATTTAGACAAGAAACAACTATCTCAACTAATTTTAACTCACTTTAACTGAGTTAAACTGAATACAACTCCATGAACTACTCTTCCACCTCTGTCAAACTTTGCCACTTTAGTTCTAACTGAGTCCTCCATGCATGAACCACCACTCAACCGTAGGAATTGCGTAATTCCTTTAGCCCACTGATTTTCCAAATCTGTATGTTGAAATAAAGTGCTCCAAGATAATAAGTCGATATTTAGAGTCTGATTATTATTAAGGGCTAATAATAATCAACACTTCTATTTTTAGATCAACGATATAAAAATAGACTTCACCCAATATTCTAAAAATAGAATTTCATCTATTTTTCCAACTTGACCAACCATCCACAAATAACATCTTGCAACTTTTGAAATATGATCACTATGTCTAAAAATAGACATAGTCTAAAAATAGACTTGCACCTAAAAATAGCCTGCAGCCCCACTTAGTGAAGGTGACTAATTTTCACTAAGCCCCATCATCTTGTTGAATCTCAACACTCGCTATCAACAATATAGGGATTATCCTTCACCCTGATCCTGCCTCTATGGTATTCGAATTTTCTCCTGCCAAGCGCCTTCGTCAGAATATCAACATCCTGATCTTATGTAGGAATGTACTGAAGCAACATGATCTTCCGTTGCACACAATATCTTATATGATGATACCAGATATCAATATGTTTAGATCTATCATGAAGCACATGATTAATCGAGAGTTTAATGCAACTCTGATTATCACAATGTATCACTGTAGGATCTAAATGTGAACTGAACAAATTGACCAGGATCTTCCTCATCCAGATAGCCTCACATGCAGCTTGAATTGCTGCCAAGTATTCTTCTTCCGCTAAACTGAGTGCCACGGATCTTTTTTTCCTGCTCTACCAAGAAACTGTTGTAGATCCGATACTAAGAACCCCGCGTGATATGCTCTTTTTGTCTATTTGGCTGCCTTCCCAATCTGCATCCGTGAAGCCATGCAACTTGACGTCATTCATCTATCTGTACCATAAGCCATACTCAGATGTGCCCCTAAGATACCTCAGGACATGCTTTCCTGCCTTCTAACAGAGATTGGTAGGCTTAACCATCACTTCTGAAAGTTGGTTCATCGCATAGCATATGTCTGGTCTTGTATTAACTAAATACATGAGAGAGACCCACCAACTGTTGATAAACAGTGGCATCCACTACCTCTGCTGATGTAGCATCCTCTTTCCTCCAATTTACTGGAAGGGGATTGTGAATAGGCTTGCAACCTTGCATGTGAATCTTCTCTAGCATCTCCTGGGCATACTTGCCTTGAGGCACAAACAGTTCACCTTCCCACTACCATATTTCAAATCCAAGGAAATAATGAAGGAGGCCCAAATCCCTCATCTCGAACTCGTTTGCAAGATCATCCTTGCATGAGTGTATCAATTACTCATCACCCGTTAGTATTAAATCATCAACATAAAGAAGAATTATTAAAAGCTTACCGTCCAACACAATCTGATACAGGTTTGCATCTGCCTCACTCTTGGTGAAGCCAAGTCTAGTGAAATAGCTATTGATCCAAGTGTACCAAGCACGAGGTGCTTGTTTCAGCCCATACAGGGCTCTTTTGAGCCTCCACACATGTGACTCGCTGTTGAATATTTAGAATCCTTGAGGATGCTCAATGTACACTTATTACTCAATGATCCCATTAAGGAACGGAGTCTTCACATCCATCTGATGAATATGCCAACCCATCTACCCTGAGAGAGCAAGGATGGTCCATATGGAAGAATACTGCGCAACAATTGCAAATGTTTCTTCATAGTCAATCCCCTCGATTTGTGAGAAGCCCTGGGCAACAAATATTGCCTTATACTTCTCGACGCTCCCATCAATAGCTTGCTTTACCTTGTAGATCCATCTTGATCCTACAACTGATTTACCCACCGGCCTTGGAACAATCTCCCAAGCACTATTTCTGACAACGCAGTCATACTCCTCCACCATGGCATCTACCCATGTGGGCTACTGCACTACTTCTTCAAAAGAATATGGCTCTATCACGATGCACTTTCTCATTAGAGCCATGTATCGAGTAAACCTTTTAGGTGACTGTCTCTATCTGCGCTATGATGTAGGCACTCCTACATTCTGTGCCACATCAAGCTTTAGTCTCTCAGCTTATGTGGAATTATTTCTGCCTTATCTGATGTTTGGTTCTACATGAGTGGAATTCTCCACTCCATGAATCTCCTCTTGTGGTTGATCCACATCTAGAGGCTCATCTTTGCAAACAAGTAGCTCCTCTACTGCATGCAAGTCTAGCTCCCTCTCAAGCATAGCTCGTGCAGCACCCACGATTGTTCTATTCTTCCTCTCTGTGACCCCATTCTGCTGTGGGTTATGAGGTGCTATGAGTTCTCTTCAAATTCCTTCTTTGCTACAGAAGTCTTTTAATTCACCTGCGATATATTCACCACCATTACCACTCCATAGAGCCTTCACTTGCTTCCCTGAATCCTTCTCCACCAATGCTTTAAACTCAGAAAACCTTGAGAATGTTTCACTTTTCTTCTGCATGAAGAATATCCATCATATACGAGAATATTCATCAAAAAATATAACATAATACCTGAATTTTGTTGTTGAAGCAACGAATAAAGGTCCACACACGTCTGTATGAATTCTCTCTAGGATCACCAAAGCATGGTTCTCCTTCTCGTGAAAGGTAGTCTTCACAAACATACCCATAGTACATCCCTTGCACTGTTTTGACTACGCAAGAGTACCCTTGGGAAGTCCAGTAGAAATATGCTGCAAAATCTTCAAAGCACCATGGTGAAGATGGCCCAATATCCCGTGCCTTAATTCGCCCTCATCCTAGCTCACCACTTCTTCTACTTTGCCCACCATTACGACATAGCCATCTACCTCCAGCTTGTAGAGACTCTTCACTCGAATCCATATATTCTTTGTTTGAACCATTATTTTATGTCAAAGTAAGGCTTTTCCCTCACTGAAAACAATGTTATAACCTTTGTCTTCCAACATTGCGACCGAGACCAAGTTCTTATGCAGACCTGGAACATGCATAACATTTTTCAAAAGAAATGGATTACCTGGCTCCCTCTCAAAGGTAATGGTCCCAATGTCGGTCGTACTATATTGGCCATCGTCGCCCATCTCTATATGCATTTGGAGGTCCTTCTCCTCCAGATCACTAAACAACTCCTTGTCTCTCGTCATATGGAAAAATGCACCACGATCAAGATACCACACTGATCCCATTGTGCTTGAAACCAAGCATGCAATCAAAGAGAAGTCAAGTTCAAATTGTGAGGCTAAGGCCTCACCCGCTGCATGAGCTCCAACAGCCTTCTTGTTCTTCTCCTTCTATGGGCAGTTAGTGGAGAAATGCCCATGTTAGTGACAGTGAAAACACTTCACCTTGGACAAATTATGCTTCTTGCCTTTAGCTTCGGATTTTGAAGGGAATTTATGCCCCTTCCATTTCCTTTCTTTGGAAACCAAATCGTAATTCTCTTCATCTTCATTCTTCGATGCGGAACCATCCCTGGTACTTCGCATTATCTCCTCCTTCACAAGATCCGACCAAATTCACTCCCATCCCAACAGTTTCTCCCATCCATTGACAGTCTTCGTAGTTATTCCAACTCTTTGGAAGCCCAGGGAGAGCCAAGCTCACCAAGTATTAATCATCAACAGTAATCTCCACACTTCCTAGTTCATCCTTACAGTGGAAAAACTTCGTGAGATATTTTGGAATACTGTAGCCCTTCTCCATTTTTATTTCTCTGAGCTTATCTTTAAGCGCCAACTTCCTCTTGTCACTTCTACTTTGGAAAAAATATGTCAAAGCTTTCCACATTGCAAATGGAGTGGCTTTCCTGTGAAGGCTAGACACTATATGGTCCTTCACACCTTCCAACATAATTCTTCTTGTCTTTGCTACGTTCTTTTGCCATGCGTCAAGTCCTGTAGCATCACTAGAATCTGGCTTAGGAACATTGCTATCGATGAAATCCTTCTATCCATTATCCTCTAGCACCACCTCCATCTTGTCCTTCCAGGCTATGTAATTCGAGCTACCATCAAGGGCATACTCTAATCGCAGCCCATTGAAAGAAATTTCAATGTATACTCAACTGTCGCCCCAAGAATTCTCTACAGCAAATTCGAATTGTCCACAAGCACAAACTCAACAATTCTTCACAATTGCAATCTTCAAGAATTAACACTACTATGATACCATGTAGAAATTATATAACATATGCATTATATATCCAAATTATCCTGATCAAATAATATTTTATCTTCTTTCTAAATACAGAATCCTTCCACTGTTAATCTTTTGTGGAAATTATAAACTCATTTTCAAACACATGAAGCAATAAAAACAATCGTACATAACACAATTGTTTAACAGGAAATCCTAAAGCTAAAACCCCTAACTATAATATATTATGTATCATGGAGATCATGTAACAATCTCATACAAAGCTTAGTACATCAAGCTCTCAGTACAATCAATCATAACACACTAACAAGATGAAATATGCAAATCCATGCACTGATTTCTTCTCTCCTGACATCTTGCCTCCACTACGCAATACTTACTGAAGAATAGCTCTGAATGAATTCAAATTACCCTTGCCTTGAGTGTGCAATCATCATTGGCAACTCCAATGTGTGTGTGATGCAATCAGTGCATAACTATGGTCACAACGGATAGTCCATCTCACCTTTTCACCTACCTCTCCACTCAGTCTCCAGTAGAACTGACATGCACTGTAGTTAACTGTTGTATTTATCTAGTTGATTAAAAATTTGTTATTTTTTAATTAATTAGCTAATTAATTCACTCCACTCTCACTAGTGTATCATTCAGTTAGACTAGATACAACTAGCTCAACTAAGTTTAACTCACTTTAACTAAGTTAAACTGAATACAACTCCATGAAATACTCTTCCAACTCTATCATAACTTTGCACTTCAGTTTTAACTGAGTCCTCCATGCATGAACCACCATTCAACCCTAGGAATTGTGTAGTTCCTTCAGCCCACTGATTTTCCAAATCTATATGTTGAAATAAAGTGCTCCAAGAGAATAAGTTGATATTTAGAGTCTGATTATTATTAAGGGCTAATAATAATCGACACTTCTATTTTTAGATTAGCGATCTAAAAATATACTTTGCCCAATATTCTAAAAATAGAATTTCATATATTTTTCCAACTTGACCAACCATCCACAAATAGCATCGTGCAACTTCTAAAATATGATCACCATGTCTAAAAATAGGCATAGTCTAAAAGTAGACTTGCACCTAAAAATAGCCTGTGGGCCCACTTAGTGAAGGCGACTGATTTTCACTAAGCTCCATCATCTTGTTGAATCTAAATGTCCCAGAATAGTATCAACTGCACAAGACTTAAGTCGAACGCCCTCTAAATCAATTCTCGATAATGCTCAGGAAATCGTTTCTGTGGGTGGATAGAAGGATTTTTAGCTCCCTAAACAGTCAACATCTATGTTTTAAAGTGTAATATGACCATGGTGGCTTATTGGATGCCTACTCACAATGGTCCTAATCTGAACTATATTTTATTTTGTGGCCCCTGTGGGGAGAATTTAGTGATTTCAAGCTATGATTGAGTTTTAAGAGTCTTAATTTACTTTAGGGTGTGCTATTGCAAGCAAACGTAAGATAAGAATAAAAGCCCAAAAATCTAGGTGCCTTTTGGTTAAAATCTTACAGATTCTTAGTGTGTGTTGTGAGTGAACATCCAACAGTGTGATAGGATGTGGATATGTGATGATCCTTTACTTCCCATCTAATTACATTATGTGTTTTGATTCTTCCTTTCAAAAATTGAAATGATTTGCGGATAATGGGTCAGTTTCACTTTTTCGAATTAGAT
This sequence comes from Pinus albicaulis, assembly GCA_034641835.2. Lineage (NCBI taxonomy): Eukaryota > Viridiplantae > Streptophyta > Pinopsida > Pinales > Pinaceae > Pinus > Pinus albicaulis. The sequence continues at coordinate 1,199,279,068 of CM076581.1, read as the reverse complement.
TACGTAGAACTAAAGGGAGATGGTAGTTCAAAATTCTTTTGAGAAATTGTTTATATGCAAACACAGGTTCACGGAGAGGTGAAAGGGAAGCCAAGATTACTTTCTTCATTTATTAAGACTTTGACACTAATCCCAAGCCTAATGCAAAAAATGAATAAATAGCTTATATAGTAAAAATAATTGTGGATGATGGGCCACTTACTCCTTGACTCATTAAACTATTTTTCATGCCTAAAAACTAGAAAAAAATATCTTGAAATACATGTGTGGAATTTGGCCACTTGCACTTTTTCTTAGTTAAGCTATGTATGTTTTGAAAATGTATAAAAAAAATAAAACACTTAATTGCTATACTAGTAGTGGTTAGTGCAGCAATTAGTTAACCTAAAAACTGAAAATTGCAGAACAATGGTGAAGGAAATTGATTGTGGGTTTCCAATCACCTAAAAGTTTGAAAAAATACAGTTTTTTTTTTCTTTCTGTAATACAACACAGGTTGTTTAAAAACAAGTGTGTTGTACGCATATGTATATGAAAGGTGGGTTGTCGATAAAGGTAAAAAAAATTGAGCTCTCTCACTCTCAGAATAGACACTGAATGTCCTACATAATTCACAGAGAGACCCTAAATTTTTTCACACAAGTGTACCAAATGATACATATTTAGTAGTAGGCAGTTGGTTTGCAAATTAATCAATCAATTCTGCTATGAGTGTTTCAATCTAAGTTGGTTTTGTTTGCAAAATATTTCTTATGAGTGTTTTTCTCTTTCCACAACTATGATAGGGATGGAGATCAAAACATTTAGTCTCCATATGACAATTTGTCATATAATGGTTACACTTAACAAGATTTTGAGTATATTTCAGGAAAACCTCCAGTTACAAATTGAACCAGTTTTGACAAATGACGAACATATAGATCATTTTATTTTTTATACCCCAAACCATGTTGATATTTGTTGAAAGAAATTTCTTCCTGTGTTCTGACCACCCTCTTGGAAATACCATTTAGTTGTTGCTATTCACACATGTTGTTGTTGTTGACGATTATTAAATCATTTGTATCACAATGAGCATCAATCATCTCTATTAAAAATAAATTTGTATCACATGCTTCAAATTTTCAATTAGATCTTTAGTACTAGTAGTTGCATCATTTAGTACACAACTTGCTTGATGAGATCATATGTGTCACTACTCACATCAACCTGGTGGATTAGATCATTTGTGTCACAAATTTCATCAACATGTTGAATGAGGTAATTTATTTAACAAATTGCATATTTTGTTTGGATGAGGTCTTCTATTTCCCACATTGCATCAATCGTTTCTATACATCTTGCACCAAGTAGATCTTGTTTTTCGGTTAATCTTATACGGAGTACATTGATGACTTGTTCTTTCATATCTAGTTCATTTTGAAGACAATTTGTTTCTTCTAAAGTGCTAGTCATCTGATTTATTATGTTTTTATTTTGTTTCAACTTCCACTTAAGTATTTCAATTTTTTTGTGCAATTCATGATTGCACCCTTGCAATCAATTTATTTGCAGTTCGACACATTGAAGAATTTTTCCTCCTTTACCCATTTTGTATTCGCTCAATTTATGTTCACTTTATGACGAGTTAAAATGATTTAGACTCAATCAATTTGACTTTGGACTCCATACCATAAAATTTATTTATTTATTGTGTCAGGTTGAACTGAAAATGTACCCAATTACAACCAACTTTTCCACTTTTGCTGATTTCAACTTGACTTTGAATCGGGTTCTTACAAAAAAAAAAATCCAACCTAATCTTAACTTTCACATTAATCCTAGTTTGAAATAAATACATTTGTAAGCTAACTTGACATTATGAATTCAACCTTGATTTCATAACCATGATTTTCAAACTCACACTAGACTTTATGACTCTCCATAGACCATGGCTTGACTTTTATGAGTTTACACCCCAAATTTAGAATAATTTGAAAAACTCTTTCCAATGTAAGAAGAGTGAATACAATAAAACAATCCAATCCAATATAAGTATGTGACTATACACTAGCCATGGTTACAAAAGTGGCTCCAAGTATAATAATTATAAGAGTAATAAACAACAATCCATCAGAGGGAAAGTGGCAGCTGACTCGACAACACTACTTCTGCAGAAATCCCATCATATCTAATTTTAAATTCAACCAAAGGATACAAGATTTCAATCTTTCTCACTTTCAACGTTTTCTTCAAAGAACGAATTGCTTCCTGCAATTATTAATTCTTGTATTTCCTAAGAATCCTAATGATTTTTTTTCAAGATTATGATTCCTCCATTTACCAACGCTACTCTCTAGCAGCTAGTACATTGTGATCATGTATTATTTGCCTAATGTATGTATTGCTAACAATCTCCCAAAGAATTTAATTCAACCGAATATTATCCAATTAAACGTAATTAAACCATAGCGAATTGGAATTAAAGTACCCCTGTTGGATGAGCACATGCCTTAGATCAATTTGCTCAAAAATGGATGAAGATACCTATGCGCTCAAGTGTTGGTAATTCCATTGATTCAGTGATCGAGGGCATATTAGTGGCCACCCTCCTATTCCACTTGTGGTCACACCATTGTTTCTTTCAGTTTTTAAGTTTATTTAACTGTAGCACAATTTTCAATTTTTAGCAATTTTTCGGGTCCTAAACTTCTGGAAACATTGTGAGGCCCTAAACAATGTCTTTTGTGAAACTCGAGAGGCTCACTTATTATTTGTAGTCATCAAATAGATCTTTCTTAAACTTCTGGAAACATTGTTTAAGAAACATGGCCCATAGTTTGGACAGTTCATGTCCTAGGGTTAAGTTTTTAGATGTTTAGGATTTTCAATTGTTTCTTAATAATAAATAGGTCTTCAAGCCTCATTGTAACACATTTCAGAGTCATGTAGCTGCCACATCTCTTCTCATAGATAAGCTCCCATCAACTGAGATATTTTATTTCAATTCTCTCTAACCATATTTCACTTCTTTAATATCAATAAAATGAAGTGTTATTTCCGCGACATCCTTGTATTTATGGTTATATTTGTATTCTGTTGCATTCCTGCATAAATCCCAATGAGTTATATCTACAATCTGCTATTTCCTTGTTTTTATTTGCATGTCCCCAACGAGGTAAGTGTATAATGAGTTAGAGCTCAATTTGGTTGAACCCTTACAAGATCATGGTCACAAACCCTCACAACCTCCCATGACAAAAGAAAAGAAAGACAAGGGAGAAGGAGATCCTATCAGAATATTGCTCAAAGAAACCCTTGATAAACATCGGAATGCAACACAATACGAATATACCATAAATACAAAGATGTAACTGAAATAACACTTAGTTTTTTAATAAGATATGTTAGTTACAATACATTGAATTAATTAACTATAATACCTTTTAACCAAACATGTAGAAATTACATAGAATTTTCGCAAAATTTTACAGAAGTAAAAACTCACAAAATTATTCTACCTTTTTACCAAACATGTAGACATTACATAGAATTTGAATGCAGAGGATGACAAATGGAACGGAGCTACTTAATCTAAACCACAGATGCAGATAATGGATACAATTTGAATGCAAAGGACGACCAATTGAACGGAGTGAGTTAATCTAAAACCACGAGCGTTGTGGTTGAGGGGAGATCATGCCATGGGAGTTGGGCGTTATTGAACCTATTGCCAAATTCGACATAACATTATTGATAGGCTCGTCGGAATTGGGCGTTAATGCAACATTCGGCATGACATTACTGATAAGCTCAGCATAGTTGGGCCTTGCTGAACCTATTGACAGATTCGGCGTACCATTGTTCATTAGTTCCTTTGCATGAGGCCTTACTGAAGATTTTCCCAATTTCGGCACAGCGTTATTCATAGGCAACATGGCTATCTGCCGCTGCACTGTCATCAGCGTAGGTGAAGGTGATTGGATGCCAATCTGTTGCTGCACTGTCATCATAGTGGGTGATTGCAAGGTCTGCTGGGAAGGCACTGCAGGTGGAGAAAGCAAGTGTCTTGGATACTGCACATTTAGCATTTCCCTGTTGATGTTCGTGACTGTGCCAACAGTCACAGTGACGGTCCCGTAGGCTATGAGACTTACCACTGTCCCTGCAACGTGATTACCTTGCACGTTTGTTAAGCTGACTCTGAGTCCTGTACCTCTTTGGGTATTAACGCGGGGCGCGAATGTTCCAGTGAGGCATATAATTTCAAAAAGCCCTGTATTATCCACCACTCCCCCTACAGCCACCGCCTCCCTCAGGTTGACGTTGGTGACATTCCCTGTCTCACCCATAACGACTACTCCCACATCGGAACTAAGCATGAACGATTCCAGAATATCTGTGATGTTGAAGCCAGTCGGGACCTCCAGTATACGACTTTTCGCCGTGTCTGTTATCTCACGTATTCCACGCACAGGAGCTTTGGGTTTGTTCCTGCAACCCAGAGGCCTGCCGCGTGGCCTTCGGTTCACTAGAGGTCCGCCCTCTGCCGGAAGCTCCTCGTCAGCTTTTTCGGCGTCAGTACTACAGCTCTCACCCCACCCTCTTTTCTTCGCTTCACCTCTGGCCATGTTCTCTTCGGAACCATGATTAAAATCTCTAGTTGGAAGCTCGAAGCGGAATTCCGGAGACGAGTCTTCCTGTTTGGACAATCCCTCCAGTTGTCTGCCATCCTCCAAGAATCTTTTTGCCATGACTTGTGTTATACTGTTTCCTCTTCAAACTCTCGCTATTCTTAGTGGGAGATCTGATTTACAGAAATCGGACGTTTACCCGATCGATTTAAAGACCACATTTGTTACCTGTTCTCCAAAATCATTCCATATATATAATTCTAACAACAGATCCGTTATAATTAGGGATTCCCCATCTTAAGCAACGTTGCCCACTAGTTAGTGCTGTTGCTGACTATTCATCGTTGTGATTTGCCCAGAGAAGTTCATTCTATCAGCCGATCTTGTGGGCGTGACTTAATTAACAAGCCACCATCTCGGAATTTGTAAAATTAAAACGACACATGCTAAAGTTACTATTTTAGTTTTTACGTTAGTTTTTAGTTTTTATTATTATTATTAATAAGAGAGCTTAATCATAAGATATTTACTAGAATTCACCTCACTTAGCTATGGGAATTTGACCAATTGAACTAAATCTAGATTTTTTTAGGTGCTTAGCTTATTTGAATTTTATTTTGTTGTATTCTTTTAATCTAATTTTATTTTAATTTTTATTATATGTAATTTGAGCAAGTCAAAAATATTTATGGGAGTCCACACCAAGATAAAGCAATACTATATCTTAAAATTACCTAATTATAATATATATTAATATTACTATCTTTAAGAATTGTCCATTTTAAACTTATTTCATGGACTCCTAAAGAATATAATAAATATAAGTAACTTTTTTTTCCATTTAGAATCACATTTTATACTGGTTAATATATATATTTAATAGGGATCACTATTCACTTTCATCAAATTTGAATCGTATTTAAACTAGGTTTATGAATTTAGATCATTAACTAATTGTAGGAAATCTATTGAATATAAGTTTTCATTAATCCTAGTAATAATGAGATACATTTATTAAATCTAAATTTTTGTAAATTTTATTGAATATATATATATATATATATATATATATATATATATATATATATATATATATATATATATATATATATATATATATATATATATATATAAACCTATACAACCTTTTTTTTTTGCTTTGTGCCTAAGCCCTCTTCAGTAGATATGTTAATCACATTAAAGTCGTAATAGTCAAAGAAGCTCACCCAATTAGGGATGTTGTGAATGTTGTGCTTTTTACAAGATTCTATGTCATGGACCTATAGTAGAGGGTTGTTTTGGACATGGGAATGTTGCCAATGTTGATAATGTTGTTCAACGTGGTGATTTTTCTTCTTGAAGATTCCACTCTATGGAGTTGTGGTACACATCTTTGGACATTGTTTTTAAGAATTGTTTGGAGATTATGGAGTTGAAGGGATTTTGTTACAAAGTGGCATACTACCTGCCTTGGTTTCAACTATTCTAACGAAATTCCCCAAGTAGTCTGGAATAACTTTAATGGTTTTTTTGTTACAAAATATCATTAATAAGCTAGGAAGGAGGATCCATACTTAGGTTTACAATATTCTCCTTAGTTTTAATATATTGTATGTTGATTTATATATATAATATTTGGGCCCATGAAGAATTGAACACAAAAAATATTGAGTAATATTCTTCATTAGGTAATATAAAAGTTTAAATAATCCTCGCCACAAAATGAAAAACATAGTTTTCATTATATGTTTGATGTCCATGTTCATGAGAAACTCTATTTACTCAATAATCATATATATCTAGGACAAGTAATATTTTCACGAAGAGAAGTCATGAATTTCATCTTCTTTTTCTAACTTTATGGGTAATTTGGAGGTGTTGTCCTTCTCCTTCACAAAGCGGCCTAGATGACCTCTCTCAATTTTACTTTAATGGAGACAAAAGAGCTTTAAGGCATAGGTATAAATGCATGAAATAGTTTGTCGATGGACCTATTATTAGGAAGGGAGCCATGAAAATCATGGATATCAATTATCATGCTTGGATCACTTTTTCTTTATGTTAAATTTCTTCCTGAAGCCAACTCATCTTTATACTAGTCATAAATGAAGTTCTTGTATTGCACTATGAATCTTACATCTTAGGAAGAACTATTAACAATGTGCTAAAAATTGTATTATTCTTGAAGGAATAATGAATAATGTAGAGCGTCGAATATCACTATAAAGCTATAGATCCCAGCTCTCAAACATACTCGAGAGAAGGGCCTTTAACTATTAGTGATAAATATATGGTTGAAATTACATTTGATTTCTAATAACGATTGTTCTTTTCTAAACATCATATATATGGTAAATTAAAATGAATATTTTTTTCATTTGGTACTATTATATAGAAACAAAATGTTGAAATTGATATATGATGATGTGTTTTTACCAAAACCTCTTCAATAGTAGATAAATCTATGTAATATTTTTTGTATGTAAATAATTTCTTGAGGAACACATGGTGATCCTTCATTAACTAAGTGGAATAATTTTTTAAAACTCTCATAATCTTCTAGTTCTATCCTATTAAGTATGTAGATAATAAAGAAATCATGTGTCACTACCTAAGGTATAGATAGGGTCATAATGCACATGATTATCTCATATAATTTAAGAAGATAACAATAATGTTGGGTATATCTGTAAGGAATGAGGTGTACTCCTAAAAATGGCCACCTCCAGTTTAAAAAAAAAAAAAATTCTCTGCTTTCCCTGAAATACTGGGGTTTCCTCTCGATTCACCTAGTTATTTGAATAATGAGTTCAGAAATTTAACTTTAATTCCCTCTTGATAAAGTTTCCTCTAACCATATAGCATCTCTATATTCCTCGATATACTGAGGTTTCCTCTCTATTCCTCCTAGTTATTTAAATAATGAGTTCAGAATTTTAACTTTAGTTCCCTCTGGATAAAGTTTCCTCTACCCATCTAGCATCTTTCTCTTCATAAAAACATTGAACATTCCTCCTGTATTCCTTTCAACCAAATATATATATATATACTTCCATACCCCTTTATATTATCATGGGATGTGTTTTTTTTTTTCTAGACATAATATAAACATAGACTATATGGACATACATATTTTTCAATAATCTCACCTAACATATATATATATTCAACACATATACCTTTGAATCCACCTATAGATTTCACACATATATCTTTGCATCCATATATATATATATATATAGATAGCACACCTCTTGTTAGTATCATTGAATCCACATATAAGTATATATATATATATTTCATTACATATATATAACACCTATATATATATACCATGTATATCGAAACCCTTTAATAATATTGAATTGAATGCACATATATATATAACCGATATATATATTCATGATACCCCCCTTTGACATTAGTATTGAAATCGTATAACTATAACCACCTCTATATTCCATTTGACAATATGATTGACCACGTACCAAACATGTATTAAACATAATATAATCCTATCTCATTAACACATTGAACTATCACCATTAGCCATAATACAGTGATACGTTCTCATAGCTGAGTACGGAGATGAGTTTAAGGCGACGAGACCATTGAGTTGCATAACAGAGACTCGGCCATTTGTTGTGCCACGTCAACACGTTGATTACTGGGTATGACAGTGGTTCAACTATTAATTACGCGACGTCGACCTTACTCATTCCGGGATATACCTAACCCTATTCCTAAAATCGTTATTTTATTTTTTTCCACCCCGTTTCTAATTCACCGCGTTAATTCTAAATTTATAATCGTATGCATATTACCGTCTGTAATGATCCTTACAGCTATGTGTTTGAGGTTCATTGCGTTGAATTATCATGGTTCTGGTTTAGCGTGTGAGATTTCATCCTGGTGTTTGATGGTTTGTTGTGCAGGGACGGCGTCTCACGCAGGAGATTGGGTACCCGACGCCGACGTTTACAGATTCATGTCCCAGCCCATATACTACGTGTAGCATTTTCATTTGTATTCCTACTTGGCCCAGTACTGTGCGAGCCGACTACTGCAGTTCAGTACCTAGGTTGCAATTCTTTTACATAACCGGGTACCACGCTTTCGACGAAGCTGGGTTGTTTTCCAAATCGTTTTTGGGATTCTCTGCCCATCTGGGACAATAAGATTAGGGTTTCTCATACCCTTACAATTTACCTCGGCGGCATCCAATCGCTTATCCCTCTGCTAGCTATTATCTATATATCTAGCTCCGGTTACCGTTGGATCTCATTCGGGTTGGGGTGATTGTTCTATTTCCACTCGTTCCCTGAGGGAGCAGATCTTCCCATGGGGATTTTGATACAGGAGTACCAGGTGAGACTGAAGGTATGAGAGTTCATGTGTAACATTCTATCGTTCTTTACATTCCGCAATTCGTTTTATATCTTTAGGAAATGCTGTATCTAAATCGTTTACGAATTGTTTGTGCAGAGGATGTAGACGACGGGTTTCTGGGCTGCGCTCGTGCTATCCTTTTGTTTCTTATCTAAGGTGTTGGTAGGCTGCTTGAATGTGAAGACGAGTTGTCTGAATTCGTAAGGGTTCCCTTTTACAGGTCCGTTACTGCCGCGCTCGGTAGGCATCATGACGGATAAAAGCCCTCAAATGGGTTTTCCTCCTATCGATACGCAGAACCCTTTGTTAACTTGTTATCCTTCGTCCCAGGGCCTGATCTCAGGTTTCTTTGTGCTCAAGGGTGATAGCCTCCCCCTGGTTGCTGTGCTACTGTTTTATTTTGCATTAACTATTTGTTTTATTTTTTTTTCTATTTCTCTGTTTAAATCGGTCGAAGGAGAGCCCTATTTTCAGGTTACTCACTAGTTTGGCCATATGATAGCAAAAATTTACGCATTTATTTTATTGGTATGTGTTTTCCGAAATCTAGTGTTGTTCTAGAACCAACGCTAACTGTCAGAACTTATTTTATGGCGACGTGTATATGGTTTGTTAACATAGCTTAGTCGTGGCTAGGGTCAACAGCGTTCTGACCGTTCGCCTCCAACTATGTCGACTTATTTCGCTGTAGATGGCGATATTGACTACGCGAACCTTGCCAGGGAAAGAGCCGAACTCCTTCATCGGTAACTTCCTTCCATTAACACGATTACGCCTCTGTATTTCTGTTGTTTTTAAAGGCTATTAGTCTCTTTCACGGAAATAAGCATGGCGGCACACCTGGATAACTCTGTCATACCGTGATACCCTGCCTTCCGGGTGGTTACGTGGTCAGGGTTATCTCTGCGTCCTTCCAAATTTTAATGTTGATTTTTATTACCTACGCGTGAATTCTTATGTTGTATGGTTACGTATGAGGCTGATCATCGTTTAAAATATGAACGTTCAGATGATAGCTAATAACCATATGATAGATACGATGGATATAGATAATAGGAATTCATATGCAGGTTTAGAACTATATGTTTAAAATATACCCTCTTTTTTTTTTTCAATCTGTTCACTCCATATCATGTTTAAACAAACCCTAAAATGCCGTGGATGTTAATAATTGTTCCATTCGAGGGTATTGGAGTGAAACGAGCCCACTGCATAAGAAATCGAATAGTCATTATGGTTTAACATAGTTTGACAGTGCGACAATTCGCATCGACTTATGGTACATATATATATTTTCCTCACCAAAATATTCTTTTATAATCGTTGATTACAATGAGTCATTGGTTTAACTCCCGGCTCTTACATTTTATTTTTTTAATGCATATATATATGTATTGTGATTATTTTAATTCGCAGCTCTTTTATTTTATTTTTCTTTGATGTATACATATATGCATTCGATAGTGCTTGAATAGAGGACCTTAATTATAAATTAAGTCTTTGGCTGTGATACTTGTTTCAAGGATTAAAGGTAGATTTAGAAATGCAATATATACACTTATAAATGTTATAATAATCCTATAGAGTAGAATTATTCTTTCTCTAGCACAATTTCGAATTTCATATTCTAATGTCTTTACTTTCTTCCTTTTGGTATTGTACCATGTAAACTTCAGTTTTGCTATAATATTTTTCTAGCATACATATGAGCATATAATATCACATTTGTATCTACAGGAACAAGATAATATTTAATTATCTGTGGAGACTAAGTAACTTCAGATTTAAACCGACCTTGGTTTAGAGTTTCTGTGGTTTCTACTCTATGGATTTCTGGTCTACAACTAAACAGAATCTGGAAGGTGAATGCCTTAGGATGGACTCTGTTAAATGTAGTACTAAAATCAATCATACAAATTCCATTAAATTTTATATGTAGCCAATTCATACCATAATACATCAAAATGAACAAAAATTTCAGAAACATACCACTATTGCAATTGACCAACCTCCCAACCTTAGAGTCCTCTTTGTCTCCCAGAACTCACCCTCGAGCTGAGATCACCTCCATCCCAGATCAACCTCTGATCTGCTTAGGAGCAGCTTATTTAAGCTCATGTTTCCCCAAAGCATGTTTCTAATTCTGCATCCAGAATAGCATGATGCTTTCTTTCCTGTTTAGCCTAGGCTTCCCATTTGGGACTCTTTAAAGCTGTTTTATGCTTTTCCTCAGCTTTTCCATCTTTTCTTACCTCTTCCCAACTACTTTCCTCTTCATTGGGGAAATTTAGATTCTTCCTCAAAATCTAAATTAATCTCTTTCAAGGATTTTTGAAAGACTGTGGGGATTTGTTGCCTTATCCATCCTCATGGATTTGGCAAGTGATCTCTAATTCTCATCTTGGTCAAAATGCACAATCATTTTATTTATTTCATCAATTTAAATATTAAATTAAATTCACACCATACTTATCCTTTGGGGTCCACTCCCCTTAGGATTAAAGTTCAAATGTCTAACTTTTCAAATTCAACACATAAATTGGGGGTGTTACATATTCCCCCTCTGAAAATAAACACCGTCCTCGGTGTTATTATTCAACTACCAAAGTTCACTTAAACAAAAATGGATATTTTTCCATCATTTCAGCTTCCCTTTCCCAGGTAGCTTCTTCAGCAGTAAAGTGCTTCCACTGCACTTTTACTCTGGCCACTGTTCTGTTTCTCAATTCAATTTCTTCCCGCTCCAATATTTGAAGCGTTTCTGGCAGAAAATCCCCTTCTGGTTCCACCTGTACAACATTCCAATCAACTATGTGAGAAGCATCATGCACATATCTTTTTAGTAATGAAATATGAAACACATCATGCACTCTAACATGGGGTGGTAGGGCCAGCTTATATGCCACTGGTCCCACCCTTTCTAAAATTTCAAAAGGCCCACAATATCTAGGAGAAAGTTTTGCACAACTTCCAGCATAAAGTGTGCTCTTTTTGGGTTTGATGCGCAAATACACATGATCCCCTACTTTGAATTAAAGGAGTACGACACTTCCTTCCATATAATGCTTCAAACGGACTCATTTTAATAGAAGATTGGTAGCTGTTATTATAGGCAAATTCAGCTAAATGCAGATACTCCTCCCACTTTGATGGTCTATCCATCACATACATTCTCAACATATCCTCCAAAATTTGATTCGTCCTTTCTGTTTGCCCGTCAGTTTGAGGGTGATAGGCAGTACTAAAATTCAGCTTAGTACCCATCCCTCCAAACAATCCTTTGCAAAATGCTGCTGTGAACTTAGCATCTCGATCTGAAACAATTACTTTGGGAACTCCATGAAGCCTTACTATCTCCTTCAAGAACACATTTGCTACTTGAGCTGTTCCGAAGGTAGATTTTACCGGTATAAAGTGGGCAACTTTTGTGAGAGTGTCTACTACTACCATTACAGAATCATGTTGATATTTAGTTTTGGGTAACCCTGTTATAAAATCCATGGAAACTGTGTCCCATTTCCATTCTGCAATTGGCAAAGGGTTTAAAAGCCCTGCTGGGTGTTGATGCTCAACTTTGACTAACTGACATTCCATACATCTACTTAAATACTCTGCCACATCTCTTTTCATTCCTGGCCAGAACAACTTCTTCTTCAAGGCTGTTAACATCTTTTGGTATCCTGGATGTCCTGCATAGGGCTATTTGTGATATTCATCTAGAATTTCTCTTTTCAATGACTCTATATTTGGAATATACAATATGTTTTTGTAATAGAGTAGCCCTCTTTGGTTTTTAGTGAAATCAGTTTTATCCTTTTTCTGTAGTTTCACCAAGAGTGCTTCATAGTTGGGATCTTGATTTGCTGCTTTTCCTACCAATTCCTCTATCTCCATTTAGGCACTACTCCCAATGCTGTTTAACTGTTGACAAGCATTTCTACTTAAGGCATCAGCAACTTTATTTTCTTTTCCCTTGATATGCTTTATATCCATATCAAATTCACTTAAAAAGGACAACCATCTGGCTTCTCTTGCATTCAGGTCAGTGTGGGAAAAAAATTATTTGAGGCTAATATGATCAGTCATCAATGTGAATTTTTTTCCAAGAAGATAGTGCTGCCACATTTTCAGAGCATGGATAATAGCTGCAAATTCTAAATCATATGCACTATAATTCTGTTCATGTATTTTCAGTTTCCTAGATTCATATGCAATAACTGAATTTTCCTGCAATAGGACTCCTCCTAGCCCCTCTCTGCAAGCATCTCTACATACAACAAACTCTTTATCAGGATCAGCAATTTTCAATATAGGGGCTGAAATAAGTTTTTGTTTCAATTGTTCGAAATTGTTTTGACATTTCTCAGTCCACACGAACTTGACACCCTTTCTTTGCAATGAAGTGATGGGATGTGCTATGGCAGAAAATCTTTCTACAAATCTACGATAGTAGCCTACCATCCCCATGAACGACCTCACTGCTGAAACATCAGTTGGAACTGGCCATTCCTTAATTGCTTTTATCTTTTCAGGATCAACTGCAAGCCCTTTTTCAGAAATAATATGACCGAAATATTGAATATTATCCTTGTAAAATTAACATTTACTGAACTTTGCATATAGCTGATTTTCTTTCAGAGTTTGCAATACTATCCGCAGATGTTCCTTATGTTCCTCTTTGTTTTTGGAGTAAACTAAAATATCATCTATGAACACCAAAACAAATTTATCCAAATACTTATTTAACACACTGTTCATCAGGCACATAAAGGTGGCAGGGGCATTTGTCAGACCAAAAGGTAGGACTACAAATTCGTAGTGTCCATACCGGGTTCGAAAAGCTATTTTGTTAATGTCTTCTTCCTTGATTCTGAGCTGGTGATACCCGGTTCTTAATTCAATCTTGGAAAATACTGAGGCCCCTCTCACTTGATCAAAAATATCATCAATTCTAGGAAGTGGATATCTATTCTTAATGGTCAACTTGTTCAGTTGACGATAGTCAATGCACATCCTAAAAGTTCCATCCTTCTTTTTCACAAATAAGACCGGTGCTCCCCATGGAGACACACTCGGTCTAATGTATCCTTTATCTAATAATTCTTGCAGTTGCATCTTCAGCTCCATGAGTTCAGGTGGACTCATTCGATAGGGGGCTCGGGAAACAGGTGTGGCTCCCGGCACCAAATCTATAGAAAATTCAATTTCTCTTTTGGGGGGAAGATGAGGAATCTCATCTGGGAAAACTTCTTTAAAATCCCTTACCACTGGTAATTCACTCAGCAGATTTTCTTCAGTTCTCTGTTCCACTTCTTCCACATGTACTACATAAAATTGGTATCCTTTTCTAGCTATTCTTTTCAATTGTAAGGCTGATATTTGTCTTACTGAAATGGATTTTGGTTTTCCTTTTAAGGTAAAAGGTTTCCCCTCTTCATCCACACAATGCAGGGTTTTATCCCAGCAGTTCATCAGGGCTTTCTTCTTTTCCAGCCAATCCATTCCTATTAGCAAGTCATAGGATCCTAACGGTAAGATGTTCAAATTTACTTCTGTTGTAAAGCCATTTAATTGTATTGTTGTTTTGGGCAACTTATGTGTGACTTTTCTCCTAGTTCGAGTGGCCAGCTATACCAACCAGGACTGCTGAAATTTTTCAGGTTTAATTTTACATTTTTCTACAATTATAGGACTAATGTAACTCAACGAAGCACCTGGATCAATCAAAACAGTAATGGGTAGGTCAGAAATCTTACCCTCCATTTCCACCATGGTTGCTTGATGTTCTGCTTGCCGATTTTTCAGTGCTGCACTGATAGTTGGTATATTTCTGGCTATGTCATTGACTGTTGTTGCCTCTCGCTCTCTGCCGATCATATGAATATTTCGATGAGGGAAATCCCTCATCATATGGGGTTCTCCACAGCCCCAACACCTCAAAGTTTCCTTCATTCTGACTGTCCCTTCCTTTTTATTATTCCCTTCTACTTGTTTTGAAGCCACTTGGGACTGAGCAGTTTGGCTTTCTTTTGGTTTACTGAATTTTTTCCGCTGATGATCTTTGCCAAAATTTCTTAGATATGCTGGTTTTGGTCTTTTCCCTTTGAAATCACCCTTGTTCAGCCAGCTCTTCCCTTGTTCAGCCTTACCTTTAAACTGTTGATAGCATAATCTTGCTTTTCTAACAGCTTCATCCATTGTCTTTGGGTTGTCAAACTCAATTTTCTCCTTGTACACAGTAGGTAAGCAATTCAAAAACCTTTGGACCTTTGCTTTTTCTTCCCTAATGCAAGGGACATATCTCAGTAAATTGGTAAACTTAGTGACAAACTCATCGATAGTGAGCTGTCCTAGTCTAAGTTCATGGAATTCTTTTGCTTTATCATCATAATAACGTTCGTTCAAATAACGATTCTTGAACTTAGCCTGAAAATCTTCCCAAGTAACTGTCTTTTCATCAATGGCATGCACCATTTTTGTCTCTTGCCACCACAGTGTAACCTTCCCTTGTAGCTGATACACAGCTAATCTGGCCTTCAGATTGCTCTCATATTCATATACTTGGAAATACTTGATCATGTTCAGCAACCAAGCTTCAGCATCTTCTTCCTTCTCCCCATCATAGGAGGGAGGTTTGATCTTTCGGAATTCTCCCTGCAATTCTCTTTTCTGTTTATGTTGCTATCTAGCCGCATCATCATCATCAGACTCATCCATCTTTCTCTTTCCGGAACCTTTGCCTTCCTGGCTGTTCCGGGAAGTTAGCTCTCTAATGAGCTTTTCCTGCTCCTTACTAGCTGATGACAACATGTCTTTCTGGCTTCTTAGTTCAGCCAACTCTCGTTGCATTCTGTGCAACATAGCCATTACCGGGGCATTGGGATCTGGAGTAGCAAACTCATCACGCAGATCCACATAAATTCCTCCCTCTTCAGCCATTTTACCACCACTGTACACACTCATACATTTTATTAGTAAGACAAAAAAAAAAACAATCTCTACAATGTTCAATAATATTCAGAATTCAGTGAGCACAATAACAAATTTCAATTTTTCAATTTCTGCTCCATACATTAAATTTTCAATTTAAAAAAAAAAATTATGCTTTCATTAAAATATTGAGGGTTTCCTCTTCTATTCTACCTAGGTTATTTAGCAATGAGTCAAAATTACCTTAATTCTCTATAAAGTTTTCTCAAATTATCAACCCAGTATTCCCTATATCATCTTACTGAACATTCACCTCTAGGTCTCCTTCACATATATATATATATATATATATATATATATATATATATATATTCATCTCTTTATTATCATGGGATGTGTTTTTTTTTTTTTTTCTAAACATAATATAAACATAGACTATATGGTCATACCTACTTTTCAATAATCTCACCTAACATATATATATATTCAACACATATACCTTTGAATCCACCTATATATTCAACACATATATCTTTGGATCACACACACACATATCTTTGGATCAATACATATATCTTTGGATCAAC
>CM076581.1:1198962019-1199262449 GCA_034641835.2 Pinus albicaulis | reverse complement strand
TGTTCGTACCTTCCGGAATATCAGATTGCTTCCATTGAATAGAGGTGGCTTTATAGACATTACTCCTTCTTGACTTCCCATTGCGATGGATCTCCTTTAAGCGATCAAGCTTCTGCACAAGGACCTGCTCTGATACCAATTGTTGGGAAAAATACTGAGAGGGGGGGGTGAATCAGTATTTACAGCATATTCAAAACTTTTTACTTTTTCACTCTCTAAAACCCATACGCTACTTTACTGAAGCAGACTCGCGTATATACGCGGATACCCTTTATTAAACTCGCGTATACACAGAGATATAATTATGCCATTAGTTCTTCACTTATATCATTCCATCATTCATTCATTAGATGATCTATAAATAGTAAACATGTGCAGTAAGAACAGAATAAACCATCACACAAAGCATCACACATGAACACCAGGATTTTTAGGTGGAAACCCAAGTCGGGAGAAAACCACCGCTGCAGTTGCTAAGCCTTCAATATTTTATTATAGAGAAAACATCTTACAACATATGTGTTGGTGCAGACTCCTACCAGCACGCAGGCACCCACCTGCGCTCGTTTACCAGCCTCACCTGGAAGGGAGCTACAACCCCCTGACTCGTTTACCAACCTCTCCTGGAAGGGAGCTACGACCCCCTGATCTCGTTTACCAGCCTCACCTGGAAGGGAGCTACGACCCCCTGACTGAAGGCTACAACCCTCGGCACCATTATGGACCACGTTTCATCAATTTTCACACTGGATCCAACAACTTCAATAGAACACAACTTGCAGGCCACATTTCATCATATTTTCATACTGGACCCTTTCCATACTTTTAAGTACAGTCAACCATGAAACAGATACATATAACTCACTGACAGATATCAGAAAACCAGTAGAACAGATCAGACATTTCTTACCACAGACTTCAGCAAACCCTAGTTTGCATACGCGCTTTCCTTTCACTGATGTCGCGTATATACGTGCTTTCGTCCACATCAACCAGCGTATACTTCAGTACTTATTATAGGGCAAATTTGATTGCGCATACGCGCTTTTTCTTCAGCGAAGCCGCGTATATACGCGCTTCTTATGCAGAAAATTAGCGTATAGATATTCAACCATTATAGAGCTGCATACTTCTTCAGATCAGACATTCAGTTCAGATTCAACCCTTTACTTCAGGCAGATGTTCGCCTCATCTCAGATCTAAGCCTTCTATAAACAGATCTAGCAGATACAAAATACATTTCAGATCTAGATATCCAACTTCATCATTTCTTCATAGGTGCATCATAGATTCAGATTTATCTTCAAGTGTAACCCTTTCCATTCAGATCTACTTCAGAGAGAAGTATTCATTCAAGCTCAGACATCTTGCACCCACACTTGTGATGTGCACAATGAATTTCTTCTCCTTATATAGGTTTATCCTTTTTCAATACCACGGGCCCCTTTTTCAATACCATGAGCCAAAACAATACCATGAGCCTTCAATACCACGAGCCTTCAATACCATGGGCCCTTGGTTTTGCACTTTTTGAGCGCTTTTACCCATACGCGACTTGGAACGTTCTTTTCCGCGTGCATACGCGACTTACCTTAGACAGATCCGCGTATTCATAGAGACATATTCTTTTCATCATAATTTGAGCACATTCTGAATTCCTTTCTTCATTGCCTTCTGTACACATTGTAGATACATCATAATTTCTTCATCAAGAACATATTCTAGCAAGCACAACTTCATCAAGTAAGTTGCCATCATCTTTATCAAGTGGGTTGCCTTTCAGGGACAACACTCATCATCATAATATCAACAAGCATCATATCACATCAGATTTACATCATTTACCAAGCCCATCAAGTCAAGAATAACTTCATCAGATGTATTGCCATCAAGGACAACACATGCCAACAATCTCATGTCTTCATCTTCATTCAGTGGGTTGCCATCAAGGACAACACTCTGCATCATATTTCCAACAAGTCGCACCCCAATATTAAATTAAAATCCAATGGGCCTTGGACCACCATCATGTCTATATAGATAGCTTTTCCTCCCAAAGTAATAAGCAACTTCGGAAGGATCCCTAATGGTTGAATTGTCCTTTGTTAAAAGCCAACAGATTCTGAGTAACAGGCACAAGCGCTGGAGAACCCAAAGCTTGCCATGTAGTTGAGGAAAGAATACTAACTGAGAGGCCTTCATCTATAATTGTGGCCGGTACGACCATATTGCAAGCCTATACAGTGATCTCAAAGGGCACGTAAGAAGGAAGACGATATCCCGTGAAACGACTCCAATCAAAGGAAGCGACCAAAATACATGATGGGGGGGGGGTGCCATAGGAATAAGAGGATTACCCCCCTGTGTTACGGGAGCGGAAAGACCATCCTCCTAGATTTTGGTAACGAGATCAGGAGGATCACTTCCTGGAACTGTGGCCATAGGAGTCAGAGGATCACCATATTGGATCATAGAAATAGGAGGATCGCCCTCCGATCCTGGTGAAGAGGAAACAAAAAGAACCTGACTGGGATGAGACCCACTCTCGACAGAAAATACGTGATGAAATGTAGATGGAATCAGGTCGACATTTTTCTCAACCAATGATTGGTTGGAAATGGACTCAGGAGACTGAATTTCAGAGAGAGTAGAATTGATCGGAGATGAATCCTGATCAATTGGTTGACCAACTATTGGAGGACTCAAAGAAAACTTCCGGTAACCGACGGGAAGACATGACTGAGAAGCCGAAAGGGTATCCAACACTTTAGAGGCTTCATCCATATAAGGACAAAGGTGAATGGGATGGTTCCCTTCACACAACCTACAGGGAAATTTCATCTTACCCTATTTCTTACGAGTCACATTATCTTTAGTTGAAGGCTCATCATCAGCATGATGCCCAGAGGTTGATGACGAAGGATGAATCGGGCCAATGGACCATACTTCTAGCACCTTGGGAATACCAGAGAAATCACGAAGAAGGTGGTCACACTACATAACTTGCAAGGGAATTTGACTCTGTGAGATAGAGTGGGAGGTTTCTCAATGTTTGCTGCATGAGTAGCAATAGTTGTTGATTTCCCCCTAGCTTATTTTCCTTCTTCTTCTTTGACTTCTTCTTCTCCTTCTTCTTAGCCACTTGGTTACTAGAATCCATACTTTCACCAGGTGAAGAGGAAGAACTAGGTGAAGAAATATGCGAAGAAGGTGAGGGGTCACCCTTAAGATCAACATGGGGTTGACACAGTTCAGGCGGAGGAGAATTTGGTTGGAAAGAGTTTGGGATACTCGGGACCACTGAGGTTGAAAATAACAAAACGGGAAAACCAATGGAGTGTAAAAACTCTGGTAAAATTGAATAAGTATATATTATTATTGATAAAATATGAGATATGAGATATGATTACAATGGGGAATCACTGAGGCTTTAAATATATCCTCATGGTGTCCCTTGGTGAAGATCATGCCCTTTCACTTAATAAAACCTAAGATAACTATATCTAACTAATAATTAATAAAATATACATAACATTGCCCCTCTCTTAAAGATGCTTTGTCCTTGAAGCATACGTAACGATGGACAATGTTGACGAACGCCTGAGTTTATTGAGCGGTGGGCTTTTGATTCCCACATTTTAAAAATACCGTGGAGCATATTATCGAGTTCAATCTTTTGTTGATCTGGATAGTGAAAATATCTGATATCGACAGGGTCGGATCCTGTCTTGACTTCTATTGGATGTTTGATTTTCCTATCTGGAGGCACTTTTATGGGTAGATCCTAGAATACTTTTTCGTGTGTCCGAACTAGTCCTTGTTCTTCTGGTGACTCTTCGTGGCTCCCTTTTGAAGATAACATTTCTAACTGATGACATTGTACTGTAGATGTTGGCGCTCCTATTTGAATCATCTTCGTCATCAGAGAGGAAGATACGACTTGATCTTCTAGGGCTTGGAATCCATACAACCTGTGTTTCTACCCTTTCCACTTAAAACTTATAAACTGCTTCTGATGGTTGGCAGAATAAGTACCTAAATTTTGTAGCCATTGAATTCCTAAGACCACATCTACTCCTCGTAATGGAACGGTGTAGAATCGAGATTCTAAATGAAATTTTTTTATCTGTAGTTTGACCTTATGGCATTTCCCTACTTTCTCAATATTCTTACCATCGACCACCATTACCTTCACATTAGGAATGGGGAAGGTAAATATGTTAAGTCTTTTTTCCATGGTTGAATCTAGAAAATTGTGGGTACTTCCAGTGTCGACGAGAACCATTACGTTGTTGTTCTTGATATGTCCTCTTAACCTTAGGGTTTGAGGTTGTGATATGCCTGTCATAGATGATAATGACACTTGCGGAATAGTTTCCCCATCCACTTCTGGAGAGAACTCTAAGTTGTCTTCTAATCCTTCTATATATGAATCATTATTGTTAGCGTCATTAGTTGCTTCAAAACTATATAGATTTTTCGCTTTTCCATTAGCACATCTGTGCTTAGGGTCCCAGTTTTCACCGCAACGCTTGCACTTGCCCTCTCTCATTCTTTGTTTTTCCACATTAGATTTTTCTTCTTCACGAACATGGGGTGGGACATATTTTGTGTCATCTATATTTTCAGATTGAGGAAATATTTGTCTCGAATATACTTTTTCTAGTTTTGATAACCTTTCAAATTTCTTTTTAGCAGCTTTTGCTTTTTGCCTTGCTACTTCTACTGATGTAATTTCATGAAGTTAGAGCTCTTCTTGTATATGGATTTGAAGTCCCGAGATGAAAGACTGGATTAGACGAGATTCTGACAATCCCGGTACTCGTGTTGCCAAGGTCTCCCATTCTCGAGTGTACTCATCCACATCTCCTTTTTGGCGTAATTTGATAAACGTTGAAATTTTTTTTTCTTCTTTTATGCCTTGAAAACTTTTGAAGAATGCATCCTTAAATTTCCTCCAACTAATAGCAAGCGTCGTCTTTTTCCACCACATATACCAATTATATGCTTCTCCTTCCATTTTCATGGAAGCATGCTCAATTTTTTCGTCATCACTAGTAATGTCATAAATCTCAAAATATTCTTCCGCTTTATTAAGCCATGCAACGCTATTTTTTTTTAATTATTAGTTAGATATAGTTATCTTAGGTTTTATTAAGTGAAAGGGCATGATCAAAGATCATGCCTCTTCACCAAGGGACACCATGAGGCTATATTTAAAGCCTCGGTGATTCCCCATTGTAATCATATCTCATATCTCATATCTCATATTTTATCAATAATAATATATACTTATTCCAGTTTACCAGAGTTTTTACACTCCATTGGTATCAGAGCTGCTTATTTTGAAAATATACATTACTATCTTCTTGATGATGTGGGGAATCGGTTTTTTCCTGATGCTCTTCTGAGTTCCCTGAATCTGCTGAATTGTTTTGTTGATTTTGTTCCATATTAGGAAATATTGGGGATTGTGTCTGACTTAACTTATTTGTCTTATAATTTAGCTTATTGCAGAGTTCTGTCATCTTGTTCATTGCTTCGTTATGCTTTTCTGTGGCCTCGTGATGATTTAGCCACATTTGTCTTTCTATTCGATTTGTCGTATCATGAACCTTTTTGATGTCGTTGGAGTGTCCTGCAACTGTACCTTCAAGATCGACTAATCTTTTTCTGAATTCTTTGGAATTATTATTGATTTGTTTCTCGAGATCCACCAATTTCTTCTGGAATTCAGCCATTGACATTGATGAAGACATTGAACGTGTATGAGGTGGGGAATATTTTTCTGCCAGTTTTTCCTTTTTTTTTTTAAAATTAATTAATTAATTAATTATATTAAATTTTTTTTGAAATAATAATAATAATTTCTATATATATATATATATATATATATATATATATATGGGGAAAAAGTCACGTTGTTTTTAAAATTCACTTTGTTTTGAAAAGGCACGTTGTTTTGAAAAGGGGAAATGGGTTTTAATACCATGGGTAATTACCATGGGCTACAAAACCACGAGCTTGTAAACCACGAGCAATTACTCTTCCTTTTTAATTTTACTTTGTCTTCACATGTACGTATATGTGCTTCTTTATATATATATATATCTCTTTTTACTTTTACTTTTTTTTTCTTTTTTCTTTTGGAACTATTTTCTTTTAAATATTTTTTTTTCCTTTTAATTTATTTCCCCTTTTGTGTTAACTTTCCTTCTCTCTTTTATTTTAAAAAACAAATGTTGCTACCCACAAGCACTTGGTTTTAAAAAAAATATGTAATTCTGGAATTTTCTTGTAATTCCTTAATTCTGGGTGATCACACAGATCTCGAAGAGCAATGGATTTGATACCAATGGAGTGTAAAAAGTCTGGTAAACTTGAATAAGTATATATTATTATTGATAAAATATGAGATATGAGATATGATTACAATGGGGAATCACCGAGGCTTTAAATATAGCCTGATGGTGTCCCTTGGTGAAGAGGCATGATCTTTGATCATGCCCTTTCACTTAATAAAACCTAAGATAACTATATCTAACTAATAATTAATATAATATACATAACAACCAACAATTAACCCAGGAAGGGACAATGTTGCCATATAAGGAGCACCAACATTCCCAAAAGAAGGAAAAGGACCAGGATTCCCTTCGGAGGGGATTCCTTGGTTGGTAAACTTTGGAAATGTTTCCATTGGAAACAACCTTAAAACAAAACACTAAGTAAGATAACTTTAACTAGGAATATTTTGTGGGCAGTTAATTTTTTAAGACACTGAAACAAAACTCTGCCGCTTCATATTTTAAGAGTCGAGAAATAGACAAAAGATGACTCTAGTCACTTTTAGGTTGAACAAGCGTAAAGGACAAGTGCTCAATGATATTTTCACTTTTAGAGAGTCACAAAAACCAAAATGAATACTCAGGTAATCTAAGCAAGAGGGTGTACCAAGTTTCCGTGAACTGCAATATACACCTTGGTGACCAAATGAAAGAGAAATGACCAAGGACTTGATGTATGTGCAGGAAGTATCCCCTAATGCTATGTTCGGTGTATCGTGGTTACAGGGCGGCAGACTCGGCTTCCTATGGATAAAGGATTTCAACCTATAATGGTCTCCCTTTATATATGCAACGGTACGAGGAGCACAAGTCCGTGCTAGCGCTGCCTAAGGCCAGATGATGAACGACAGCTACTAGGTTTAACGACGCCGGAACACGTCACTAGCCTAGACCTCTAACATGTGAACGTTAAGTTTCAATTTTTCCTTAGGTTGATTGAATAAATTTTAACGTTTGATCTTGAATTATATCTCAATTACAAGGCTCTATTGCTGTCATCAGAGAACTTCTATATGCAGCTATATGAGAAAATAACCATGCATTTCGATTCGATGAATGCTATCTAGTTAAGGGAAGAGTCTCAAATAGTGATGCAACAAACAATGATACTGCAAACAAAAATTTGTCCCAACTAGATGAATTTCACTATCCAAAATTAATATAAAACGTTCAAAGATGCGAATTATGCAATGTAATCTATGCAAAATTCTCTTTTTGAAAACTATGCAATTGTAATATATGCACACTTTCCTTTTTCTTTTGAATGAATAAGAATGCTCTCAATGCATTTTTCAATGAAATGAGAATCTACTTAATGCACACCTTTAATGAAAGAGAATGCACTCAATGCAATTTTTAGTTTTCAATCATTAAACAATGTAATATAAGTTCAATGATAAATTTCAAACATGGCTTTTCAATGCAACTTGATGTAATGCATTTTACGAAAAGAAAATTTTGAGATGAAAACTAAATGAATGAAAATTTTCTTAATGCAAAAAGGATGCAACTAGCATTAAGAATACTGAACGAATTTACAGGGTCAGTTCCGTAGATCAAGAACCAAAGGTCACCGCTCAAAAACAGATCACAAGTCAGTACACTAGTATAATCACGTGGTTAAAACCCTCGAAGAGGGAAATAGTCCACGGCCTGAGCCATTGCGGCCACTTCAGGCAATTTATTAATATAAAAAGAAAAGTTACAATTTTTTCTCCCATAAATGGTTATCGGACAAATGACCCTCCATTCTCTTTAAATAGAGATCATGGACCAATCGGGTGTTAAGCCACGGATCAAGTGTCGTTAATACCGAGGAGAGAGATAACCGTTGGATCACTAAAAATCGTGATCGTCAGATTATAAGTTACAAATGTACATGGTAAAGAAACACACTTTACCTAAATCTACACTAGACTAAGTTATTATTAACTATTTCCTATGTGTCGGAATATCCTAACATCCCCCCTTAAGAACAACTTGGGATAGGATTGAAGCATTTACAAAGGTGACACAAAAGGAGCCTATTTCCTATGTGTTGAAATATCCTAACACCCCCCCTCAAGAACAATTGGGATAGGATTGAAGGATTTACAAAAGTGACACAATAGGAGAAGGAAGGAGGCATTAGAGCCTATCCCTCCTTAATGACAACTTTCTTGAACTCCAAGCATGGATTGAAGTTTGGTAAACTTCGCTTTTGGGAGAGCCTTTATAAAGATATCGGCTACTTGATCATTGGTTGGACAATACTGTACTTCAAGAACATGATCATGAATGAGCTTTCTGATGAAGTGTATGTGGAGTTCAATGTATTTCATATGCTGATGTCGAACTAGATATTTACGTAGCTGAATGGCACTCTGATTATCACACCAAAGTGTAGTTGGATGTTGCTGATGAAGACCAAATTCAGACAGGATCTGACGAAGCCACATGGCTTCCTTGCTAGCTTCAACTGCACCATGATACTCTGCTTCGGCTGAAGAAAGAGAGATGGAACTTTATTTCTTACAAGACCAAGTAATAGGTCCTGAACCAAGAGTGAATACATATCCTGCAGTAGAATTTCAATCGTCAGGGTCACCAGCCCAATCAGAATCAGTGAAACCAATCAACAATGGAGATGCTCCTGCACTGTAATGAATCCCGAACTAAACTGTACCTCAAATATATCGAAGTATTGTTTTAGCTTCTTTCCAATGACTTTCATGGGGTTGGTGCATAAACTGAGCGACAAGACCAATGACAAAGGAAAGGTCAGGACGGGTATGGGTTAGATACAAAAGTTTACCAACAAGTTGACGGTATAAGGTAGCATCAACTTCAAGAGTAGTATAAGTGACTGAAAGCTTGACTCCAGATTGAAAGGGAGAAGGGGCTGGCTTACAATCTTCCATGTGAAAGTGGTGTAGAAGATCACATGCATACTTGGACTGAGAGAGGGTAATGCCTTCCTTAGATTGCAAGACTTGAAGACCAAGGAAATAATGCAAGTGTGCTAAGTGTGTCATTTCAAACTTCTTTTTGAGGCTAGACTTCACATGGTTTATATGGTTTGGATCACTACCAGTAAGGATAAGATCATCAACATAAAGAACAAGGATGGTGAAGGACTTACCCACTTTCTTGGTGTAGACAGTGTTGTTAGAATGACACCTAGAAAAGTCATTATCTAATAGAAATCTATCCATTTTGGCATACCAAGCACGAGGAGCTTGTTTGAGACCATAGAGAGATTTTCTAAGGTGACAAACAAGGCTAGAGTCATTTTGGATAAAGCCAGGGGGTTGTTCCATGTAGATTTCTTCATGCAAATCTCCATGTCCATCTGATGGACTTCCCATTTAAAGGAGGTAGCAAGGGAAAGAACAAGGCAGATAGAATTCATTTTGGCAATAGGGGAGAAGGTTTCAGTATAGTCAATGCCTTCAACTTGTGAAAATCATTTAGCAACAAGATGAGCCTTATGTCTATCGAATTTTCCATCTTGTCCAAAATTTTTTTTGTACACCCATCTGCATCTGACAAGTTTTCTTCCTTTTGGAAGAGGAACAAGATCCCAAGTATCATTCGCCAATAAGGAACGATATTCTTCATTCATAGCTTCATCCCAATCTGGATGACCAGAGGTTTATTAAAAGGTTTATAGATTAGGATTTTCTAGAACTTGAGCCAATAAGGAAGAGGCTCTTTCGAACTGAGAACGTGTACATCGTCGATCTGGAGGGTCACCTACAAGAGAACTTGCTGCATCTCGAGTAGAGCGACCCATCTGGGAAGCCGTGGAGTGTAAGGAATAATTTCAAGAGGTGGAGTTTTTCATCTTCGCTATCATCATCTAAATCAGAAGGAATGCTATTAAGAATAGAAGAGAGAGAGAGAGGTGGCACATATGCCGAATTAGGCTCGCAGGCCAAAGGTGGCACACCCGCCGAACTAGGCTCACAGGCCAATATAATTTCATCAAATTTTACATCTCTTCTAATGATTATATTTTTGGATTTTGGTTGAAGAAGTCTATATCCTTTGACATCTTCAGAATATCCAACAAAAATGCATTTTTCACTCTTAGGTTCTAAGGATTTATGTTTCACATATGGAATATGGGTCCAAGCATCACTTCTAAAAACATGAAAGTGACTTAAATCTAGTTTGATTGAGCTCCAAGCTTCTTCTGGAGTTAAATTCTTTAAAACTTCAGTAGGAGTGCGATTTACTATGTAATTTGCACAATTAATTGCTTCTGCCCAAAAATTGAGACTAAGTCTTTTAGATTGAAGCATACAATTAGCCATTTCTTTTAAGGTGCGATTATTCTTTTCAGCTACACCATTTTGTTGTGGAGTATATGGAACGGTATGTTGCAATTGAATGCCATGCTCAGTGCAGAAGTTGATAAATTTGCTGTTAACATATTATCCTCTATTGTCTGATCTTAACTTAAGAATTTGATGTCCAGATTGTTTCTCAAAAAAGGCCTTAAAGGCCAAGAACATGTTAAAAACTTCACTCTTGAGTTTTAAGAAGTATACCCAAGTGCGTCTGGAAAAATCATCAATGAAAGTTAAGAAGTACTTGCAACCAAAGAAAGAAACAACAGGAAGTGGACCACATAAATCACTGTGCACAAGCTCCAAAGGGGTTGAAGCGTGCCAAGAGGCACGCTTGTCAAAACTATCCCGATGATGTTTTCCGAGTACACATCCGAAGCAAACACCATCTCGGCAAGATACCATAGGAAGACCCGTCACCATATTTTCCTTACATAGAGTTTGAAGAGAGCAATAGTTTAAGTGACCAAATCGCTCATCCCAAATTTTACTCATATCATCATTATGAGCAACAAAAACGGTGGGAAGACATGATAATCCAAAGTTGTCAAACTTATACAACCTTGTGGAATCATCAACAATGCTAGTAGCTAAAATATGTTTAGGATCTTTGAGGTCCTTGATTACAACATCAGGAGGTGAGAATTCTACTATTTTCCCTTCACCTGAATGAGTTATCTGATAGACAGATAGAAGGTTGCATGACAAGGTAGGAACACATAGTACATCATTAAATTGACCATTATCTAGATGAATGGTTCCAGATCCTACAAAATTAAGAGATCTATCATCACCAACATAAATATGTTTAGTGTTACAATCCTATTTTGAACACTTTGTAACGAAAATCCTCAAAAGGATATGAGACATATGAGTTCAAGGAAAAAGAGGACTTCCAAAGCATGGGATCAAAACAAGGCATTCATTCCATTTTACATCAAGAAATCAGAGAAAGAAGACTTTTGAGTTGAACAATGAGCAGTGTAATCTATGCTCACCAGCAAACAAGTGGAACAAATGAACTCAAGAGACACTTGAGACTTGAACACTCAATCAACCAAAAAGAAAAAGGAAATCAACTAGAGATGGCTCACCAAGCAAGGAAACTGACTCAATCAGCAG
This sequence comes from Pinus albicaulis, assembly GCA_034641835.2. Classification (NCBI taxonomy): domain Eukaryota; kingdom Viridiplantae; phylum Streptophyta; class Pinopsida; order Pinales; family Pinaceae; genus Pinus; species Pinus albicaulis. Next base: position 1,199,250,646 of record CM076581.1, on the reverse strand, counting down.
GGAAATGTCCCGTGAAGCATGCAACCAGGCAATTGATGCACGATCCTAGAAAAACTAGGATGTAAGGAAGCACGTCCCAAAAAATAACCAAAAGCCAAGCCAATGAGTCAATAAAACCAACTTGAGTGAAGGGGAGAAAATGTAAATCATACAGAGAAAAATACCGGAAGGGCAAGACACATTGGTGAAAGACTTAGGAAAAAATCTTAATTTTTCACACATACTCGAATTGGCACGAATTTTTGGGCTGAAACTAGCAGCAACGACACATTGGCACGGATTTCTAACTGAAAACTAGCGCCAATGCATGAAAAAGAAAAAAAACAAATAATTTCTCCTAACCAAGACCAGAATCACCACTTCAAGCAAAAACTAAAAGATTGTAATTGATGAAAAACATAGGAACAAATAGGGAAATGGTCATTTGACTAAACTTGTCGAATGAATAAGACCTTAAAGAGTGACAAACTCAAAGGAAACTCACTAGTGGAGTCACCAATTTGTTGTCCAGGTAAATCCCCTCTCCGGACAGAGGCGATCCCTCTAGCCCTAGGGTGGGTCTAGAAACTATGGGAACATACTAACATCTACCTTCATAGATTGTAAATGAAATTCAGAGCAAGGAAGATGACCTACCTCGTTCTGATGCTATGTTGTCGTCTTCTATCGAATCTTCTTGATGTGTCGTTCTTCTCAAGCTCGATACACATTGCTACCAGCGTTCGATTACCTGTATAGACAGTCAAGACACCACGACAAGCGTAAAATCACGATAAACATACAACAATTACAATCTATCTAACTGATCAAGGAATGCTAGAAACTCATTATAAATGTAAGCAGGAGTGGAAGATAAACATTATTTGCATTTATTATGATAAAGACAAGGGGAGTTTACAACCAAGCCTTGATGTTGAGGCTCTCCTTCGGCAGGTCCTTATCCAAGCACGTTTGCAATACCCTCATACACAAAGGTCTAAGATCTCATTATGTTCTTAACACACAAAAAAAATCACACTCTGCTCTATTCTCCCGAAGCTATAATTTCTTCTCTTCTCTCTAGTTAACTCTCTAACTTTCTCACTAAGGCTGCAGAGGTGAAGGAGGTCTCCTTATATAACAATGGAGGAGGAGGTTATGGGCCCTCAAATAATGGGAAAAGAGCTTATCCTTTGGAGTAGTTCCTATTTCTTGGGAACAAGAAGCCCAAAGGGGAATTCCTCTACCATATCCTCAAAACAAACTTCTAGCTTGCCGCCTCGTGAAGCTTCTAGTCGTGGAAACTTAGTTTCTATTTAAAAAAATTTCCAAAAGAGGATCGACGTGGGTCCGACATTGAGACAAAGCGTCGATCAATGCGGGTCTCAGGGAAAATCTCTGCTATTGGCACAGGTTAGACACTGAGACAAAGCGCCGACCTTAAAAACCAGGTTTTTGTAGGGATCTTCCAGAAAATTTGTAAAGGGAGATGAATTGGAAGACAAAGTGTGGTTCAGGGGCATGTATTCCATGCTTGGAAAGTACAGAAGGGTCACTGTATAGGTCCTCCAGGATCAAGGAACATGGAGTACATGGAGTACATGGACAGTGACAAATTACTCTGTAAAACTAATTCTAGGGTGCTTTGTTTGAAAAAGACTCCTAACTTGTCTTACTATTAGTTATGAGTCAGTGAAAAAACTCAAATTTTTGTTCTTTAAACTTCTAGCAAGTTGTAATCCTAGGACAAAAGATTTTTATTCAACAACATTGTTTGTGACCTCAAAATCTAATTTGCATGGTTGTGCAATATTTTTTTATCACGTGAAATCAAAACAACTCTTGCTCCAGCTCCATATTTGGTGCAAGATCCATCAAAAAATAATTTCTAAATTTTAGTATGACTTGGTTTAGAGGTGTCAACTACATCCTCAATCTTGAGTTGATAATCCTTTGAAGTGTCTGATGATAGTTGAAAACAACTAAATTCTTGATCTACTGCATAAATGGGACGATTCCTAGCTTGATTAGCATTACAAACAGTGTTTAGGAATCTCACTTATCTATACAACCTGAGGCTCTCTCCATCATATAAAGGGATAGTGGCAAAAAAAATGTCCATTTGAAGACTTCTTCCCAATTTTTCACAACATGATCTTGATAACAACATTCCAAATTTGGGAGGAATTTCAGTAACAACTATGTCTAATACTACACTTTTAACTGGTATCTAATGTAAAGTGACCACTAGATCTTTAATGATTCCTAAACATTGGACCCTCTTTGAATCAAACGTATACAAATCGTGATAGTTTCGAGTGATATCTAGATTTAGTTGTTCCATGATGACTTTAGGCATTAAATTATGCAAAGCACCAGAATCAAGCATACAATTAGATAACAAAGAATCATGCACCTTTAAAGTGAGATAGAAGGGTGGTATAGATTCATCAATCATATCAGAACTAGGACCAAAAGCTATAGTGGGTCTTTCATTTTGTAGACTGATAATATATCCTTCAGTGTCCATATTAGAATTTTGGATCCACTTGGCTACTTGAATTTTATACCCTGGATTTTCAGAGAGTTCAGAAGGTGGAATTTGAATTTTGACTCTTTCTAATTATTTCTAAACATTAAAGGTAGTTAATATTGTTTTATCAATCTGAGTAGAATTAGTTGAATGATTTAAAGGTTGAGGCGAAGTAGTTTGATTTTTAGTTGATTTCAGTTAAGGTTCAATTATTACAGGGTTCTTGGGAGGTCTTCCAGGACCAACTCTAGGTATTAAGTCATATATTTGATTGAGTTCTGCAATTAGAAACTCAGAAAAATATTTATACTTAGAGACCTGAGAAGTATCTTGGTTTTATTGAGGGATTTGGTTTTGGGAAACATGGACAATGGCAGTCTGAAAGGATGTTTGATCTACAGTATTTATGGCTTCAATAATAGAAAAAGTATTGTCCTTAGGTTTTTGATCATCAATCAACAATGGGGTAGGAACTTGTTGTTCATTATGAGGCCTCTGAAGAATTTGTAATGGAGCAACTTTCTTGTACTGACCTCGGGCCTGTGTTTGCAGTCTGGAAACAATTTGTTGGACTGTTCTTGGTTGAGTTTCAATCTTCGAAATTCTATTGGATAGATTTCTAAGAAGATTTGTGATTTCATCGATCTTTGAATCATCACTTTTAGACTTAGAGGAAGATGCTTCCTGATTTTTTAATTTCCTTTGAGCTTTCTCTTCTTTAGCTCTAATTTTACTAGAAGCTGGCCTATTGGCTTCTACCTCAATATCATTAGTATGAATATATTGTAATGTATTATAAATTCTTTCCCTTAGCATGACTGCAAAGTCATGCTCGAATGCCTTTGAAAATCTGACCTTTGCATTAGCTACTGGAGGTTTGCAATCAACAAGAATTTTGTGGTAGAGTCTATTAAATCTTTTGATAAATTCAGCTACAGGTTCACCAAGATTTCTTTTTAACTCTTCAAATTCAGTGAGAAGGTAAACAACAAATTTCTTTACCTCCCATTGGTTTTTAAAGATGGTTATAAGTTCATTCTAGGTTTGAATAGAATATTCTCTAAGTTTTCTAAACTAGATCCTAATGTGACCTTCCAAGGATTGTACAAATAATCTCATGTAAACATCTTCATGCTCGATGTTCATATTGCTTGCGAAATATAAGAACGAAACTATATGGTCTTATGATGAGGGACTTGTCTCTCCATTAAATCTTGGTAAATGTTTAAGATATCCATCAGGAAAATTACCCAAGATGTTAGGAAGAACAAGAGCAGCATACCTAGATTATATAATGGATTGAAAAGCCATGGATGATGAAGTTGATGTTGATGAAGATGTAGGTGAGTGAGTGTTAGAGGGTGGAGGAGAATGTGAAGGAGGAGGAGGTGGTGAATATCTCAAAGGGATTTTAACAATTAGTTATTGAACTGATTGGGTTAAATATTATTCCTTATATTCGAATAATGGATTAGAATAGACAGAATCTGTCCCTTCTGGTTGATTAGAGTCTAATGGAATAGGATGATAGACTGGAGTAACAAAATAGATAAGCTTAAATTCGTGCAAATGCAAGCCCAATTATGTTTTAGATGTAGGTGATCTACAGGGAAGGATGGGACTTGATATGACTCAAGTGAGGCTGCCAAAAAAGATGACTGAAGATCTACTCCTTCTGAATAAATTTCAGCAACTCTAGGAGGTAATTGAGTCAACTCAGGTTGGGATGATAATACTGAACAGGGGTCTACAGACGAACTTTCTTCAGGGTGTAAGGTTGAAGAGAAAGAAGCATAAATGTTCTGTTTTCTTTTCAAAGAGGCTTCCCTAACAAGTCTTTCTCGATCTGGTAAAGGGTTAACAATCTCAGATTCAGATCGAGATCTAGTGTGCTTAAAAGGAGCCAGTTTGAATTAGGGGAATCGCCAGGTGAAAGGTTTTGACCTATATCTTTATCCTTTATTCACCTTAAAGGAAAAGAGGAAAAATCATTGTCCCAGGAATATTTAGTTTTTACTCTTCGTCTCCCCGGCAACAACGCTAATCTGATGTTTTCCTTTGAGATGATTTTGGTCAATAATCATGCCAAAGTATCTAAAATGTTTGTTTGTGTTTTAAAAATATTTGGATGACCAATGCATAAGATATATTTTAATCAAACAATTAAGGTTTTTAAATCTTGCTAATAATATCAATAATTTAAAGCAAGGGCTGCTTGTTCATATCATACAGTAATTAGGCTTTCATGATTTCAATTAATTAGAATAATAAGATATGATTATTAAACATTCAAATTGAACTATTCAATAAACGATAAGCTGGAAAACATTTAAACAATGTTCAAAAGTTTAACAAAATATATTTAACATCACCAAAATACTAACAATTTATTGATAAAAGGGACTTACATTAACAAATTTTCAAGTAAATCATTCTTTATAATAATTATAACTTCAGGAGGAATTATAAGGTTGCTGAAACATAGTCAACCTCACCTAGTTATTTTGATGATAATTAAACATATGAAGAAACATAATGACAGAAAACTGGAAAACTCACAGAGAAGACAAAGCTGTATGAGATGAGTTTAGAATCCTGCTTGTATTATTGACGATAAAAAAGACTTAGTACAATTTATGCTTTACAAAATCTGCTCATCCAAGGGTGCAACCCTTCATAACTCATGCTGAGAATTATTTATACTAACTAACAAAACTTTAGAAATATCTTAACTGATTTACAATAATAGGATAATAATAATAAAGGGAGACAACTAGATAGAGTGTTTCTATTTTTCTGGATATTGTTGATGATTCAACCTCTTTTGGTGAAAACTTTTGCTGACTTGTCATTTTTTTGTTGGAGGCTGTTACTGACCTGGATCTTCAAAATCGGATGTGCTGGCATTATGTAAAACTAATCTTTTCACTCAATGGTTTCAAAAAACTTATCACACTGATCTTCACTTAGAATTTCACAATTTATCATTTTCCTGAAGACTTCATCCACTTTAGTAAATCTGTCAAAATTTGGTTTTTGGATGAACAACTGTTTGATTTGATGCTGAATAATCAAGTAAAACTGTAGAGCTTCAAGAAAATTTCTGTCTGTAATGTGACCTTTGATACTTGCAAAATTTGTTTTGTGTGTTGCAATTGTATACAACTTTTTGCAATAATCTTCAACGTGACCAACTTGTCATCTAATCCAACTAGAACTTGCAGACCTTTATGATTTAAAATATTAAATTTAGTATGAAACCTTTTGACAATAACATTTAAGGCTTCACACTTGGTCTGTAACTGGTTGATCAAGTTCCTTTTCTGAAAAACCTTCTTTATTTCTAAAATATTTGTAGTCCTGTCTGAGATATTGATTTCTTCCAACTCCTCCTTGTTCTTTGAATTAAGAACCTTAATCATATTGAAAGCTTCATTTAGTTTCTGTTGGAGTTGATCCTTCCCTTATTGAATTGTTGTTCTGCATTTGTTGATGAGTTCCTGCTGTTCGAAGATGATCTAAATATATGGACATATTTTAGTAATGGACTCACTGATATTTTCCCAAATACTCTGCTGAGATTCTCCTAAAGTTGATGCCATCATAGTTTCAATTTCCAATTATTTTATTCTAAGTTCCAATTGATAAGTCTTTTGCATTTCCCCTAGATACAAAGTATCATTTCTAATCTTTTGTGACTCAAGAAGTTGAAACTTATGATTTATCTTTTCATGTTCTTGCTTCTGAGTGGCTAATTATTAAGCCAGTTGTGCTGGATCAATCATGTTCAAGGCTGCTGATGTTTCTGCACTTGCAGAAGATGTTTGAGTTGCTAAAGTAGGATCAAAATTCACCTGAAGTGCTGATTTCTCTTTCAACAATTCTTCAATTTGTTCTTCCATTTTTTTGATCTGCAGATTTTGGTCAATAATTAACTTAAGCATTTCCTCCTTGTTGAGATTCATTTTTTGCCATTTATTTAGTTTGTGGGTCTTCAGTTGAGGGTAGCTTAAGTTATTTTCGCAAAGCAGCAATGCCTGCATTTTTCTTCTTGATGATTTCTTCAGCTGCTTTGTAGTTAGTAGAATCATATCCTACATTTACTACCAATTCTTCCAATGTCTTTATACTGTTGTATTTAGCCAAACAAGACAGTTTCTCAATCTTCAATTGGGATTGCATATTTGACAGTGCTACTTTTTATTTTGAAAGAGACATAGCTGTTGTAGTCATGGTTGAAAACAAAATTTCTCTTGACTTCCTATGCATATCCATCTGGTCAATGGGATGTATGTGTCTTGCATCAAATGAGAATAATATCTTCTTATAGTCTTCATGGGTCTTTGGAAATGGCATTGTTGCTTGTAGGAAGGCCATTTGCATCCTGCCCTTCTCACTGTCAAAGGCAGTGAGAAGCCTGTGTTGTGATGTGGATGTCTGTTTCCAAAATTGGCTATAAACATCTGACTTCAGTGCTTCAATAATTTTTTTGATTTCTAGAAATTTGGATAAAATATTATACTCTTCTGAAGAGCTGGAATCTACATGTTGGATGATCTCTAGTGGCTGTCTTGCAGGTGATGCCGATGGAGAAGTTTGAGGAATATTTGTAGATGTGGAGACTTTAGTTTCTCCCAAATCTATGATCTATGGCTGTTTATCTTCTGAAAGCAAGGACGAATCAAGCCTTGGTTTCTTATGTTGTAAGATGAATTATTTCATAAGATCCCTGAAATGTGGTGTCTCTTCTTTGACCCTCTTTTTCCATTTACTGTCAGGCACTGGTGTTTGTACAATTGAAGTAGAAATGACTTGTTCATCTGATTTTTGTAAACTACCTTCTACCCATTCATCCTAATTAATGTACTTCTCTATTTCTACTCTAGAGGTGTGAGTGTAAGAGGTTGTCTTGGATTCAACCCTCAGAGTAGAAATAATGCTATGAGGGTCATATGACCAAGTAAAAATTCACTGAAAACCCATCTTCTTTAATAATGTATCTGCGTCAGTACCAGTTTCTCTAGTATTACAAATGAATGATCCAAAATTGGCCTTAATTTATACCGGGCTTTCATTTTTCCTGAAACAAAATGCAATTCATCCATATTTAACATCTGTATAATGTAATATAAAGAGAAAATTATCATAGGCACATATTTTGGAAGTTTTTATGGTGCAAGCTCACAACTATACACCCTGATCTATGTGTAATATTTCTTGTACAGATACCAATCACCCGTCTTTTCTTGTTCACTGAGGTGTATAATTCTCTTAATGTGTTCTCCAATTCTAGGCCCTGGTAAACTGGTAAGGAACTGCCTGGCTGAATGAATGAATAAGTTTATGAATTTTGAGAATGAAGTAGTTGTTGACGAAGCTCTGACCAATTTTTTCTAGTCAATCACTGATTGATTCACTCCCTTTGTGTCCTTCTTGTTGAAGTGAATGCGAAACATATCTGCCCTCTGAAAAAAAATCATATGAATGATCACAAAAGAATAAGTAAAGGATCCTTGAGTGCTGAAATTCATGAATTTTTCATGTATAATATCAACGAAGAAATGGTTGTAATTATACATAAACAATGGTGATTTCTCAAGGCTGAAGATAGATAAGAAACCTAGGATGGGTTCATCAACGGTTTCATCATCGGGGTATCCTAACAGATAAGAAAGGAGGGAGATATAGTGTTTGGAAGAAATGGGGAAGATGGAGGATGCATATGGGGGATTTCTCTTTGGTAAATCTGCATCCTCAAGTACAAAGATGTCGAATATCTGACCTCTCTGTGGGAAGGATAATGTGTGATAAAGATACATGAGGGCATCAGGGGAGAAAAAGGATAAGGAGTCAGAAGGAGGGATGAGAAGCATATGATTAATGATTTTAGGAGATATGGTTATCAGAACATTTCCGTTCTGAGCCACCATTGACCTAGTTATAGGGTCATATTGATTCTGACACCAGACAATTAAATCTGGGAATGGGTGAGTTTGAGGGAATGCAAACATAGGCAACATGTACTCCAAAAACCTGATAGGGTCTTGCTTGTCCAGGTGTTTTTGTTTTAGCCACAGATGTAGCTCGTATAATTCAAATTCACTGTGACAATTAGTAATTTTGAAATAGGTATCGACTAGGGGTGTGAGGTTGAGGTTGATTTGTGAAGATGTAGGAATGTCTTCTGCAACAGCTTTGGCGGCTTCAAAAATGAACTCGGAAGCTAGATGAGCAACCTCGGGTATGACCTCTGCAACACTGTCAACATTCCAGATTTCTTCTATGACTACTTTCTTACCTTTACCTTTCAGATTAGTTTGCTTCTTCGTTTTTTCCTTATGTGTCATGCTTGTCTGTAACAAAATGGTCAGGAATTCAATGCTTTAGGTTACAAAAATGAAGATAGGGTTTTGGGAATATAAAAGGGGAATTACAGAAGATAATTCACTGTGGAATAGCGATGGAGGATGAAAGCGAATTGTAGGTGAAGGTAAAGTAATGAACAATAGACTGTGGGCAATTTATAGATTGCGGTTTGGGTTTAATGGTAGATGAGCACCCAACAATTGGATTTAAGGAAGGCTGTCATTCTTCTCAGGAGGGTTGGGAGCTTCTTCCACAATCTTGCAAACACAAAAATTCTTGTCATCCTCCTTGTTTAGTGCAGTTAGAGGTGGGAGTAACACCTGGGCTTCAAGTGAGTTGGAGGTGGCTGCATGTAAGCTAGTGCCTTCATCCTTGCTGCCCTCGTCGCTGCTGGAGCCACGACCATTGCTAGAACTTGAGAAAATACTAGAGCAATGATTGGTACTAGAGGCACTCTGCACAGGCATGACTTTCATCTTGCAGTGAATGGAGACCAGTTGGGACTGAAGAGTGGATTTACGCGGGTGCTTCTTGGGCCGAAGGCCAGAGGATTCAGATGGGGAGACAGGGAGATGAAGGGACAATTGAGCGGAGAGGTTGATAGGGTTGAGCCTGCTCAGCTCTTCCCAACCCATAGAGAGGTTCACTTCCATGCCAATGGCCATCGATAATGGAGGTCTAGAGGGGAGGCCTCACCCACCTGCACGTCGACATCTCATTCTATGGCACCTTGGCATGACGGGCGAGGGAACAGAAGCACAAGACAGGGAGGGGAAGCTCTTTGGAACAGGAGAGGAGCTCCCACCACAAGACTTCACAGAGGGCCAACTACACCAAGACTGAGCAGGGCCGGGAGCTGAGGGCTGAAAGGAAATGCAGGAGGCAAACACAGAGAGTTGGATGGAGAGCCGAATGGAGGCCAGAGGAGGGTGGAACACTGAATTAATAGCCATTGTAGCAGGACTAAGAGGCATTAATGCTTTGCAGTGGGAGGACGTCGCATAATTAAGGGAGACATGCTCCTACATTTATCAGTGGGTGGGCGGCCATGTGTGGGTGCCTAGGGCAGACAGGTGCACTGCCACATGGCGCCCAAGTGGCCCGAGATCTCACAACTAGGCACCCACATCCAAGGAGAATTATATCATTTTTATGCTGCTGAATGTTGTGGCATTATCAGTGACTATTTACTGTGGGCAACCAAATCTGGATAAAATATTATCTTCAATGAATTTTATTACAACTGAATCTGTAGCATTTCTTACAGGAATGGCTTACACACACTTGGTGAAATATTCAGTAGCAATCAAGATCCATCTATTTTGATTACTGGAGGTTGGATGAATTTCACCTATAAAATATAATCCCCACTGAATAAATGGTTTTGAAACAACTACTAGAACTAGTGGAAGAGATGCTAATTTTTGCTTACTAGCAAACATATGACATGGAACACATGCTCTGACTTTTGATACTACTTGTGAAAAAAATGTAGGCCAATAAAATCCTTCCCTAAATATCTTGTATGCTGTTACTCTCCAAAAATGATGGCCTCCAAAAATTCCTGCATGAAACTGATCAATGATTCCTTCAGTCTCAGATTCTATTAGGAAAAGTAGTAAAATATTAAGAGGACCCTTCCACTATAAGTTGGCATTGATGATACAGTACTTGATGGATTTTAATTTGAGTGTTTTGCACTGGTTCTTTGAAAACTGAGTTGGACATTCAAAATGAATCAGAAAATGAACAATGTCTGCATACCAATCTGATGTAACAAACTTATCATTAATATGAATTGGGATTGTCTGAGTTGAAGGAGAAGGTTCTTGTATATTCTTTCCTTGCACTCCATGGGAATGTTCTTGTGTATTCTCCCCTTCTGTATTCAACGAAGGTTCTTGTGTATTATCCCTTTCCAAATTCGAAGAAGGTTCTCGTGGTTGCTTCTCTGAAACTTCAAAAACAAAGTTTATGCCCAAGAATTTACAATTGGATTCAGCTAAAACCTGCCCCTTTACTAACTTGGTAGTTTTGATGGTAAGATCAAATGCAAGGATCTAAGTTATACATCTTCCCCTTCTACGATCAGTGTCTGGCTGTGTGAGGAATATTTTGACAACGTTATTGGGCACATATGAAATGATAGTTGAATGAAGAATATACATTCTAAAAGACTTCAGGGCTTTAACTAAGGCATAGGCTTGTTTTTCAATAATATCATATCTCAGTTCGGCATCTCTCATGACCTTACTAAAGAATGCTATAGGTTGATCATGGTAATCTTCATTCTTTTGTAAAAGAACAGTTGCAAGGGTAGTTTTGGAGGAAAAATAGAACATGCTGAAAGGTTCTGAGTAGTTTGGACTGGCTAAGGTTGGGGCTCCAGAGATGGCTTTCTTTATCTGGTCAAATGCTAATCTTGCAGAAACAATCCATTTGAATTCATGGTTCTTTTTGAGCATGTATGTTATATCCTTCACTATTTTTGCATAATTTGGTATAAACCTTCTCATAAAGTTATTTTTTCCTAAGAAAGATTGAATCTATTTTTTCATTTCTAGGTAATGATAATGATTGAATATCAGAGACCCTTTTGGGATCAATAACTACTCTATATTTAGAAATAATATGACCTAGAAATTTACCCTCTTTAATGGCAAATAATGTTTTTTTGGGATTCAAAGAAATTCCAAACTTCCTGCACCTTTCAAAAAATTTCTTTAAATTCTTGATATGTTTAGGATCTGATTAAGAGAAAACAGTTAAATCATCAAGATAAATAACAATGAATTTGTTTACCTTCCCAACAATTTGGTCATAGGAGGGTCATATGAACAAGTAAAACTTGACTGCAAACCCATCTTCTTTAATAATGTATCTGCATCAATACCAGCTGCTCTGGTATTACAAACGAATGATCCAATATTAGCCTTAAATTTAAACTGGGCTTTCCTTTTTCCTGAAACAAAATGAAATTAATCCATATTTAACATTTGTCTAATGGATTGTAAAGAGAAAATTCTCATAGGCACATATTTTGGAAGTTTGTATGGTGGAGGCTCACAACCATACACCCTAATCTCCGTGTAATTATTGTATAGATACCAATCACCTGTCTTTACTTGTTCACTGAGGTGTAGAATTCTCTTAATGTCTTCTCCAATTCTAGGCTATGGTGAATTGTTAAGGAACTGCCTAACTGGATGAATGAATAAGTCTATGAATTTTGAGAAAGAAGTAGTTGTTGACGAAGCTCTGACCAATTTTTTCCAGTGAATCACTGATTGATTCACTCCGTGTGCATCTTTCTTGTTGAAGTGAATGGAAAAATATCTGCCTGCTGAAACAAAATCATATGAATGATCACAGAAGAATAAGTAAAGGCTCCTTGAGTGGTGGAATTCATGAATTGTTCATGTATAATATCAGCCAAGAAATGGTTGTAATTGTACATAAAAAATGGTGATTTTTCAAGGCTGAAGATAGATAAGAAACCTAGGATGGGTTCATCAACGGTTTCATCATTGGGGTATCCTAACAGATAAGAAAGGAGGGAGATACAAAGTTTGGAAGCAATGGGGAAGATGGAGGATGCATATGGGGGATTTCTCTTTGGTAAATCTGCATCCTTAGGTACAAAGATGTTGAATATATGAGCTCTCTGTGGGAAGGATAATGTGTGATAAAGATGCATTAGTGCAGCAGGGGAGAAAAAGGATAAGGATTCAGAAGGAGGGATGAGAAGCATATGATTAATGATTTCAGGAGATATGGTTATTAGAACATTTATGTTATAAGCCACCACTGACCTGGTTATAGGGTCATACTGCTTCCGACACCAGGTAGTTAAATCTGGGAATGGGTGAGTTTGAGGGAATGCAAACATAGGTAACATGGACTCCCAAAACCCGACAGGGTCTTTTTATCTAGGTGTTTATGTTTTAGCCGCAGATGTAGCTCGTAGAATTCAAATTCACTGTGATAATCAATAATTTTCAAATAGGTATCGAATAGGGGTGTGAGGTCAAGGTTGATTTGTGAAGCTACAGGAATTTCTTTTGCAACAGATTTGGTGGCTTTAGAAATGACCTCGGCAGTTGTATGAGTGACCCTGAGTATGACGTCTGCAAAACTGTCAACAGTCCGTATTTATTCTATCACTGCTTTCTTACCTTTACCTTTCAGAGTAGTTTGCTTCTTCGTTTTTTCCTTAGGTGCCATGCTTGTCTGTAACAAAATGGTCAAGAATTCAATGCCTTAGGTTATGTTAGTGTCAGTTTTGTCACACTGCCATCAATGATCAAATTTTCTCGTTTGCATTTGCATAGTAGGAGTCCCATACCATAAATTTTCATCATTCCATTAGGTTATGAATTCATTGATGGTAGTGGTCTTTCATCAGTTTTCCCTCATGTGAAAACTTGCTGATTCTCCTCTCTATGGTCTTCATTCATGACTCAATTTCACTTCGCAATTCATGTTATTAGGTCATAGGGTTGGTCTCATTAGGTTCTAGGGTCCCATCATGGTCAAATTAATGAGCCAAGTGTCAATAAATATTAACAAGGTCATGAGGAGGTCAAATAAACTCAAAGGCACAATATCTGGAAAAATCAAAGAGTTGTTCTATTAAGCTTGATGTAATTTTCACCTCAAAAACATGTTTTGAGGTGAAAACATGATACTTTGCTTTTATTATCATTTCTTATGTAATATTATGTCTTCATATGTAATAAGTTGAGTTTCAGAAGCTGCTATCTCTACAAAGCCACCACCATGCCTTTCAGAGGATTTATTCATTGGATTTTCACTATAAATCATGTTCTAAATATGTTCATCAGAAGGAGCCCGGAAAGAGATTTCCAACTATATATTACACTCTCAAAACTGACTCCTGGATTGGAAAATATGCCTAAGTGAATAAAAGCCACTCAAAAGCCTAACCCCGCCTTTTTTCGTTTTGGCCCATTGAACTTTATAATCTTTACTTATGTATTTTCCCCTTTATTGCAAAGTTTGTTTCATCGCCACATCCTACAAACTCTGATGCGATCACATCGCATCGAAAAAGTTCATAGGCCGCTGATCGCCACACTTCCGATTGAAAACTTCCGATGCGATTAACCCACCCCTGATCGCATCTAGACCGTCGATATTCTCAACGATCTGACGACCCACATTCAATCGCAATCGCCCGATCACATCACAATTTTGCAGCAGTCCCACAAACTCATAACCCCGCTCTTCATTTTTTTGCCGATGCGATGAATCGCATATCGCAATCGGCATTTCCCACAACACTTTGCTCCCACTCCACTCCTTCGCCGATTTGTGATTGTGATCCCCCTCGGTCCCACCAAATCCCTTCTTCCCTTTCCAAACAAAAGGGGGTTTTCCCTTTGTAAGAAGCCATAATTCGATTTAAAAATATTTCTTAAGTCTCCCATCGCATCGGCCCGTCGTAAATTTTCATGTCATAGTCCCTCCCCCTTCGTTTCGCTGATGCGATTGATTCTTCCTCGATACCTCCGATCGCACCATCACATCACATGTTTTCACCCCGTCATGTTTAAACCCTCCGCGCTCCCTTCCGCCAATGCGATTAATTGCATATCACCCATCGCAATCGACATTTCCCATAATGTTTAACTCCAAACCCGCTCCCCTTCCAATTTGCGATTGCGATTCTCCTTGGGTCCCACCTAAAATCCTTCTTCCCTTTTCAAAAGAGAACGAGCCTTTATCTGTGTTATAGCGCTGTTTTCATTTCATTTTGTTTTACAAAGGTTTTCCCTCCATTGCTCCATCACCATCGCATATCGCATTTCCTCTGCTATGTGATACACCCTCCCCTTTCCGATTGTGATTTGCGATTGCATTTTGGGCCCACCATCCTTTCCTTTCGCCCTTTTTCAATGAAAAAGGGTATTTTCTTCATTAAAACGACAAATTCGATTTTCATTGGTTTAAAAGGAATTTTTCTCCAGGAGAGGGTTTTTCTTCAAAGAGTAAAAGCCGTGAACTAATTATAAACACAGAAACATCTCAACATCTACAGCAGCGATGAAAAAGGGATTTGTTCTACGGAATTCCTCCTTTCATTCATTGGGAATGACAACAAAATTTCTCCAGGCAGTCAAATGTATTGCTCCCTCTTTTCAGGGGCATATTGTTGGTTTGTTTTATGTGTTCAGATTTTAGTTTCTGGGCAAGTGAAACAACTCCTCCTTCTACGGATCTATCCCCTTTGAAACTGATCTATTTAATGTAATTCTTCATCATTTGTAAGGGGGGAAAAAAGGTGGAATAAGTTGGAAATCATTGAGGATGGTCTGCGCTCCATTTGTAACAGTTTGGCAGGGAATTAATAAAGAAATGCAACACTGATTTATGGGATCCCTGTGGTATGGATTTTAGCACTGTCTTTATTTTGTGATCATTTGTCTATTGTTATGTATTTCAATCATATCTCCATCCTTTCTGGTTGAATGTTTTCAAGATATATAGGTAGAATCCATTGTATAATGCTCTGCCTTGGGAAAATCATTCAATATTTTATGTTTTCTACTGTTTGAAAAGGATCCATCTCCTATGCCCTTTTCAGCTTCTCACCAGTCTTACACATCCCATCATCATTTAAATAATAAGTTGTTAAAATCCCTGCCTACCTTGCCCCATAGAATATCCTGTATCTCTGATTTAATTCCCCAGATTCAAACTGCCCAGCCCCATCTGATCCATACAACCCAGAAAAGTTGATAAAACATTTCGAGCTACTATACCTAGCCTAAAATCAATTTGCAGTTATATTTCATTGAACATTTTTCATGGAGAGAGCCCTCTCCTGACCTTGTAGGGCTAGCTAGAAGGCTGAGCGTGGTTTGAGGTTACCCTGATTTTCCTTCCTTCAGCCTGAGGTTCAAATTAGGTGCTAATAGGTTACAAAATATATAAAGACAGATTGTGGGAAATTTTATAGATTTCAGTTTGGGTTTAATTGTCGTGGTTAATAGTCAAGTGAATTTACTACGTAACAGTATGATTAACGGATAAATGAAGTGAATTGATTGGTTGAAGAGAGTATTAACGGGTATAATGGAGCATTAGGGATAACAAATAAGTGAGGTGGAGGGATATGAGTGATGGATGGATAAACGGTTATGGCGCGGGCTAACAGTAGTGAGAGTAGAAAACCAGAGGTGGATTTCGGGGGTGGGGGGGTACCCCCTGGTTTCTAGTTTTAGGTGGAGGGGGTGCGAAGTCACCTAATGTTACCACGTCGCGAAAATGAGCGGCCATTGAAACTGGAGTTCGGACCCCCCCTCGTGTTAACAAGAAACAGGCGGAGGGGGTGCGAAGTCAATCTTTGCTGTAGATCTGAGGTAAGCTCAAGATCTACCGTTGGAATATGTAAGCACTTTATCTTCTTTTGATTTGATCGCTTTTCGTTTAGGGACTTTACAATAAAATCAATATGTGCGCATATAGATTAATTTAATTAATGAATATATAAAACCATGTTTCAAAGGTTCAAACATACATGAATTAAAGTTTACATTTTGAAATTCTGGCACATTTAATTAGGTGGCCATTATCATTTTGATCACTAAAGAATTAACATTTTTATTTGATGCTTCCTTAATTTTTTTTTTTTTTTTTTTCCGTTGCCTCCTTTATTTAGAGAAAACTATCCTATCATTTTTCTTAACATGGATGTAATAAAATATAATTTTCTTAACATTTTTTAAATTTATTTTTCATCCATGTTCTAAATTAGCATTTTATATTTTATATTTTTTAAAATACCATGCTAACTATCAAAAAAATAATAATGTTACAACATCGGCTCCAGCTGGGGACTGCTTCCCCTTGTGGGATGCAGAGAACAAGAAGTTCCATGAGCCTTCTCCTTGGGCTATGGAGTCTTTGCTGTAGAAACCAAACAAGCTTCAAATGATAAAAGAAAATGATTATGTACAATTATGATGTAGGATCTCTTTCAGTACTGGATATAATGTTTCAAAAATCTGCCATTGACAGGCATTGTTGAAAACTGTCCTTCAAGATTTTGTAGAACAAATGTGTTGTTTCCTTTCACTTCTGCAATGCTAAGTGGCACAAACCATAAATTTTCAAACTTTCCATGTTTTCCTTTATCTTCTCTCCTAGCATCCCATATTAGGACTAAATCCCATTCTCTAAAATCTCTTTCCCTTGATTTTCTGTCAAAGAGGCTCTTCATTTTATTCTGATATTTCTTTAGTTTGTACTGTATCTCATCTCTATTTTCATTAAAATCAATGATCTGATTAATCGTTCTAGAGAAATCATCAGGTTCATTATTATATTCTTGTAGAAACTTGAGTACAGGGAAAGCCAAATTTTTAGGAGAAATAACATCTTTTCCACAAACTAATTGGAATGGAGATTTACCTGTTGATCTTTTTGGAGAAATTCTGATTGCCCAGGCTGTATAAATCAAGTGACTGTCCCAGTTTTTCTTGTGGCCTTCTAAATTTTTCTTAATTGATTTCACTAAAATCTTATTTGATGATTCAGCAAGACCGTTTCCTTGTGGATAATAAGGATTTGAGTGATGCAGCAGAATCTGATATTTTTGGCAAAATTATATCATTTTTATGCTACTGAATGTTGTGGAATTATCAGTGACTATTTGCTGTGGGAAACCAAATCTGGATAAAATATTCTCTTCAATGAATTTTATTACAACTAAATCTGTAGCATTTCATACAGGAATGGCTTCCACCCATTTGGTGAAATATTCAGTAGCAATCAAGATCCATCTATGTTGATTACTGGAGGCTGGATGAATTTCACCTATAAAATGTAATCCCCATTGAAGAAATGGTGCTGAAACAACTACTGGAACTAGTGAAGAGCTGATAATTTTTTCTTACCAACAAACATCTGACATGGAACACAGGCTTTGAATTTTGATCCTACTTGTGAAAATAAGGTAGGCCAATAAAATCCTGCCCTCAATATCTTGTATGTTGTTACTCTCCAAGCATAATGCCTCCACAAATTCCTACATGACACTGATCAATGCTTCCTTCAGTCTATGATTTTGCTAGGAAAAGTAGTAAAATATTAAGAGGATCCTTCCAGTATAAGTTGGCATTGATGATATAGTACTTGATGGATTTTAACTTGAGTGTTTTGCACTGGTTATTTGAAAACTAAGCTAGACATTCAAAATGAATCAGAAAATGAACAATGTCTGCATACCAATCTGATGTAAAAAAATTATCATCAATATGAATTGGGATTGTCTGAATTGAAGGAGAAGGTTCTTGTGTATTCTTTCCTTGCACTCCATGGGAAGGTTCTTGTGTATTCTCCCTTTACAAATTCAAAGAAGATTCTTGTGGTTGATTCTCTAAAACTTCAAAAATAGAGTTTATGCCCAAGACTTTACAATTGGATTCAACTAATAACTTGGCTAAAAACTGTCCCTTTACTAACTTGGTAGTTTTGATGGTAAGATCAAACTCAAGGATTTGAGTTATCCATCTTCCCCTTCTACCATCAGTGTCTGGCAATGTGAGCACTGTTTTGACAACGTTATTGGGCACATAGGCAATGATAGTTGAATGAAGAATATATATTATAAAAGACTTCAGGGCTTGAACTAAGGCATAGACTTTTTTTTCAACAATATCATATCTCAGTTCGGCATCTCTCATGACCTTACTAAATAATGCTATAGGTTGATCATGGTAATCTTCATTATTTTGTAAAAGGACAACTACAAGGGTAGTTTTGGAGGCAAAAGAGAACATGCTGAAAGGTTATGAGTAGTTTAGACTGGCTAAGGTTGGGGCTTCAAAGATGGCTTTATTTATCTGGTCAAATGAAAATCTTGCAGAAACTGTCCATTTGACTTCATGGTTCTTTTGGAGCATGTATGTTATATCCTTCACTATTTTTGCATAATTTGGTATAAACCTTCTCATAAAGTTAATTTTTCCTAAGAAAGCTTGAATCTCTTTTTTATTTCTAGGTAATGATAATTATTGAATAGCAGAGACCCTTTTGGGATCAATAAATACTCCATCTTTAGAAATAATATGACCTAGAAATTTACCCTATTTAATGAAAATAATGATTTTTTGGGATTCAAAGAAATTCCAAATTTCCTGAACCTTTCAAAAAATTTCTTTAAATGATTGAGATGTTTACGATCTGATTCAGAGAAAATAGTTAAATCATCAAGATAAATAACAATGAATTTGTTTACCTTCCAAACAAAAGCCAAGTCCATGGCTCTCTGAAATGTTGTTCCTACGTTTGATAGACCAAATGGCATCCGGGAATACGTGAATGTACACTAAGGAGTGGTAAAATTTGTTTGCTCCCTGTCTTTTGAATTCACCAATATTTGATTATAACTAGAAAATCCATTCAACATAGAGAGCCTGTTAGCACTTGACACTTTTAGAAGTAATTGATCCATCTTTGGAAGTGGATAATTATCTTTCAAGGATGCTTTATTAAGGTTTCTAAAATCTACACAGAGTCTTATTTCACCGTTCTTTTTCTCACAGGGACTAAATTGGCAACCTAACTAGAGTATCTTAATGGGACAATAATTTGGGCATCTAAAAGTTTCTTCAGTTCTTTTTCTATGGTGGGGAAAAGAACTGGGTTCATCCTTCTTAACTTCTATTGGTAAGGCTTTACATCTGGTTATAGTGGATTTTTATGCTCAATTAAAGATGTGTCATAAGTTTTTAGATCAGCATAAGACCAGGCAAAGCCGTCTTTATAATTATTAAGAATTTTGACATATTTAGATTTAAGTTCTGGAGTTAATGATGCACAAAGTTTGATGTTTTTAATTTCCTCATTAGTGCCAATAGTTGTGTCTTCTATGTCATCTTTCTGGTGAAACAGAGAACGGATTTTTGGGAACATCGTTTTGATCAAACAATTTTTCTAAAGGAACAAGTCCCTTGGGGATAAAATTATTTGATAATTGAATTATATCATGATCAACTACCTTTGATTCTAGGTCTGAGTTCTTCTTATTTTGGGTAGATTCTTACTGTCTGAATTATCCTCTTCAATTTGCAATAAAGAAAATTCATCAATAACTTGCAGAAAGGATTTTAATTGTTCGTCATCCTCAAATATTTGCCAATGTTTAAGATTTTCTGGGATTGAAGGCCTATATTTGATTTGTGTCTGATATTGAATTTGAAAATGATCTGGAATCTTGAAGGAACTAGCTGAAACAACTAATGAATCTGAATGCAGGTTTTCATCTCTAAGAATAAAAGTGATGTTAAAAGCATTAAAGGCATTTTCAATAGTGTCCCAAATCTCATTTCTATAATACCTAAGTCTAGGGTGCTTTGTTTGACAAAGACTCCTAACTTGTTTTACTATTAGTTATGAGTAAGTGAAAACACTCAATTTTTTGACCTTTAAACTTCTAGCAAGTTGTAATCATAGGATAAAATCTTCGTATTCAGCAACATTGTTTGTGACCTCAAAATATAATTTGCATGATTGTGTAATATTTTCTATATCAGGTGAAATAAAAAAAAAATCCTGCTGCAGCTCCATCTACATCCTCAATCTTGAGTTGAGAATCCTGTGAAGTGTTTGATGATAGTTGCAAACAACTAAATTCTTGATATACTGCATAAATGGGATGATTCCTAGCTTGGTTAGCATTACAAAAAATGTTTAGGAATCTCACTTCTCTATACAACCTAAGGTTCTCTCCCCCATATACATGGATAATGGAAAAATACATGTCCATTTGAATACTTCCTCCCAATTTTGCACAACATGATCTTGATAACAACATTCCAAATTTGGGAGGAATTTCAGTAACAACTATGTCTAATACTACACTTTTAACTGGCATTTGATGCAAAGTGACCACTATATATTTAATGTGTCCTAAACATTGGACCCTTTTTGAATCAAAAGTATACAAATCGTGATAGGTTCGAGTGATATCCAAATTTAGTTGTTCCATGATGACTTTAGGCATTAAATTATGCGAAGCACCAGAATCAAGCATACAGTTATATAGCATAGAATCATACACGTTTAAAGTAAGATAGAAGGGTGGTATAGATTCAACAATCATATCAGAACTAGGACCAAAAGCTATAGTGGGTCTTTCATTTTGTAGACTGATAATATCTCCTTCAGCGTCCATACTAGAATTTTGGATCCACTTGGCTACTTGAATTTTATACCCTGGATTTTTAGAGAGTTCAGAAATTGGAATTGGAATTTTGACTCTTTCTAATTCCTTCTCAATGTTAAAGGCAATAAATATTGTTTTATCAATCTGAGTAGAATCAGTTGACTGATTTAAAGGTTGAGGAGGAGTAGTTTGAGTTTCAGTTGATTTCAGTTGAGGTTCAATTATTACAGGGTTCTTGGGAGGTTTTCCAGGACCAGCTCTAGGTCTTAAGTCATATCTTTGATTGAGTTCTGCAATTAGAAACTTAGAAAAAACTTTATACTTAAAAACCTGAGAAGTATCTTGGTTTTCTTGAGGGATTTGGTTTTGGGAAACAAGGTTAATGGCCGTCTGAAAGGATGTTTGATCTACAATATTTATGTCTTCAGTAATAGAAAAATGATTGTCCTCAGGTTGTTGATCATCAATAACAAATGGGGTAGGAACTTGTTGTTCATTATGAGGCCTCTGAAGAATTTGTAATGGAGCAACTTTCTTGTACTGACCTTGGGCCTGTGTTTGTGGTCTGGAAATAGTTTGTTGGACTGTTCTTGTTTGAGTTTCAATCTTTGAAATTCTATTGGATATATTTCTAAGAAGAGCTATGATTTCATCAATCTTTGAATCTTCACTTTTAGACTTAGAGGAAGATGCTTCTTGATTTTTTAATTTCCTTTGAGATTTCTCTTCTTTAGCCCTAATTTTACTAGAAACTGACCTATTGGCTTCTACCTCAATAGCATTAGTACGCATATCTTGTAATGTATTATAAATTCTCCCCCTTAGCATGACTGAAAAGTCATCATCGAATGCCTTCAGAAATCTGACCTTTAAAGTAGCTACTAGAGGTTTGCAATCAACAGGCATTTTGTGGCAGAGTTTATTAAACCGTCTGATAAATTTAACTACAGGTTCACCAGGATTTATTTTTAACTCTTCAAATCTAGTGAGAAGGTAAACAACATATTTATTTATGCCCCATTGGTTTTTAAAGATATTTATAAGTTCATTCCAGGTTTGAATAGAATCTACTCTAATTTGTCTAAACTTGATCCTAATGTGACCTTCCAAGGACTGTACAAATAATATCATATAAACATCTTCATGCTCGATGTTCATATTGTCTGCGAAATCTAAGAAGGAAACTATGTGATCTTTAGCTGAGGGACTTGTCTCTCCATTAAATCTTGGTAAATGTTTAAGATATCCATCAGGAAAATTTCCCTATATGTTAGGAAGAACAAGAGCAGCGTACCTAGCTTGTATAATGGGTTGAAAATCCATGGATGATGAAGTTGATGTTGATGAAGATGTAGTTGAATGAGTGTTAGAGGGTGGAGGAGAATGTGAAGGGGGAGGAGGTAGTGAAGATCTCAAAGGGATTTTAACAATTAGTTTTTGAACTGATGGGGTTAAATATTCTTCTTTATATTCGAATAATGGATTAGAATAGACAGAAACTGTCTCTTCTGCTTTATTAGAGTCTAATGGAATAGGATGATAGACTAGAGTAACAAAATCAATAGGCTTAAATTTGTGCAAATGTAAGCCCAATTTTGTCTCAAATGTAGGTGAATCTACAAGGAAGGATGGGACTTGATATGTCTCAAGTGAGGCTGCCAACAAAGCTGACTGAAGATCTACTCCTTGTGAATAAAGTTCAACAACTCAAGGAGGTAATTTAGTAAACTCAGGTTGGGATGATAATACTGAATAGGGGTCTATGGATGAAATTTCTTCAGGGTGTAAGGCTGAAGAGGAAGAAGCATAAATGTTCTATTTTATTTTCAAAAAGGCTTCCCTAACGAGTCTTTCTGGATCTGGTAAAGGGTTAACAATCTCAGATTCAGATTTAGATATAGTGTGTTTAAAAGGAGCCAGTTTGAATAAGTAGAATTTCTAGGTGAAGGGTTTTGACCTATATATTTATCCTTTATTCACCTTAAAGGAAAAGAGGAAAAGTCATTGTCCTAGGAAGATTTAGCTTTTACTCTTCATATCCCTGCCAACGACACCAATCTGATGTTGTCCTTTGAAATGATTTTGGTCAATAATCATGCCAAAGCATCTAAAATGTTTGTTTGTGTTTTAAAATATTTGGAGGTCCAATGCATAAGATATATTTTAATCAAACAATTAAGGTTTTTAAATCTTGCTGATAATATCAATAATTTAAAGCAAGGGCTGCTTGTTCATCTCATACTGTAATTAGGCTTTCATGATTTCAATTAAGTAGAATAAGAAGATATGATTATTAAAAATTAAAATTGAACTATTAAATAAACCATAAGCTGGAAAATATTTAAACAATGTTCAAAAGTTCAACGAAATATATTTAACATCACCAAAATACTGACAATTTATTGATAAAAGGGACTTACAATAACAAATTGTCAAGTAAATCATTCTTTATAATAATTATAGCTTTAGGAGGAATTATAAGGTTGCTGAAACAAAGTCAACCTCACCTATTTATTTTAATGATAATTAAACATATGAAGAAATATAATTACACGAAACTGGAAAAATCACAGAGAAGACATAGCTGTATGAGATGAGTTTAGAATCTTGCTTGTATTATTGATGATAAAAAAGACTTAGTACAATTTATGCTTTACAAAATTTTCTCATCCAAGGGTGCAACCCATCATAACTCATTCTGAGAGTTATTTATACTAACAAAACTTTAGAAATATCTTAACTCGTTTATAATAATAGGATAATAAGAATAAAATAAGGAGACAAATAGATAGAGTGTTTCTGCTTTTATGGAGAGTGTTGATGATTCAACGTCTTTTGGTGAAAACTGTTGCTGACTTGTCCTTTTTTGCTGGAGGCTCTTGCTGACCTGTCTCTTCAAAATTGAATGTGTTGGCATGCTATAAAATTAATCTTTTCACTCAATGGTTTCAAAAAACTTATCCCACTGATCTTCGCTTGGAATTTCACAATTTATCATTTTCTTGAAGACTTCATCCGCTTTAGTAAATCTGTCAAAATTTGGTTTTTGGATGAACAACTGCTTGATTTGATGCTGAATAATCAAGTGAAACTGTAGAGCTTCAAGAAAAGCTCTGCCTATAATGTGACCTTTGATACTTGCAAACTTTGTTTTGTCTGTTGCAATTGTATACAACTTTTTGCAATAATCTTCTAACTTGACCAAATTTTCATCTAATCCAACTAGACCTGGCATACCTTTATGATTAAAATATTAAATTTAGTCTGAAACCTTTTGAAAATAAAATTTAAGGCTTCACACTTTGTCTGCAACTAGTTGATCAAGCTCCTTTTCTACAAAACCTTCTTTATTTATTAAAATGTTTGAATCCTTTCTGAGATATTGATTGCTTCCAATTCCTTCTCGTTCTTTGAATTAATAACCTTAATCATATTGGAATATTCATTTGGTTTCTGTTGGAGTTGATCCTTCCCTTCTCGAATTTATGTTTTTCATTTGTTGATGAGTTCCTGATGTTCGAAGATGATCTGAATAGATGGCCATATTTCAGTAATGGACTCACTGATATTTTCCCAAATACTCTGCTTAGCTTTTCCTAAAGTTTATGCCATCATAGTTTCACTTTCCAATTCTTTGATTCTAAGTTCCAATTGATGAGTCTTCTGTATTTCCCCTAGATACAAAGTATCATTTCTAATCTTTTGTGACTCAAGAAGTTGAAACTTTTGATTTAGATTTTCATGTGCTTGCTTCTGAATGGCTAATTCTTGATCAAGTTGTGATGGATCAGTCAGGTTCAAGGCTGCTGAGGTTTTTGCACCTGTAGAAGATGTTTGAGTTGCTAAAGTAGGATCAACATTCACCTGGAGTGCTGATTTCTCTTTCAGCATTTCTTCAATCTGTTCTTCCATTTTTCTGATCTGCAAATTTTGGTCAATAAATAACTTAAGCATTTCCTCCTTGTCAGATTCATTTTGTGCCATTTATTTAGTCTGTGGGTCTTCAGTCGAGGGAAAATTAATTTGTTTTCGTGAAGCAACAATGTTTGCATTTTTCTTCTTGATGATTTCTTCAGCTGCTTTGCAGTTAGTAGGATCGTATCCTACTTTTACTACTAGTTCTTCCAATGTCTTTATCCTGTTGTCTTTAGCCAAACAAGACAGTTTCTCAATCTTCAACTAGGATTGCATTTTTGACAATGCTACTTTTTATTTTGAAAGAGACATATCTTTTGTAGTCATGGTTGAAAACAACATTTCTCTTGATTGTCTGTGCATATCCATCTGGTCAATGGGATGTATGTGTCTTGCATCAAATGAGAAGACATTCTTCTTATAGTCTGCATGGGTCTTTGGAAATGGCACTGTTTCTTGTAGGAAGGCCATCTGCATCCTGCCCTTCTCACTGTCAAGGGCGGTGAGAACCCTGTGTTGTGTGTTGTGATGTGGATGTATTTTTCCAAAATTGGCTGTAAACATCTGACTTTAATGCTTCATTATTTTGTTTGATTTATAGAAATTTGGAGAAAATATTCTACTCTTTTGAAGAGCTGGCATCTTCATGTTGGATGATATCTAGTGGTTGTCTTGCAGGTGATGCTGATGGAGAAGTTTGAGGAATATTTGTAGATGTGGAGACTTCAGTTTCTCCCAAATCTATGATCTTTGGCTGTTTATCTTTTGAAAGCAAGGATGAATCAAGCCTTGGTTTCTTATGCTGTGAGATGAATTCTTTCATAAGCTCCTTGGAATGTGGTGTCTCTTCTCTAACCCTATTTTGCTGTTTACTATCAAGCACTGGTGTTTGTACATTTGAAGTAGAAATGAATTTTTCATCTGCTTCTTGTAAACTACCTTCTACCATATTATCCTGATTCATGTACTTCTCTATTTATGCTCTAGAGGTGTGAGTGTAAGAGGTTGTCTTGGATTCAACCCTCAGAGCAGAAATAATGCCATGAGGGTCATATGACCAAGTAAAACTTGACTGAAAACCCATCTTCTTTAATAATGTATCTGCATCAATACCAAATGCTCTGGTATTACAAATGAATGATCCAACATTGGCCTTAATTTTAAACTGCGCTTTCCTTTTTCCTGAAACAAAATGCAATTCATCCATATTTAACATCTGTCTAATGTATTCTAAAGAGAAAATTATCATAGGCACATATTTTTGTTGTTTGTATGGTGGAAGCTCACAACCATACACCCTGATCTCTGTGTAATTCTTGTACAGATATCAATCATATGTCTTTGCTTGTTCACCGAGGTGTAGAATTATCTTAATGTCTTCTCCAATTCTAGGCTCTAGTGAATTGTTAAGGAACTTCCTGACTGGATGAATGAATAAGTTTATGAATTATGAGAAAGAAGTAGTTGTTGACGAAGCTCTGACCAATTTTTTCCAGTGAATCACTGATTGATTCACTCCCTGTGCGTATTTCTTGTTGAAGTGAATGTGCAACATATAAGCCTGATGAAACAAAATCATATGAATGATCACAGAAGAATAAGTAAAGGCTCCCTGAATGGTGAAATTCATGAATTTTTCATGTATAATATCAGCCAATAAATGGCTGTGATTGTACATAAACAATGGTGATTTTTCAAGGCTGAAGATAGATAAGAAACCTAGGATGGGTTCATCAACAATTTCATCATTGGGCTATCCTAACAGATAAGAAAGGAGGGAGATACAGTGTTTGGAAGCAATGGGGAAGATGGAGGATGCATATGGGGGATTTCTCTTTGGTAAATCTGCATCCTCAGGTAGAAAGATGTCGAATATCTGAGCTCTCTATGGGAAGGATAATGCATGATAAAGATCCATGAGGGCAGCAGGGGAGAAAAAGGATAAGGAGTCAGAAGGAGGGATGAGAAGCATCTGATTAATGATTTTAGGAGATATGGTTATCAGAACATTTCCATTCTCAGCCACCACTGACCTGGTTATAGAGTCATACTGCTTCTGACACCAGGCAATTAAATTTGGGAATGGGTGAGTTTGAGGGAATGCAAACATAGGTAACATGTACTCCCAAAACCTGATAGGGTCTTGTTTGTCCAGGTGTTTCTGTTTTAGCCATAGATGTAGCTCGTATAATTCAAATTCACTGTGACAATTAGTAATTTTGAAATTGGTATTGACTAGGGGTGTGAGGTCGAGGTTGATTTGTGAAGCTGCAGGAATGTCTTCTTCAATAGCTTTGGCAGCTTCATAAATGACCTCGACAGCTAGATGAGAGACCTCGGGTATGACCTTTGCAACAATGTCAACATTCCAAATTTCTTCTATCACTACTTTCTTACCTTTACCTTTCGGAGTAGTTTGCTTCTTCGTTTTGGCCTTAGTTTCCATGCTTGTCTCAGAAAAATGGTCGAATTAAATGCTTTAGGTTACAAAAACGAAGATAGGGTTTCAGGAAAGGGTTTTCGAGAATATAAAAGGGGAATTACAAGAGATTATTCACTCGTGGAATATTATGGTGGATGAAAGAGAATTGCAGGAATCAAAGTAATGAACGGCTGCATCTGCTAAATTTTATAGATTGCAGTTTGGGTTTAACGATCATGGTTAACATTCAAGTGAATTTACTACATAACGGTATGATTAACGCGAGCAACGAAGTGAATTTATTGGATAACCGGGAGGATTAACAGCATACGGAGTGTTAAGGATAATAGATAATTGAGGTGGAGGGATATGAGTGATGGATGGATAAACGATTATGGCGCGGAGCACCCGTAGTGAGAGGAAAACCAAAGGTGAATTTAGGAGGTACCCCTCAGCTCAGCTTTAGGGGGAGGGGGTGCGAAGTCACCTAATGCCGCCACGTCGAAAATTAGTAGCTGAAATCGGAGTTCGGACCCCCCCCCCCCCCCCCCCCTCGCATTAAAAAGAAACATGCGAGGGTGTGCGAATTCAATCTCCGCTCGTAGATATGAGGGAAGCTCAAGTTCTACCGTCGGAATCGCAAGCACTTTATCTTCTTGATTTGGACTGCTTGTCGTTTAGCGACTTTACAATAAAATCAATATGTGTGCATATAGATTAATTTAATTAATGAATACATAAAACCCTTTTTCAAAGGTTCAAACATATATGAATTAAACTTTACATTTTGAAATTTTGGCGCATTTAAATAGGTGACCATGATCATTTTGATCACTAAAGCATTAACATTTTTATTTTATGCTTCCCTAACATTTTTTTCCGTTGCCTCCTTTATTTAGAGAAAACTATCCTATCATTTTTCTTAACATGGATGTAATAAGTTATACTTTTCTTAACATTTTTTAAATTTATTTTTCATCCATGTTTTAACTTAGCATTTTTTATTTTTTATTTTTTAAACTACCATGCTAACTTATCAAAAACAAATAATGTTACAACAGATTGGACGACTTTCAAAAGCAATGGGTCTTCCTTCTTTCATTAAAATAACACCAATTCCATTTCCTGAGGCATCACATTGCACAATAAAGGTTTTTGTGAAGTCTGGCATATCTAAGACCGGTGCTAGGCACATTGCCTCTTTAAGATGTTCAAAGGCATTAGTTGCTTTAGGTGTCCATGAAAATGCATCTTTCTTCAATAATGTTGTTAGAGGTGCTGCTATTGTCCCATAATTCTTAAAAAAATTGTGATAATACCCTGTTAACCCAATAAATCTTCACAACTGCTTTATGGTTGTGGGGAATTTCCATTCCTTAATCGCTTTAATTTTGTTAAGGTCTACCTTAATACCCTCGTGAGATACAATATGACCTAGATATTACACCTCTTGTACTCCAAATAAACATTTGGAGGTTTTTGCATATAATTGTTTTTCCTCCAATAGTTTGAGCACCCTGTCAACATGTTGAACATGATCCTTCCAAGACCTATTGTAGATTAGTATATCATCAAAAAATACTAACAAAAATTTTATAAGGAAGGGTTTGAAAATGGAATTCATCAACCCTTGAAATGTAGAAGGTGCATTGGGAAGGCCAAAAGGCATGGCCGAAAATTCATAATGACCCTCATGAGTTCGAAATGTTGTTTTTGAATATCTTCAGTCTTCATTCTAATTTGATGATATCATGAAAGAAGATCCGAATTGGTAAAATAAATTGCTCCATGTAATTCATCCAATAATTCATCAATCACATGATTGGGAAATTTATATTTAATAGTGAGCTTATTGAGCTCCGTATAATCCGGACACATGCACCATGATCCATCCTTCTTGTGCACCAATACTATTGGAGTAGAGAAATAACTTTGACTCGGTTTAATTATACCAACCTCTAACATTTCTGTAATCATACGTTCAATTTTTCTCTTATGGACATAAGGATATCTGTAAGGCCTGATGTTTGGAGGAACACTTACTGGAATCAAATGAATAACATGATCATTATCACGAATAGGTGGGAGTCCTTTGGGAGTTTCAAACACCTTGGAATGTTTGTCCAAGACATTTTGGAGATCTAGAGAAATAGATGATTTTGATGTTGGAACTTCTAGTGAGCATAATTGTGCTATTAATCCTTGTTGTTTTTTCTCCAGAAGCTTTTTCATGACATTAGATCTTATTATATTTCCCAGCTCCCCTATGATACCCCATAATTAAACTTCCTTTCCTTCCAAAAAAAAATTCAAGAAAATTTCTTGAAAATTAAAAGCTACCATCCCCAAAGATTGTAACCATTATACTCCTAGTACAACATCAACACATCCCATTGGAATGGAAAGCATTGGACTATTCAATACATATCCCCCCATGGTTAGCTTGATATTATGGCATTTTCCAGAGAAATTTATAGTTCCTCCATTTTCAACCATCACTTGACATTCTGGTGTTGGGTATAGGAAGCAATTCAATTCCTTTGCTAACTTACAATGAATAAAATTATGGGCACTACCTGAGTCAATAAACACTATTAACTTTTTCTTCTTAATATGTCCTTCTATCTTGAGAGTTTGAGGAGTGGTAATTCCTGCCAATGCATTACAAGATATGGTCGGACTCATTTCTCATTTCTCTAGGGTTGGTTCCTAGTGTATATCATCTTCTATTGAAGTTTCTTGTTCATTTCTTCCTCCTCTTCACAATCTATGTAAAATAATTTCTTCTCAGTGCACTTATGACCTTTAGTGTATTTTCTATCACAAATATAGCAAAGCCCTTTTTCTCTTTTTATTCCAATTGTTGTGGTGTCAACCTTGTAGGTTTTGGAAGTCTAGGAGTAGCAACACTTCCATCTTTATAGATGTGAGTGGTAGCCTTCCTTGTCGCCATAATTATACATTCAATTTTTCTTGCCAACCTGAATTCCTTATCTAATGAATCAGGTTCCCAAAGGTGAACTTCATGTTGGATGTTTTCCTTTAAAGTCCCAATGAAAATATCAATCTTGTGTTCCTATGGAATATCAGCTACCCTTATATTCAATTTTTGGAAGTCCTCAGTGTGTTCCACCACTGAACACTTTTGTTTGAGATTTATCAATTAGATAAAGAAGGTGTTTCTCTTTGTATCCTCATAATGTGCTATCATTTCCTCCGTAAAAATTGACCAAGTGAAAATTTTTTTACAGGAGAAAAGCCATTGATACCATACAAATGTATTTTGTTCTAAATATAAAGTTTCAAGGCGTAGCTTTTGTGTGTTTTGCACATTATTGAGATCAAAATATTGATCCATTTGTAGTATCCATGTTACAGGATCCTTGCCATCAAACTTCCTCATATCTATATTTGGAATATGGCGGGTCTTCAATCCAACATTAGAGTTTATGAAATCATGATTAACATTTATTTTGTTCTCATCATGAGTTTCCTCTACTATATTTTCGCCATTAGGAATCATTTCTTGTATCAACTTTGTCAAACCTTCCTTCAAACCTTCCATGTCCGCTTTTATACCATTCTTCATGTCTTCCATTTTTTCTTCCATGTATTCCATGCCATTATTCAAACCATCCATCTTAGCTTCTACGCCTCTCTTCAAACCATCCATCTTAGCTTCCACGCCTTTCTTCAAAACTTCCATTTCATTTTTTGTTGCTCTTTGCGAGAGCGACATTTGGTGCACTTTCTCTTGTGATTTTGATATATCATATTGAAATTTTTCCTCTTCATGAGTCATAGTAGAGTATTCTAAGGGCTTAATGGGCCTTGAATTATTATTAGGGGGAATTTTAGAACCTAATACTGAAATCTATGCTTTAATATGCGCTTGGAATCACTTCAAACTGATTTTTCAAACAAGACTTGTGCAATTTGAAAAAAAATACACACCTTTTTCTTTCTTTTGAGGAGCTCGATATTGAAACTAAATTATCTCTGTGATTTTAGATCTTCAATATCTGAAATTCAGTTCTGTAGTAGCCCTTTGAATATTCTTTCGAATGCCATAGGTCTGACCTAATTTTGATTCTTCAATACAAAGTTATGCCCAATCTCCCACAATGACTTGATTGGTTCAGTAGAGCAAACTTGTACGACATGCCACGTGTCACTCTTTCCTCCTTCGACTCTGAAATTGATATAAAGGAAACTAAATTCCGTGTAATTTTGTCCACATTTTACAAAATTCCAATATGATGCTAAGAGAGAGAGTTATGCCGATTTTCCCAAGGTCACCTCTTTTAGATGAAATTTGGGAGCCTGCAAAAACCCTAATTTCCACAGATCATATCTCCAAAAATATTGTGAACCAAGATCTAAAATTTTTACACGAAGTTCCTCAAGATTTCTTTGAAATGATTTTTTTTTTAGTGCCGTGTTATTGCCTAAATCCATCTCGTAGCTGAAGGAAGGCGGGATTCAGGGTAACACCAAACCATGCTCAGTCTAGTAGCTAGCCCTACCAGAATAGGAGAGGGCTCTCTCCGGGTCAATCTCAGGAAAAATGTATCAATAGGGCTTGAGATGACTGAAATGAGTGCTAATTTTAGGCTAGGTATATGAATCAAGGATTTTGGAATGATTTTTTAGGGGTTTTGTTGGAAAAAAGGGAAAGGCAATTTTGGGCTTGGGGATGAGGCCAAATTCTTGCAGAGTTCAAGTTGGGGCAGGGAAGGCAATGGCTTTGATGTCTTAGATTCAATGAATGGATGGAAAAGACTGCTGAGGAGCTGAAGAGGGAAAGAGGGTGCAAGGATCCTCTTCAAACTGACGAAAACATATAAAACTAAACAAAAGTTTAAGGCAGAGCACCAACAAACTAATGAATTCTACCTTAGTTACTCATTTGTTTAATTCAGAAGCAAAGAGAAGGGAAATGGCATACATAAACATTAATGAAACTTACAGATACATGGAGAAAAACATCATCAAAACTCAGAGCCACAAGGATCCCAACAAGTGCTACAAAACTCTGGTCTTTCCTTTGCCAAAAATCTGAAATGAATATACAATGAGGTGCCAAACTATTCCCAAAAGTCCAACCCTAAAAATGTCTCAGAAAATACATGATATAGACCATCCTAACCCCTTCCCATGCCTCTAGGGGTCAAGCTCATCCTTCTAGGAGATGTTTCAACCAATTCTAAACAAGGAACTGAAATCTAGGCAATCAAACAACTTGCCTCTATATGGAAGGAAACTGATTCATTCATTTAATTTTCACTTTTTAGTGAATGAATCCTCTAGAACAAGTAAATGTGAGCCAAAATTACATCATAGTCATCAAGTTACATCAAGATAGATCAATAATTACATCAAAAAGTGAAACTAGTCAAAACTGGGCGAATTTCTGAGCTGAAGAGTCAAAATGAGGCCAAATTTCTCTATGCGCCGCGCCCAAAAACTCAATGCATCGTGCCACTTTGGGCCTGTTTTTGAGGCACTTCTCTAAGTCCAAATTGAGCTCATGATAGCTTTTTGGAAAGCCCTATCTGTCTACTATCCAACCCAAGTGGAATTTTTCAATTTGGAGTTCATTTTCCCCTCCAAAACTGCAATCTCCCAAGACTAGTTCCTGCTGGTCCAAAAGGTGGCAAAAAGGCCATTTTTGGTGTGTTTTTGACCCTTAAGACCATCCAGAACTTGATGAAATCTATCAGCCATTCCTGAGCATGCATAATTTATCATAAAAAACCCAAAAATATCAAGTTTTCCTCCAGAATATCTCTCAAATGTAAGCATGCGCCAAGTGGCACGACGCGTCGGGCGGAAAAATCTGTTTTGCGACCAAAATTTCAAAAATGACAAAATTTTATCCAAATTTGCTGAAATTTGGAGTGAAGTTCCCTCATCAAGTATTATGCTCAGAAAAAGAAGCTTCAGCCAATATTTGAAGTGGACGAAAGTCTTTTGCGCTCTCCTGAGGGGCCCTCATCCTGCATAGGCTTCTTGCCTCTGTCCTGTACCTGTGCTGATGTAGAAGGCGAGACCCCTTCCACGCCATGTGGAGATAGTAATCGCGTTGTTGATGAACGTAACGAGACCCCTTCCACCCCGGGTGGAGACAGTACTCGTCGTGCTGCTGTAAATAAAGCTCTGATACCTCTCTGATAGGTAACACACACTGGAACAATAATAGGCTCTGTCTGAGGACCCTCAAACTGATTTTAAGGCTCACCCTCATCATGAACAATCTCTGGAGGAGGCTGAGGGGCTATAAATAAGTCACGGGAAATGAACTCCTCCCATGCAATGCCTTGCAATCCAAGTTGATGTACCACAATCATCTTGATGAGTGCATAATGATAAATGTTGTTATGATGCTGCTCTGGAGTCTTCTTTTGCACAAGAGTAGTCATCCGCTCTATGTTTCGGCACATGAAGTATGGAATATTCATAGTCTCACTCTCGTGAAATGCATCAACAGTATGATATGGTATGCATAAAGGCGTGAGAATCTACCCTTGCAACTGAAGTATCTAATGATGAGTTTCATTAATGGCGCATAGGACTCCTTCAAGAATTTGAAAGGAAACACCCTGCTGAGCTGCCTCATATAACCAGGCCTGATGTAAGGTTCATAATATGCTCTATCCAGTTGTTGTCTCTTATTCCACTCTTCACCTATGTTTGGTATCCCGGTTGCCTGAGAAATGGTTTCTGGTGTCAAGGTGAAGTTCACTCCAGCAAGGTTTACATGACCATCACGCAAATGTAGGACAAATAAGCGAACCAACTCCTGATGATGCTGAATCTGAGCAATCATCTCATAATACTGAAAACATGAATGTTGCTGAAAGCATGCCATTGCAAGCGGGCAGGCCTGCAATTGAGTCAAGGAAGTGGGCTCTTCTCTGACGTGCCTGCCACTTTTATGAGACCTCCTCGGTACATTTAGCTCTGCGGTTGAGTCACTGTCTTGCTCATATCCTTGCTCATATGATGAATTTGTCTCTGACATGGTGCTTTGTAATGTGTATAACAAGTATATGCTGATATATATGTGGTGAAAACAAGAGTTTGTCTTTCAATACCAAAATGTACCAAGTATGAAATGAGAGACTATGGTAAGTATGATCAGTGGGAAAGTGGGAGTTTGTCAAGTGCAATTAATGCAAAAACAATCACTTGATTTATGTTTAGGAGCTTTGGGATTTAGGGATTTTATAAGTGATATGGGAGTGGGAGGGCTAATAGGGTTTAGTGATAGGGAAAATGGGTACAAGGGATATGATTTTTTTGGGACAGAGGGAAGAGGAAAGAACTGTGATAACAATATGACAGTGATGGGAACACGAATGAACAATGGAGTGGGAGTTTTTAGCACCAATAGTCAAATTTAAACACTTCATTTCAAACCCTAAGGGAGCAGATTTTGATATGGAAATAGGGTTTGTTTTTCACCAACCAAAACTCGAATGTCTTTGCCTCCGAAAAACACCACACATGACTAAAATCACTGAACAAGCATTGTCAAACTTACTTGGAACAAATGAGTTGAATCGATTTGATTTTTAATGGAGTCGTGATGAATTTGTGTCTTTAAAGCGCTGTGTGCTGCGCGCACACCCAGTGCGCCGCGCCAGAGAAAATTAACACAATTAGAATGGGCTCAATGTGCCGTGTCCTGTGGATGCGCCACACCTTCCTCCAATGCGCCACGCGCACTTCTAAACACAGTCTTGGCTTTCAAATTTACAGCTTCGCCCTCTCACCACTAAAATTCGACTTTCCTTGATGTCTTGGATGCAAATGGCATTGATACACATAGAAATATCTATATAAAGTCATGGATTTGATTTTCTCTTTGTAGAGACCCACTTTGTAATGTTTCAAAATTGGCATTTCTTCACTTTTAATACAACTCTGTTCTTCAAGTTTCCTTTTTGATTTTTGGCTGAATTGATGGCTTTCTTGGTTGATTTTTTGCAGGGATGGTGGCATTTGGACTTCGACAAAGGATGACCAGAGGCTGCATTTGAAGTAATTCATGGCGGAAAACTTTAAAAATACATATTTATTACAAACAATTAATTTGACGATTTCTTCTTCAAAACAGAGTTTTGAAGAAGAAACATCCTTGAGCATTGTTAATGATGAAAATCTTGAAATGAAAACTTATTGAAGACATCCTCATGGCCTGCGGGCATTATTTGACATTCTGAAGACCAAACCCTAGACCTAGTGACTAAAAGACTCTTTTTTGACCACAAGACCATCTATGACTGTAAATGACTGAAATCAACTTTAATGAATTTTGATAAATTTTGACCAACCCAGCAGGTACAAACATGAGGGAAACTAGTGAAGAGACCCTTCCGTCAGATGATGGCATGCCCCTAATGGAATGCAAATGAATGAGTGGAATGAGACACCTAAAAATGAAATTCAATAAGAGAAATGATCTCTGACGGAGGGATGTAAAGACCGACTCTAACATTGGCTCCAATGGGGATGGTAGCTCCTGGGAGGTGCCAAGAACTACAGATCTCTGGGAGAGATAGACAGTGCCTTCATCCATTGGGATATGGAGTCCATTATTTTGACAAAGCAACTCAAGATTGTTGACTGAATTTATTTGACTGAAAATTTGACTCAGAGTGACTCAATTTTTAAAACAGAAATGACTACACCAAACCGACTAGACAGACTCAAACCGAAACTTAAATCCTTCTTCAGAATTATAGCCTTCACTTCAGGTCCCAAACTGAAGAAAAGACCATAGTGCACACTTGCAATGAAATTGAAATAAATGATATGTACAATGACAATGTGATTAGCAGAAAACATCTTAGAAATGGTACCGCTTGAGCAGCCGACCATTGACCGGCCCTCCTGGACAGTCTTCACCGTTCATCTCCTTCAAAAGAAAGGCATTCTGACCTCGATATGCTGCAATCTTAAATGGACCTTTCCAGAGATTTTCAAACTTACCGTGTTTACCTTTGTCCTCATTCCTAGCATCCCACTTCAGCACCACTTCCTCCAATTGGAATTTATCCGCCTTCGCTTTCCTGTCATAGATCTTCTTGATTCTCTCCTGCAACTTGAATGTGTTCTGGAAAACCTCTTCTCTCGTTTGCTGCAAATGAATCATCTGATTTATCCTTCTCTGCATATGGCTTTCTTCACTGCCAGCTTCCTGAAGAAGCTTGACCACCGGAACAGCAAGAGAGGTAGGAAACACTGTATCCACTCCATAAACTAACTCAAAGGGGGACATACCAATGGACTTCTTTTGACTCACCTGATCAGCCCATAGCGCATTGACCAGCTTCTTATGCCAACTCTTCTTGTTTATGTCCAGCAACTTTTTAATGATGTTGACTAAAGATTTATTGGAAGATTCCACCAAACCGTTGCCTTGCGGATGATAGGCGGTTGAATGCCCCAAAATGATTTTATACTTGGCACAAAACTCAATCATATTTCTTGATTTAAAAGCTGCTGCATTATCAGTGATCAATTTATTCGGGCAACCAAAACGAGACAAAATGTTGTTCTCAAGGAAAGAAATGATTACCGAATCGATAGCTTGTCTGGTGGGAACTGCTTCGATCCATTTCGTGAAGTAATCAGTCGCCGTTAGGATCCATCTATGCTGTCCTGAAGAAGGAGGATGGATCTCCCCAATGAAATCCAAACCCCACTACTGAAAAGGGGCGCTTACCTCAATAGGTTTAAGCGGCAAAGGCTGTAATTTCTGTCTTCCTTCGAAAATCTGGCACTCATGGCAGCCTTTGACTGTTTTATACACATCAACAAACAATGTCGGCCAATAGTATCCCGCTCTCAAAATCTTATTGGCTGTTGTTTTCCAAAAATGGTGACCCCCGCAGTCTCCTTTATGGAAATCCTCCATTACCTTCTTCGCTTCTTCCTCCACCAAACAATTTAACAAAACACCACCCGGATCTTTCCAATAAAGTGCAGAATTCAAAATACAAAATTTTGCAGCCTTCAGTTTTAGAGTTCTAC
Source organism: Pinus albicaulis (assembly GCA_034641835.2). Classification (NCBI taxonomy): domain Eukaryota; kingdom Viridiplantae; phylum Streptophyta; class Pinopsida; order Pinales; family Pinaceae; genus Pinus; species Pinus albicaulis. The sequence goes on along the minus strand of CM076581.1, from coordinate 1,199,213,197 downwards.
CTTTGTTTCTAGTCATGCCGGGCGGTGATGACAAATTTTGAAGAACATACATGATATCTGAATACCATGGGGAAGCAACAAACAGTTCCGATACCTGAAGTGGCGAATTTTCCTCATCCTCATCAGACATAGCAGCAATCAGATTTATGTCTAGCGCATGCAAATTCGATTCAGCCATAAGCTTCGCCAGCCCCTATCCCTTGATAAGTTTCATGGGCCTTATCTCCACATAATACTCCAGCAAATCTGCAATCCACTTGCCTCGTCTTCCTTCCGGATCAATTTGTACTAAAACATCTTTCACGGCAGTGTTAGGAACATAAGCCAAAATATGAGAATGCAAAATGTATACCCGGAAATCCTTTAATGCTTTTACCAGTGCCAGAGCTTGCTTCTCAATGATGTTGTACTTCAAGGCTGCGTCTCTTATAGTTCGACTGAAAAAAGCTATTGGCTTCTCATGCCCATCTCTTTTCTGCATTAACACAGCTGCCATGGTATGCTCCGAAGCAAAGGAAAACAAAATAAAATCTTGGGTGTAATCCGGGCTGATTAACACCGGAGCTGAAGATAGTGCCAACTTCACCAAATTAAAGGACTTTACCGCCTCTTCAGTCCACTTCACTTGGCTGTCCTTTTTCAGCATATTTTTTATTTCTCTTAAATGTTCAGCAAGGTTAGGGACAAAACGGCGTAAAAAGTTCATCTTACCATTAAAAGACTGAATCTCCTTCTTGTTCCTGGGAGGGTCAATTTGCTGAATTGCTTCAACACGTGCTGGATCAATACGAATGCCATCTTTTGAAATAATGTGACCAAGTAATTTTCCCTCATCCATGGCAAACAAGCTCTTTTTAGGATTAAGCGAGACACCATATTTTCTGCACTTTTGAAAAACAACTTTCAAGTGATACATATGCTCTTCATCTGAATTGGAAAAGACCGTCAAATCATCAAGGTATATAACAAGGAAAACATCTTTCTCATTCGCAAAATCCATGTCCATCGCCCACTGAAAAGTCGCACCAGCATTCTTTAAACCGAATGGCATCTTGGCATAGTGGAAAGTTCCCCACGGAGTGGTGAATGCGGTTTTGTCACGGTCGTCCTCATGGACCAAAATTTGGTTATATCCAGAATAACCATCAAGTAGTGACATGCGAGATGCTCCAACTACTCACTGCAATATATGATCTATCTTAGGCAATGGATAATTTTCCTTCAATGACACCTTGTTCAGATTTCGGAAATCAATACACAATCGAATCTCTATTGTCTTTTTCCGCACTGACACTAAATTGGAAATCCAATCAGAAAATCTGATGGGAACAATGATTCCTGCTTTGTACAACCTGTTTACCTCCTTCTCAATCGATCACAACAACTTCGGGTTGATTCTTCTTAGCTTCTGTCTGAAAGGCTTCTGATTAGGCTTGATTGGGATAGTGTGCTGAATTATATTGGTATCATACGTCTTTAAATCTGAATAGTCCCAAGCGCGAGCATCAACAAAAGAAGACAACAAACTCACATATGTTTCTTTTACCTCTGGTGGCAATGATTTGGATAACTTCACCATCTTTGGGTCTTCAGCTGTTCCAATATTTACATCTTCAACTCCTTTTTCAGTCGGCCGTAAGGTTGGTTTCTTAGCCACATCATCCTGATCGAAGAGCTCTTCTAAAGGTATCAAACCTTTAGGAATAACGTTATCTTTTAGCTGCAACACTTCCATTTGATTTACTTGCACGTCAGCTTCACCATCATCATATTCTACATCAATTGAGGTATCTTTGAACTTCCCTTTATTTTGCAGAAAATCATTAATCTCATCATCATCTTGGAAAACTTGCCAACATCTTTGATTATCCGGGACGGTAGGACGGTGCTTCACATGGATTTTGAACTTATTACTTGAATTCATTGGGATCTTCAAATTACTTGTTGCCTTAGCAAGTGCATCTGCAATTCCATTTTGAATGCGAGGAATACAAGTCAAAGTATAATCTGAAAACTGCTTCAAAATATCCAGAACAGCATTCCGGTAAGCCCGCATTCGGGGATGCTTCGTTTGATATTCACCCTTTACTTGCTTAATCACCAATTCGGAGTCGCCATAGACTGCAATTCTCTTAGCATTCAACTTTCTAAGAATTTTTAGGCCAGCAATCAGAGCTTCGTACTCAGCCTCATTGTTCGAACAATCGAATGCTAATTTGTAAGAACATACCCGTACATTGCTCGGTACCTTGTTTGGAGCGGAAAAAGGACTGCGTACCCAAATACCAATTCCAACACCATCATTTCCCACTGCACCATCGAAATCCATGGTCCATAGACCCTCTTCATCATCTTCTAAGTGTTGAAATTGTGCTAGCTCTGTTTTTTCTGCTTGCTGTCCACTATCTTTAGCTGATTGCTCAACTGTGCTTTCCGGTTTTTGCCTTTCTTTCTTCAAAACTTCTCTGAAATTCTCGGTAATCTCTGGAATATCTTCTGCTTGAACTAACTGACTATCTACATCATTGAAACTATCGACATACAAAACAAAAGACTCTAAATCTGTATGTACATAATTAATCGGATGATTAACCAGTTTCTCCTTGCTTGTAATCATGTACTTCATTTTTTGTTCCCGGTACAACTTTCTCATTTGGCCAAACACGGGAATCGTTGCATAGGAGAAATCTAATTGTAATGTCCCTTTCAATTTTGCTCCCCAAGATCTGGAAAGCAACATACCAAACCTGGGAGGAATGTCTGCCACAACTACGTCCATCAAAACATTCTTTGTGGGAATCTGATCCAAACTAACAACCAAGTCTTTAATGAGCCCAATACATCTCACTCTACTAGAATCAAATGAATAAAGATCATGGTACTTCCTAGTGATGTCTAAACCCAACTTCTCCATGATTTCTTTCGGCATAATATTATGGGAAGCACCGGAATCGAACATGGCATTATGCAATACAAACTCATGCAATCTAAGACTGATATAAAAAGGAGGCACTTCGCTATCTGGAGACTCACCATCTAAAGCTGGTCCAAATATCAGTTCAGGTTGATCATCTTCAATATTCACCATATCAGACATGGGATCGAAATTCAAAATTTTGGAAACTTGACCTCTATAACTGTTGTTCTTCATTAGTTCAGTCAAGGGAATGGATACCTTTAATTTAGAAATCTCATTCTCCAAACTAAAGGCTGAAGTCTTTTCGATCTCTTTGGTTGGAACATCTTTCTTTTCAGCCTTCTCCCTCGATGTAATTGGTTGATTTGATTTTTCTGCTGATGATGACTTGGTGGCAGCGGGATCAACTATCTCTTTTGCTTTCTTTTGTGCAACAGGTGAATCGTTTTTAGGTGCTGAAACTTCCTTTCTCTTTTGGATTGGGTTGACAGACACATCTCTGTTTCTAAGAGAATATTGCTTCTGCTGGGCTGACAAGGCATTCATATAACCTCTCTGATACTCATCCGACTCTTCCTCAAGAGCTACATCATTGGCCAAGATAAAATCCTCATCTCTTTGTACCGTTGAACTCTCTGCATACTCCTCATCTTTAGTGATATAAATGGGCAAATCATCAGGAGTAAAGAAGTGATTTTCCTCCCCTACTACATCATCTTCATCATCTGAATCCTGACCAACAAAATTCTGCTGAAGAGGTGTCTTTACTTGCTGCTGAACTGGTGGTTCTTGTGCTCGCTGTTCTCGTTGTTTAATCTTGAATTGTGGCTGCTGCTGACCACGGAAATTGGGATTTCGAATCTGTGGTTCGGGCTTATCAAGTGTGAACCTTTCGAACATTTTTTCCACTTTACGAAGTAGCTGATCTGATGTAGATGTAGAAGCTTCTTCCTTTATTACAACTTTCTTCTCTGCTTTCAATCTAGCTCTCTTGTCATTCAAATTTGCTTCCACACTCACCGCAATTTTCTGCATATCTTCTAAGGTGGGCGGATCTCTGTCTCGTAATGAATAGGCCATCTCCAGATCAAAACCATCCAGAAATTTTAACAAAGCTGACTTCTTAGATGGCCTCAAATCATCAGGAATTGCATTATAAACCGCATTAAATTTGATAATATAGTCTTGGACGGACTCACCAACATTGCGCTTGATCTTGGTATATTCAGAAGTGATTTGAAGTGGATCTTTCTTCATTTCCCACCGATCTAGAAACTGTCTCTAAAGCTCTTCTAATGTATTAATACTTCTAGGCTGCAAAGCTCTGAACCACTTGCGTACCTCACCTCCAAAAGTTTGCACAAACAATCTTATGGTGACATTCTCTTCATCAATTTCATGGAGATCAAAGAAGTCTGTCATTCTATCAATATGCTGCTGAGCGGGCACACTTTGAGGAGTACCATCAAACAATGGGATTTTACTCTGATAATCAGTGGGCATGGGATCTAAGTTCTGGGGCAAGACAAGAGGTGCGAATCTAGCAGCCATTGCTCTTGGTGAATTTATGATCTGTCTTGGAGAAACGAGTGGAGTAGGGGCAGTAGATGTACGAGGTGTATGTGGTGGATATGGAGGAGGAACTACTACAGATTTCTAATCAGATATAGATGGTTGCACGAGAATGGTAGGAATGAAAGAAGGCTCAGTGTGAACTTGTGAATCAGAAGTAACTGCTGATGGACCAAGAGTTTCAGAAGCAGATTCGATAAACTCAGGAATATTCGTTGCCACAATAGAGTTTTGGATGTTCAAGATGTAACTATCAATGGATCTATTAGCTTGTTCAATCTCAAGATACTTGATAAACTCGGGATTTATGACAGTAGAACCAGTAGCACTTTCAGACTTAGTTTCAAACAACGACAACTCGAATTGATCATCAAACTCAATATCTTCAATGAATTCAAATACAGTAGGGCATGAATGAGATTTAAACAAAGGGATCACGGGACTTTCTCGACGGAGGATTCTTGAAATCATATTGGGATTCTCATACACTGGAGGCGGATCAGGATCGGGATTAGCCCTAGTATGTCTTCTGGAAGCCAGTGTGTTGATCTATTCAAAAATCAAAGGACAAAACCGATCTATTTCAGCCTATCAAATTCTAGACTCAATCACCCAAAAGTCTAGAACGATGTAATATACTGGGGTAATTCACAATTCAAGTTTCACGTTCACAAGATAAACCAGAGATTGACTGAAGCAGCGTTTATCTACTTCCGCTAATGCAAAGCAAAAGCATTTCGAAAGCTACCTGGCATAACTTCAGGCTCCGTCTGTAACTTATGAAACAAATAACACTAACAAGCAAACCATTTTCTCCCTAGTATGGTCGCCACTATGTTATTGCCCAAATCCACCTTAGGCTGAAGGAAGGCAGGATTCAGGGTAACACCAAACCACGCTCAGTCTGGTAGCTAGCCCTACCAGAACAGGAGAGGGCTCTCTCCGGGTCAATCTCAATAAAAATGTATCAATAGGCCTTGAGATGACTGAAATGAGTGCTAATTTTAGGCTAGGTATATTAATCAAGGAGTTTGAAATGATTTTTTAAGGGTTTTTCTTGGAAAAAGGGAAAGGCAATTTTGGGCTTGGGGATGAGGCCAAATTCTTGCAGAGTTCAAGTTGGGGCAGGGAAGGCAATGGCTTTGATGTCTTAGATTCAATGAATGGATGGAAAAGACTGCTGAGGAGCTGAAGAGGGAAAGAGGGTGCAAGGATCCTCTTCAAACTGACGAAAACATATAAAACTAAACAAAAGTTTAAGGCAGAGCACCAACAAACTAATGAATTCTACCTTAGTTACTCATTTGTTTAATTCAGAAGCAAAGAGAAGGGAAATGGCATACATAAACATTAATGAAACTTATAGATACATGGAGAAAAACATCATCAAAACTCAGAGCCACAAGGATCCCAACAAGTGCTGCAAAACCCTGGTCTTTCCTTTGCCAAAAATGCAGAAGTGTATGTACAATGAAGTGCCAAACTTTTCCCAAGTATCCAACCCTAAAAATGTCTCAGAAAATACATGATATAGACCATCCTAACCCCTTCCCATGCCTCTAGGGGCCGATCTCATCCTTCTAGGAGTTGTTTCAACCAATTCTAAATTAGGAACTGAAATCTAGGCAATCAAACAACTTGCCTCTATATGGTAGGAAACTGATTCATTCATTTAATTTTCACTTTTTAGTGAATGAATCCTCTAGAACAAGTAAATATGAGCCAAAATTACATCATAATCATCAAATTAATCAATATAGATCAATATTTACATCAAAAAGTAAAACTAGTCAAAATTGGGCGAATTTCTGAGCTGAAGAGTGAAAATGGGGCCAAATTTCTCTATGCGCCGCGCCAGAAAACTCAATGCGTCGCGCCACTTTGGAGCTGATTTTGGGGCACTTTATGAAGTCCAAATTGAGCTCATGATAGCTCGTTGGAAATACCTGTCTATCTACTATCCAACCCAAGTGGAATTTTTCAGTTTGGAGTTCATTTTCCCCTCCCAAACTGCAGTCTCCCAGGACTGGTTCCTGCTGGTGCAAAAGGTGGTAGAAAGGTCATTTTTGGAGTGTTTCTTACCCTTAAGACCATCCAAAACTTGTTGAAATCTCTCATCCATTTCTGAACATGCATAATTTATCATAAAAAACCCAAAAATATCAAGTTTTCCTCCAGAAGATCTCTCAAACGTAAGCGCGCGTCGAGTGGCGCGACGCGTCGGGCAGAAAAACCTGTTTTGCAACCAAAATTTCAAAAATGACAAAATTTACTCCAAATTTGCTGAAATTTGGATTGAATGTCTCCCATCATGTTTCATGCTCGGCCAAGGAAGCTTTGATATTTGGAGTGGATCGGCCTTTTCGACGTTTTGATGCTCTCATTCAACCTCGCTTTTAGGATGCATCCTAGCTCTTGTGGTTGATATCTTGTCACCTTGCTCATATTCTTGCTCATATGATGAATTTGTCTCTGACATGGTGCTTGCAAAGTATGACAAGTGTATGCTGATATATATGAGGTGAAAATAAGAGTTTGGTGTATGTTTTCAATGTCAAATGTGTGCCCAAGGGATAATGAGGGACTGTGGTAAGTATAGACAGTGGGAAAGAGGACTGTCAAATGAAGCTTAACACGTGAGAACAGTCACTTGACTGTATGGGGATTAGGGATTTGGGAATTAGGAATATTTGCAAAGGATATGGGAGTGGGATGGTGATGGGGAATAGTACGTTTTTTAGGGGTAGGAAAAATGGGAATGAAGGGATATATTTGATTTTGGGACATAAAAGAAAAGGGAAGGACTATGATGACAGTGTAACAGTGATGGGGAATGGAAAATAGGGTGGAAAATGACAAGAGTTCAGCACCAAAACCCAATTTTAAAACTTCACATATAAACCCTATGGAGCGATTTTGGAAAAATAAATAGGGTTTATGTTTCACCAACCCAATTCTCCAAACAAATCTCTGAAACCACACCAAATACCAGCAAGAGTAACTGTGTAAACCTACTTGAGCAAAGGTGTTGAAGTCGTTTTAAAAATTGATGAAGCGGTGGTAAATTTTGGCTTGGGGGGTCTGTGCGCCGCGTCGTGTGGGTGCGTTGCGCCCGTTGAAAATTGCACAGTAGACTTCGGCTCTATGCACCGCGCGGCCTCTGTGTGCCGCGCCTTCCACCAATGCGTCGCGCTCACAAACTTAACACACAGTTTCTCTCATCCAACTTCCACTCGACTTCTCTCTTGGATTTTTTGATATCTCTTGATGCAAATGGATTAAAAACTATGATAAATATCTTATATAGACATGGATTTAATTTTTTTTTCTCCAAGACTCACTTTGTAATGTTTCAAAATTGACATTTCTTCACTTTCCATATAACTCTGTTTTTCAAGTTTCCTTTTGATTTTTGGCTTGAAATGATGTTTTCTTGGTTGTTTTTTCCAAGGATGGTGGCGTTGGACTTCGGAAAAGAATGACCAGAGTCTGCATTTGAAGTACTTCGTGGCGGAAAACTTTAAAATAAATATTTATTACAAACAATAAAATTTGACAATTTCTTCTTCAAAACAGAGTTTTGAAGAAGAAACATCCTCGAGCATTATTGACGATGAAAATCTTGAAATGAAAACTTATTGAAGACATCCTCATGGCCTACGGGAATTTAAAATTTCTGAAGACCAAACCCTAGACCTAGAAACTGATAGACTCTTTTTTTTTTGACCAAAACACCATCTATGACTGTAAATGACATGAAATCAGCTTTGATGAACTCTGATAAATTTCGACCTACCCAGCAGGTATAAACATGAGGGAAACGAGAAAACAAAACCCTTCCGTCAGACAATGGCATGCCCCTAACGGAATGCAAATGAATGAGCAGAATGAGACACCTAAAAAATGAAATGCAATAAGAGAAATGATCTCTGACGGAGGGATGTAAAGACCGACTCTAACGATGGTCATGTCCACATGATTGAAATTCTCTGAAAGTCTCCTAAAAATTGAGAGGACAAAATATTATATATATATATATATATATATATATATATATATATATATATATAAACATAATGTGAGAGAAATATTAGGTCAGTCACTTAGTTGGAAAAAAATACTAAGTGGGTTTGAATAAATAATTGTTGGAGAGAAATACATGCTTTAAAGAAAAAGGAAATTACCATTTTAAAAAATAAAATAAAATAAAAATGCCTAGGAAAAAGGTTGGGAGACCTTAAAAGAAGGACACTTATAAACTATTCTAGGGAAGAAAAATCTATAAAAAAAACCACCTAGGAATCGAAGGGGGGTCTCCTTGAATTAGAGGCAAGGAAGTCTTAGCTCGGGGGGAACTAGCAAAGATAATTCATGGTTGGGTGGGACAGGCTTGATTCGTCAGGATTCCCCAAGCAATATTAACGATTATATGAAATTGTGTTTCTATTTGATTATTAATTATGAATTATTTATTATTATGGATTCATAGAATAGAGAGAATATAGTAGTCAACATGCATAATCTATTGTCCTTATCTATGATATTGTCTTATATTATTAAATTCAAGAGCACATGCAAAAAAAACATTGTTTTTATTATCAATGATGAGAATTTGTGATGAACAATTATATATGGGATATGTGATTTGATAATAAGCCTATATGATGCATTATATTTGAATCTAATTGTACTATATGTATTAGATGTGATTTCAACATTATAAAAAGTTAAAATGAAGTCAGAACATCATTTTAAGGTTCGTAGATGAAGGAATAAAGGTGTGGCTATATTGAAATAATAATAAATAACCATTTAAAAAGAAACTGGAAATACCTATATACTAGCTACATCTATACTTGTTGTGAGTTATCAATGGAACATTTTAGTGAAATAAGATTTAAAAATTATATTCTAAGTTTTTCTACGAGATTAGGTACAACAAAATTGACACTAACTACACTAGTTGATATAATGAGGGACAATGAAAAAACCATTATGACCTCACTCATACGAAGAGTTAGGGTCCCTATAATTTCGAGTTAATTTACATCTGGGGTACCACCTAACTATAAGTTAAGCCCCAAGGTGAACACACACATATATATATGTATGTATGTATGTATGTATGTATGTATATATGTATATATATATATATATATATATATATGTATGTATGTGTGTATGTATGTATGTATGTATGTATATCTGTGTGTGTGTGTGTGTGTGATAACTTCATATCAGGTCCATAAAGAGGAACTATGGCACATACAGGTTAAATAATTTTATAGGGTGAACTAAATTCGATTCGAAAACTTGCATAATTTCTTCATAAGAACATAACCAATTCTTTGTGGAAAAACATATTTTTATGAACTAATTAAGAACCTTGATAATATATTTATAATTATCCCCTAATTTAATGATAAAACTCAACATTTAAAGGATTCAAACTAATCCTTTGAGCAAAGATGTTGGGTCCCTATATTACTAGTATGGTCCCTTATTGTTGTTAGTGTAACCCCCTTATTGTTATTATTGTACCCCTGTAACCCCCATATTGTTATTATTGTGCCCTTAAATTATTATTGTTAGGTTGGCTAGGATTACATTGTGCCCTATGGACTCCTATGTATAGAAAGGAGGTTTTGTAATTTGAATCATTCAAGAATTGTTCATTCATGTAATATATTGGAGGTTTCCCCCTCGAAGTGGCTTATTTATAAGGCATTTATATCCATTTTCTTCTATTTTTGGAGCTGGTTTTACAACATTTGGTATTAGATCTTTGGATTCTAGGGTTTCGCTGCTCCAAACAGGTCATCGTGGAATTTTTGGTATAACTTTCTTTCTACAAATTTTCAGAAGCTGAAATTTTTAGTGTGTGAAGCCAAAATATTGAGAAACATCGTCGCAAAATTTCAGATCTTGGTTCGCAATATGTTCGGAGATATAATCTGTGGAATGTAGGTCATTTTTCAGGCTCCTGAATTTAACCTAAACAGGTTATTGTGGCATAGTCTCTATAATGTTTTTTCTACAAAGGTCCGGAAGCTGAAATTTTCAGAGTGCGAATCTGAAATCCTGAGGAACACCGTTGCAAAATTTCAGATCTTTGTTCGCAATATTTTTGCAGATATGATCTGTAGAATTTATGGATTTTTCAGGTTTCTGAATTTCATGTCAAAGCGGTGACCGTGGAAACATCTTCATAGCTCTCTCTCTGAGCATCAGATTGGAATGTTGTAAAATGTGGCTGCAAGTACAGGACTACAGTTTTTTTTCTATCAATTTCAGAGCTAAAGGAGGAAACAGTGACATGTGGCAAGTTGTACAAGTTCGCTCTACTGAACTAGTCCATAATTGGGTCATTGTGATAAATTAGACATAACTTTTTCTTAAAGAATCCAAATCAAATTAGACCCGTGGCATTTGAAAGAAGCTTTAGAGGGGTACTACAAGGCCAAATTTCAGATCTTGAGGATCTGCAATTATAGAGGTAATTCAATTTCAATATCGAGCTCCTCAAAAGAAAGTAAAAGTTGTGTATCTTTTTTTCCGAATTACAAAAATCTTGTTTGATGAATCAAGTTGAATTGATTCCAAGGGAATAATGTATAATAGATATCAGTATTGGATTCTAAAATGGCCTCTAAAAATAATTCAACACCCATTAAGCCTTTAGAAGGCTCTACTATGACTCATGAAGACGAAGAATGGCAACATGACATATCAAAATTACAAGAGAAAGTGCAACAAATTTTTCTTTTGCAAAGAGAAAAAAAAATGAAATGGAAGTTTTGAAGAAAGGCGTGGAAACTAAGATGGATGGTTTGAAGAAAGGCGTGGAAGTTAAGATGATTGGTTTGGAAGCTAAGATGGATGGCATAGAAGTGGGCATGGAAGCTAAGATGGATAACATGGAAGCTAAGATTGATGAAAAAATGAAAGACAACATGGAAAACATGAAGAATGATCTAAAAGTAGACATAGAAGGTTTGGCAATGTTGATACAAGAAATTTTTTGTAATGGTGGAAAGATAGTAGAGGAAACTCATGATGAGAATAAAATAAATGTTAATTGTGATTTCATAAACTCTAATGTTGGAGGGAAGAACCACCATATTCTAAAAATGGATACGAGGAAGTTTGATGGAAAATATACTGTAACATGGATACTATAAATGGAGCAATATTTTGATCTCAATAATGTGAAAAACACACAAAAGGTACACATTACAACTTTAAATTTAGAAAAAAATACATTTGTATGGTATCGATGGCTTTTCTCCTGTAAAAAAATTGTCACTTGTTCAATTTTTACGGAGGAAATGATAGCACATTATGAGGATACAAAGAGCAACACCTTCTTTAGCCAATTGATAAATCTCAAACAAAATGGTTCAGCGGGGGAGCACATTGAGGACTTCAAAAAATTGAATATAAGGGTAACTGATATTTCAGAGGAACACAAGATTGATCTCTTCATAGGTACTTTAAAGGATAACATACAACATGAAGTTTGTGTTTTGGAACTTGATTCGTTGGAGACGGCATTCAGGTTGGCCAGAAAAATTAAATGTAAAATTATGGAAACAAGGAAGCCTACCACTCACTTCTATAAAGAGGGAAGTGTTGCTACTCCTATATTTGCACAACCTACAAGGTTGACACCACAAAAATTGGAATAAAAAAGAGAAAAAGGGCTTGCTACAGTTCTGATAGAAAATACACTAAAGGTCGTAAGTGTGCTGAGAAGAAATTATTTTACATAGATTGTAAAGAGGAAGAAGAAAATGAACAAGAATCTTCAAAAGAAGAGGGTATCGACCACGAACCAATCCTAGAAGAGGAAGAAATGAGTTCAACCATATCGTGTAATGCATTGGAAATAATTACCACTCCTCAAACAGTCAAGATAGAATGACATATCAAGGAGAAAAAGGTAATAATTTTGATTGATTCATGTGGTACCCATAATTTTATTCATTGTAAGGTAGCCAAGGAATTGAATTGCTTCCTATACCCAACACCAGAATGTCAAGTGATGGTCGCAAATGGAGGAACTATAAATTGCTCTAGAAAATGCCATAATATAAAGCTAACCATGGGGGAATATGTAATGAATAGTCCAATGCTTTCCACTCCTATGGGAGGTGCTGATGTTGTACTAGGAGTACAATGGTTACAATCTTTGGGGATGGTAAATTTTAATTTTCAAGAAATTTTTTTGAATTTTTTTTCAAAAGGAAAGGAAGTCGAATTACGGGGTATTATAGGGAAGCCGAGAAATATAATAAGCTCTAATGTCATGACAAAGCTTATAAAGAAATAACAACGAGGTGTAATTACACAATTATGCTCACTAGAAGTTCCAACATCAAAATCATCTATTTCTTCAGATCTCCAAAAAGTCTTGGAAAATCATTCCAAGCTGTTTGAAACTCCCAAAGGACTCCCACCTATTCATGATCATGCTATTCATTTGATTCCAGGAAGTGTTCCTCAGAACATCAGACCTTATAGATACCCTTATGTCCAAAAGAGCGAAATTGAACATATGATTGCAAAAATGTTAGAGGCTGGTATAATTCAACCTAGTCAAAGTTATTTCTCTACTCCTGTAGTATTGGTACACAAGGAGGATGGGTCATGGCGCATGTTTCCGGATTATAGGGAGATCAATAAGCTCACCATTAAAGATAAATTCCCATTCCTGCGATTGATGAATTATTGGATGAATTACATGGAGCAATTTATTTTACCAAGTTGGATCTTCATTCAGGATATCATCAAATTAGAATGAAGACTAAACATATTCCAAAAACATCATTTGGAACTCATGAGGGTGATTATGAATTTTTGGTCATGCCTTTTGGCCTTACCAATGCACCTTCTATATTTCAAGGGTTGATGAATTTCATTTTCAAACCCTTCCTTAGAAAATTTGTGCTATTATTTTTTGATGACATACTAATCTACAACATGTCTTGGAAGGATCATGTTCAAGATTTGACAGGGTGCTCAAACTATTGCAGGAGAAACAATTATATGAAAAAACATCCAAATGTTTCTTTGGAGTACAAGAGGTGGAATATTTAGGTCATATTGTATCTCATGAGGGTGTTAAGGTAGACCCTAACAAAATTAAATCCATTAAGGAATGGAAAGTCCCCACAACCATAAATAAGTTGCGACGATTTCCCAGGTTAACAGGGTATTATTGCAAGTTTTTTAAGAATTATGGGATAACAACAACACCTCTAACAACATTATTGAAGAAATATGCATTTTCATGGACTCCTGAAGCAACTAAGGCCTTTGAACATCTTAAAGAAGCAATGTGCCTAGCACTAGTCTTAGCTACGCCACATTTCACAAGTCCTTTATTGTGGAATGTGATGCCTCAGGAAATGGAAGTGTTGTTTTAATGCAAGAAGGAAGACCTATTTCTTTTGAAAGTCGTCCAATCAAAGGAAAGTATTTACATAAAGCTATTTACGAGAAGGAAATGTTAGCAATACTGCATGCACTAAAGAAATGGCGAACCTACCTAATGGGAAGACACTTCAAGGTAAAAACTGATCATGATAGTCTTAAACACTTTTTGGAAAAAAGAATATCTTCAGAAGAGCAGCAAAAATGGGTCACAAAGATGTTGGGTTATGGCTGTATCTACAAAAAAGGAAAGCGGAAATGTTGTTGTATATGCACTCTCGAGAAATAATGAAAGGGTGGATGCATTGCTTGGTGCCTTATCTATTATCTGAGATTGGATAACCGAAGCAAGGGATTAATGGAAGAAGGACGAAGAAGTGTGGACACTCATTCAAAAGTTGCAGCAAGATCCTAGTACATCTGATACATTTAGTTGGAAAAATGATTCCTTATGGTACAAAGATTGCTTATATCTTTGTAATAATTCCCAACTAAAATAAAAGATTCTTTTGGAATTGCACACTTCTCATTTAGGAGGACACTTAGGATTTTTAAAAACTTACCATAGGGTGAAGAAAGAATTTTTTCGGGATGGCCTTAAATCTGATATTCAAAATTTTGTGGCGGAATGTTTGGTTTTCCAGCAGAATAAAGTTGAGATAATTAAGACCCCAGGTATTCTACAACCTTTATCCATTCCAAGTCAACGTTGGGAGGATATTTCTATGGATTTTATCACAGGTTTACCTAAGTCCGAAGGAAAGAGTGTCATCATGGTGGTAGTTGATAGACTTACCAAGTATGCACACTTTTGTGCATTATCTCATCCATTTAAAGCAAGTACGGATGCTTTGCTACATTTATGGAAACAATTCAAAAGCTAAATGGAAACCCGAAGATTATTGTAAGTGACAGAGATCCCATTTTTACAGGAAATTTTTGGATGGAATTATTTTCTTGTTTGGGTACTCAACTAGCTCATAGCTCATCTTATCATCCTCAATCCGATGGTCAAACAGAGATAGTGAATAAATGTTTGGAAGGATATCTTCGTTGTTTTTTATCTGATAAGCAAGCACAATGGGTCAAGTGGTTACCTCTCACTGAATGGTGGTATAAAACTTCCTTCCATACTGCAGCAAAAATGACCCCATTTATGGCACTTTTTGGATATCATCTCCTCTGATCCATCACCTCATATTTAAGAGAAAATTTGAAGGTTCAAGTAGTATAATAATATCATACGAAGCATTAACGAAAATTTATCCAAATCTTAAAGGATAACCTGAATTTGGCACAAAATCGAATGAAACAACAGGCAGATCAACATCACAGTGAGAGAAGTTTTGATGTAGGAGACCGAGTATTTTTACGGCTACAACCATACAAAAAATGTCCCTCAAGAAAGCTAAGAAGGATAATAAATTATCGCCAAAGTACTATGGTCCTTAAAAGGTGTTGCAAAAGATTGGTACTATGACATGCAAATTGGATCTTCCTACTTCTTCATGAGTGCATCCAGTTTTCCATGTTTCATGCTTAAAGAAGGTTATAGGTGAAAATATTCCAGTTCAAACAATATTTCCAAAACTTATGAGGAAGGAAAATTCATATTGGAACCTGAAGCAGTCACGGAAAAAAGAACTCGACAGCTACGAAATCGATCAATTTCAGAGTATCTCATCGAGTGGAAGAACTTACCCATTGAAGATTCTACATGGGAGGATGAGAATTTTATACAGAAGCACCCAAAGCTACTCAAGCGTTGAGGACAACACTTTTGTGAAGGAGAGGGGCATGTTAGGTCCCTATATTACTAGTATAGTCCCTTATTGTTGTTAGTGTAACCCCTTATTGTTATTATTGTATACATTGCTTATATTGTTATTATTATTATGCCTTTAAATTATTATTGTTAGGTCGGCTAGGATTACATTGTGGCCCCATGGACTCCTATATATAGAAAGGAGGTTTTGTAATTTGAATCATCCAAAAATTGTTCATTCATGTAATGTATTGGAGCTTTCCCCCTCGAAGTGGCTTATTTCTAAGGCGTTGATATCTCTTTTCTTCTATTTTTGGAGTTGGTTTCACAACAGAAGAACCATCCAGGTTAACTTAAGTTGTAAGTATAGATAGAAACTAGTATAATCATAAAAATATGTGTGCATGCATAAGGGTATGGACCCATTACTTGGTTGTGAGCTTGAATATAAAAATGGAAATTAAAGGAAAGATTAATATGAAATCTTAGTAAGTGCATGTAAGTTCATGTACGAGGGAAAGGAAAATTAATGGAAATGTTCATTATATATATATATATATATGTTAGCAATCACTACCATTTTCATGAATGTTCGAACGCCAGTTAAGAACCCTTGGAAAAAAGAAAAACGTGGCATATTTAAAATCAAATTCACTTTACAAATATTGAAAAATTTGTATGGCCTCATGGTATATTAGACTTAACTAATGGAATAATTTCAAATACCAAATTTCAATGTACATACCTAGGAAGAAAACTCATAAAACCCATTGTAATTTGAATTTCTACAGCCAATAACACACTAATTATACAGATATATCCGCATGAATGTGTGATTCCACTCTCGTTTCCTCTTCTTGTGGCTACTCCACATCTTGAGGTTATTATTTTGGACCCAGGAGCTCCTCAACTGCATGAAATTGAAGCTCCCTCTCAAGGGAAATTCACATGGACTTCTATTCATCAAATTTCAGAACTCTTCTTACCACTTTCATCATGTTTTCTATCAAGTACACCTGAAAGGTATGATTTTTTAAAACCACAAATATTTCCAAATCAATCGTTGGCTCTAGCTTCTTATTGGCATCTCTGGTTACATGGAAATAAAATGATGAACCAAAATTTTTAAAATACGACACATCTGGTATCTTACTTGAAAAATATTCCTTTGGTGTATTCATCCCAAGTATCTGATAAGGACTTTTGTTTTGCACAAATTTTTTTTTTTTGCATGCTTCAACCCGTAGATGCAACAATAGACCCTGATCATGCAACATATCTCATGTTTCTCCCATAATAGTTATTTTATTCCTTTATGCAACCCCATTTTGTTGTGGGTTATAAGGTACTGTCAATTCATGTCAAATTCATTTTGAAGCACAGAAGGTCTTGAATTCATTCGAGACATATTCTCCACCATTATCACTTTTGAGAGCCTTCACCTTCTTCCCTATATTTTCTTGACAAGTTCTTTGAACTCAAAAAACTTGGAGAATGTATGATGTTCCTTATGCATGAATAAAATCCAACACTGCCATGAAAAATGATCTACAAAATTCATATAACACCTATTTTTTGTTTTGGAAGCTGCCGAGAATAGTCCACACATTTGAGTGAACTCTCTCAAGGATCACCTATACATGTCTTTCCTTATTGTGAAAGGTCAATTTCGTTTCCTTCCCCATTGTACACCATTTTCATGTATCTTGCTACTCAAGTGCACCCTTGCGAAGTATTGTAGAAATATGTTGCATGATATTTAAAGAAACATGGTGTAGATGACCCATTATTCTGTGTCATAACTCACCAACGTCTCGGCTTTCCACTTCTCTACTTTCATGCTCAAGAAATCATACCCTTCTACATCGAAATTGTAAAGGTTTTTTTCTCGAACCCAAATATTCTTCACCTGTCTCATGGCTTTGTGACGAAGGAACATGTTTCCTTTGCTAAATATCACACAATAGCTATGGTCTTCTAACATAGAAATGGAAATTAATTCTTCTTTAAATCAGGAACATACATGACATATTTTAGTGTGAAAGGAGTACCAAACTCCCTATAAAAGGTAACTATATCTATGCTAGTAGGGCTATACCTCCCATCATATCCCATCTTGATGTTCATATCGAGATCCTTCTCCTCCGATTTGTTGAAGAATTCTTTGTTTCCGGTCATATGGAATGAAGCTCCAGTATCCAATTACCACACAAAATGCATCACCGATGAAACCATGCATGTGATGAGGGTGATAATGTTGTTCAACATGGTGATTCTCCAAGTTTCCACACTATGGAGTTGTGGTATAATTCTTTGGACTTTGTTTTGAATAATTTTTTCGAGATGATGGAGCTTAAGGGAATTTTGTTAGAAAAATTCATGCTGCCTCCCTTCGTTTCAAGTGTTCTAAAAAATATCCCCAAGTAGTCTCCAATAACTTTAAGGGTTTTTCTGTTACAAAATATCATTAATAAGCCAGGAAGGAGGATCCATACTGAGGTTGACAAGATTTTCCTTATTGAGTTTTAATATATTGTCTATTGATTTAGATTTATAATATTTGATACCATGAAGAATCAAGCATAACAAAATATTGAGTAATATTTTTCATTAGAATATGAAATTTTAAATAATCCTTGCCACAAAATGGAAAAAATAGTTGTCCTTATGTGTTTGATTTCCATGTTCATGAGAAATTCCATTTACTCACTAATCATATATAACTAGGACACAACTAACCAAACATACCAACTAATATTTTCTATAAGAGAAGTGAGTAATTTCATCTTCTTTTTTTAACTTGATGGGTAATGTGGAGGTGTTATCCTTCTCCTTTACAAAGTGGCCTAGACGATCTCTCTTATTTTTAATTTATTGGATCCAAAATAGCTTTAAGGCATAGCTCTAAAAAGATGGAATAGTTTCTAGATGGAAATATTGTTAGGAAGGGACCCATGAAAATCATGGAAATGGATTATGAAACTTGGATCAAACCAACTCATCTTTATACTAGTGGTAAATGAAGGTCTTGTGTTGCACTATGAATCTCATAGCATAGGAAGAGCTATGAACGATGAGATAATCATTTTATTATTCTCAAGGGAAATTATGAATAATCCAAAGCCCATAATATCACTACTATTCTATAAAACGCAAATTACAAACATACTCTAGAGAAGGGTCTTTAAGTATTAGTGATAATGTAATGGTTGAAATTACATTTGATTTCTGATAAGGATTCTAATTTTATAAACATCATATATATGGTAAATGGAAATGAGTAATTTTCATTTCATGCAACTATATAAAAAAAATATTGAAATTGATATATAATGATGTGTTTGTACCAAAACATGTTCAAGTACTAGATAAATCTATGCACTATTTCTTGTATGTAAACAATTTCTTGAGGAACACATTGAGATCCTTCATTAACTAGGTGGAACGATATTTTAAAACTTTCGTAATGTTCCAATTCTACCTTATTTAGTATGTAGATAATAAATAAATCTTGTGGCGGTGCTTAAGGTAGAGATAGGTACATAATGCACATTATTATGTCACACAATTTAAGAAGATAACAATAATGTTGGGTATGTCTACGAGGAATGGGATGTAATCCTAAAATATATAGCTATCTACATAGCTATCTACAAATGTAAGTGTATTTATTCATATCCAAAATTGTGGATGAGGCTTATGTATAGGAGCAATACATATAAAAAAACTACCAAAGAAAAGGTTAGTAAATTGGCTCAAAGGAAAAGGAACACCAAGAAGATTTAAATGAGGGGAAGAATAAGTAGAAAGGGAGACCAGAAAATAATGTAATAACTATAACACACTAGTGAAAATATCCTAGAAGCCAATACAATCAATGGAAACTTGATGACAGAATTGAGGAGAAGTGTTGGAAATTGAATTTAGATCTCAACACGCAGAAACAAGAGAATGATACGAAGAAGAGAAATTTCATCACCATGTATTTAAGCAAGCTTCCCCCACTACACTGTACCAAGGAGAGATCCTATTAATAGTGCATGGATCAATAAAAATTAATAGTGGAACCTTCCTAAGCCACTCATGAGCCTAACTACACACTCGTAATCAAGCCTCCTTCTTTTAACCCTCTCACGGGCCTACCCTGTGTCGATCATTTCATAAACTAGGTAGTGATAAAATAGATGTTTTTAAGACCAATTTTGATTTTCCATGATTGATTTCCATTGGTATAAGTTCCTTCCTATCATGGAAAAATCATAAATAAAACACGTGGAGAGAAGAAGAAAAAAGGGAGATGTCATGGGGACATGAAGCAGATCATGGACCAAAGGAGAAGGAAGACATTCCTTGATGACTCAGAGGATTCCAAAGCTTAAATAAGACCCTTTGGAGGTGAAATATGAAGAAAAAAATGGATTTCATGAAGGTGAATCATAGATCATAACTACCATCATGAATGCAAGATGAAGTAGGAATGAAGAAAAATTCGAATCACCACTTCATCATGAAATCCATGTCATCATTTTCAAGTTGTAACTTGTACACATGTCATCATAATGGTAAATATTTTTCCATGCATCATGCCCCATCATCATGTGGAATGTAATGGTGTATCCCAAAGAAAAGGACAAAAGGTAAGGTGTGGAAGTCGAAAGGTCACATGTGGAATATGAAGAGTCACATAGTCATATATGGAAAAAATAGTTTTATAGAAGTCCAAAATTCATATAGAGCATTCCAAAATTCATTTAGAAGAGTTATATAGAAGTCAAAAAGTCACAATAGAAGTCCAAGATTCATCATGGTAACTCAAGTGTCATGGGGATATAAAGGTCATTCCACTTTTTATAGAAGCAACCTCATAACTCAAGGGAGGGGCTTTTGTAGGAAAATTATTCTTTGGAGAAGCAAGAAGTGACTTAATGTTAAACTATTTTAACTAGTGCCTTACTATTGTAATTTTATGCTTGCATATTTCACCTAATTGAAATTCAATGAGCCAACACATTTTCATGCATGTATCATAAATGTTTTAGGACTATTCTTGAGATGTTTATTGTATATGTTATGCTCATATGTACTAGAGAAAGTGAACTACTTCAGTGGCTTAGGTACGCATCCTCTTGATTGTGTGTTGTATTCTCTGACACTCCTATGGATTTACTTTTTATATAATTATTATTTGTAGACATTTAATTATTATAGGATTTAATGGAAATGCAAGCCATGATGAGGTTTATGTGATGATGTAATTATTTTATTATTTTTTGAGTTAATAAATAAATTTCTTCGAAATATTCAAGAAATAGGACTAGAGTTTACCAGACTTATTTGAAGCTTAGAAAACTTTGTTGGTGGTCAAGTCCATGAGATGTAACTTATCTCAAAATCTCCTAAAAATCCATAGGAGAATATATATATATATATATATATATATATATATATATATATAATGGGAGAGACATATTATGTCAAAAACTTGGAGAGAAATACTAAGTGGGAGGGAATAAAGCATTATGGGAGAGAAAGACCTGATTTAAGGAAAAAGGAAATGAGATTTTTCAAAACAAAAAAACGAAAATAAAAATGGCTAGGAAAAAGGTTGGCAGACCTTAACAGACAGATGCTGCTAAAATATTCTAGGGAAGGAAAAAATATAATATAAACAACATAGGAATCAAAGGGGTGTCTCTTTGATCCAGAGGCAAGGATGTCTTAGCTCGGGGAGAAATACAAGAAATAATTCGTGGTTGGGTGGAAACTACTTAGTTCCTGACTATTTCGCAAGAAATATTAATGGTTATATGACATTATGTTTCTATCTGATTATTACTTCTGAATTATTTATTGTTATCGATTCATCGAATAGAGATATTATAGTAGCCAACATGCATAATCTATGGTCCTTTTCTATGTTTTTGTCTCATATTATTAAATTTATGAGTGGATGCAAAAATAAATTTGTTATTATTACCAGTGATGAGAATTTGTGCTAAACAATTATATATGGGAGATAATAAGACTATAAGATGCATTATTGTTTAATCTAGTTGTACTATAAGTATTTTTGGGTACTAGTTTTGTACATTTTTCCTACACTTATCTTCCTTATTTTCCCTCATAAAAATAACCAATGGGAGTATATTTACGCTCTTTTCCTACCTTTTTACCCTAACTTGTGATGTTTCACCTTGCTTTCATTACTTTTCCAATTCACCAATTATTATAATCTATTATACCTTTTTATGACTAATTGTTGGTGAATGTTTGGAGAAGATAGATGGTCCTTGTGTTGTATTTTCAGATGTCATTTGTAGCACCAAAGGTCTCGAACATGAAGTTCATAGGAGTAGCTCAGATCCTATTGCTACAACAAAGTGATGTTCTTACACCTTGTTGTTACGGAACACAACCAAACAAACTTCTATTTTTTTTCTGTTATTCTGATTTCGTTGGTGAACTATTGATAGAGTTGTACCATTGTCTGATCTCATCAATATTGTTGTTGATATGTCCTATGGCCGTTGCACTATAGCTGCGATTCCATTATGATAGTCGTAGAAGTTTTTTAGCATTATATTTTTGGGATAACATCCTAAGGGCAGTTTCGATTGTAATATTTTATTTTATACCTAGAAATTTATTAAGAAGTGGTTATAACTATACGTGTTCTATTTTTATCAGCATGAGAATAGGAAGATTCTCATGACTGATCTATCCCTAAATTTTCTGATGTAACCACTATATAGTTCTCGACCCTAGAGGTCAAAAGGTTGGTGGAGAACAACGTTGTTTTGGCTCTGTAATTGTGTTTAGATCAATACAGATTATCCTGTTATTGCTATTAAATGCGTGATTCTATTTAGTTTACGTTAAATTTCCTTCTCTACCTCCACCCTGCTAGGGAGGAAGGGCCCTCCTTCTTAGCAGGTATTGTAGTGATTAAATTAGTTGTGTGTATGTAATTTTATTTCAGTTTATGTATCAATAGATTTTTGTTGTTGTTGTTCAACTGAGAATATATCTCCTTCGATTTCGATACTTTATATGATGTTACACATATGATAATAGAGACACCATCTAGGTACTTATTATGTGGCGAGCTAGACAGATCAATTGAAGGGTGATTTCATTATCGTAGATTATTTTATTTTTGCATCACTGATTTATTTCTAACATTTAACTCATCAACGATTTATTTTCTCTGAAATTACTTCTCGTTGGTGTATCGACACAGACAGTGAAATTGTCATTAGAATAAATAGACATCCCTAGACTGATAATTAAATGTGTGTT
The DNA here is from genome assembly GCA_034641835.2 of Pinus albicaulis. Classification (NCBI taxonomy): domain Eukaryota; kingdom Viridiplantae; phylum Streptophyta; class Pinopsida; order Pinales; family Pinaceae; genus Pinus; species Pinus albicaulis. The sequence goes on along the minus strand of CM076581.1, from coordinate 1,199,190,209 downwards.
GTTCAGTCATTTAATAAGTGATTTATATAGTGCAACAGTTTGGCATTGTTGCCGGGGATGGAAGTGAAGATCAAATCAATCAGAGTTGCTTCTTAAAAGTGCAATTTTCATGTCTTTTCATAGATTGTCTCCAACGACACAATTTCTGGGTTGTAAGACAAGAGATAAGAACCTGCACAATGCTCTAATAGACTTGAGTGGGCTTGCCAATGTCCTGTTTGGACACTTAGGAATTGAATTTTGGGGTTTTTTTTTTAGGGTGCCTTCAGCTATATAGTCATTGGGCAGTAAGACAAGAGGTAAGAACCTGCGCATCGGTCTAACAAGCTTGGGCAAGCTCACTGCTGTAGAAACTGAAGCACTTATAGGGTGAATTGATACGCATAGGGCCCATGTGTGCCTGTAGGACAACATCAACATCTACAAACACCCCCCACTCTACTGACTACAGGAAAGAAGGGTCGTAAGATGGAAAAGAAGAGCACATATTTGGGAAGGAAAACATTCTTTGGAGATCTGATTTCAAGGGAAAATAAGGAAAAATCCACATCGTAAAGAGATAATAGGAAGAAAAGACTAGAGAAAGAAGCTACCATATCAAGGCCTGGACCATCGATGTCTTCCTTGTCTGGACCTCAACATCCTTAGAACAACATATCCACTCCTGATATCAAAACTCCAAATTCAAAACAATAGTGGAGAATTATTGATTAGGATCTAAAAATTGAAGGACAGGGGGAGACCAATGGGGATCATCAAGGACATGAGGAACAACAGTCAGCTGATCATCAATTATACACTGGTAGTGATGTTAAACAATTGATCCTGGAGTAGCCTGATCCTTCTATTTTTCAATCTCCAGTGCACTTCAATGCTAGTTCATTCTATTACAAAGAATCGGCCATGGAGGACGAGAATGTTAAAACAGATAGATTTGTTACTTTTGAATTCCCAATAGTAGTATCACAGGACAAGGCTCCTATGAATAATATCCCTATATCATCCCTTCCATCCTTTCAGGGGAGGGCTATTGAAGATCTTGATATCTTTCTATTCGAATTCGATGTGATGTGTATAGGTTATGAATATACTTCAGATGCCCAAAAGCTGAAATTATTCCCTACTACTTTGAAAGGAGAAGCATTAAGACGGTTCATGAGATTGGGTGCTCACACAATTTGAACATGGAATGACATGAGAGAGGCCTTCCTCTTTAAGTATCAAGACTACTGCCAAACCTAGGATTTGAAGGATGAAATTTTCAGAATTCCACAGAAGGAGGAGGAAATCTTAGAAGACTATCTGGAGCAATTCCACTACAATTTATAGAGGTATAAGTTCAGTAACTTAGACCCAGAAATTCTAAAGACAATATTCTTCAGAGGTTTAAGGGAGGATTGTTTGGAGCATCTGAATATAATAGGAAAGGGGGACATATACGAAGAAACGTTTGATGAGATAATAAAGATTTTCCTACATAGCTCAAGAGGATCGATTAAGTAGAGAGTTTCAGTTTGGGACCCTTCACTTTGGATATTGAAGTCCACAAGTGGAGGAGTAACCAGAGCATATTTCAAGAACTTATTCAAGGATTTTAAAACCGACCTCTTGAGCACTCTCCCTGCCCAGAATACTATGGTACCAGTAAAGAAGGCACAAGAGGAAGCTAAAGAAACCTTAGCAATATTTTGTCCCCGATGCAAAAAGAAACATTTTGAAAGAGAATGTTGACTGAATAGTGTCAGCCTGTGCAACATTTGTGAGTTGGTGTACTCTACAATTCAGTGTCTTGAGATGCCTAGACTAAACATGGTACTTCAACACTCAAGTGAGGATTTTCAATCTTATTGTTTTATTGGATCAAAGAGACCATGGCAGCTGCGACCTATAGGTATGCCTTTAGATTTTTATTCTTTTTATCCTTCGAATATTTTTTTAATAGTCAGAAATACCCCTGGTAGTATCCTACTCCTTCCTCAACACAATTTCCTTCACCATGGAACCAGTGGCCATCTCCTCCACCAATGCAATATCCTCCATCGCAACCCAATCCTTGGGGTCAAAACTCGAGATGCAATGGAAAAGGTTGAGTACCTCCTCCAATACCAATACATTAGCAGTAGTTACAAATACCTTCTATTCAAAATCCTACACCTTCTGTCCAACCCCAATTACCTGTGCAACCTAACCCCAATCCAAATAATAAGGCACCCTAAAGCATGGATGCTTCGGTTACCCTCTAGACTTATCTTATTACTCCTATCAGACTTAATGAGGTTCAACTTCGATAAGGGAAAGTGATCAGATCTGAACATACTCCCATTATTATTGAAGAGATGTGTCAGTTAGAGAGTAGAAGCGGATGTCGTATGTAACTAATGCTGCACTAATGGTGGCTGAGGATGGATGTACCTAATTTGCGCTATTCTGAAATGTGTCTTTCTTCAGCTGTAGTGCATGGAGGTTAGCCTGAATTGTGTCGACTGTAGCATTATGCTGCTCTTCTAAGGCTACCCATCTATCTGCCATGGCCAGAGTAACTGCATCAGTGATTTTTTCAAGGTCCCTGTCAGTCAATGTGACTGTCTCGTCTCATTTTGTCCACTTAGAGCACTGCTTTTTGCGGGGTGTTTTAACAGGCTCACTTGTTTTCTTCGTGCCGGGGGAAAGGTAGGTCCTCCTCCATCCAAACCTTCTGTAACCAAGTCTGGCTGAAAATCCACCTGAGTCTCTTCCTCGACATCCTTCTCAAGGGTCTGCTTCTATTTCGCATCCTTTTATGCAATTTCCCCTATGTCATGTCTAGCGTTCTTGGTCGCACCTCTGATATCCAGGATGATGACATGGGGGGGTGAATTTTGATGTGTCGGTTGCTTCGGAGCCCTTCACACCAATTTTGAAGCCAATCTTCATGTTAGGAGGCCAGAGCGCAATGACATTGTCAATTTCTTCATCCACCACCACATAAGGAAGTGATGTCTAGGCTTTATCCTTGTGTGCTCTAATCTAAACGTTGTGCATAGTGATCTAAAATGCCGCAATACGCTTGTATTCGTCATATACGGCAGGAGACAATCATGGTCAGGAGTTAATGGCTGTGGCCAAGCTACTCTGAAAGAGGACCCATAAAAATTGGTTTTCCTCGAGACGTTACGGATCCTTGAAATCCCATCAGTGTGCATAGGGAGCCCCTTCGCACATGTCTGAGGTAAGCTCAGGGAGAACTAACTCCACAAGGGCTTCCCAGGAAACCAACGCTATGAGGAATAGTAACCAGGGATAACAAAAGACACGACCCTCCTCATGGGACTCGCGGACATTAGTCAGAAACTCATCACACAAATACTGTGCCTAGTTAAAACATACCCTTTTCCCACATTGGCCTGCTAGCCTAATTACGTAGGCTGGGATAGAGGTGACCTGACATTTCCTCATCATTTTACAGGCCAACAGTATGGTACCAAACTATGCACCTTGGTCACTGATAAACTTGATTATGAAAACCTAAGTATTTTTCTCCACATGATATTTTTGGCACACGTATTCAACAGTCTTCCTTCTTATTTCTTACCCACATGCTCTAGGGGGTTCGTTCTATGCATGGGGAGACCAGTAATATGATAAACTAGTGCAACATCAATGGGGATCCTGTCCTGGATCCACAGGTAGTCATCGTGAATCAAGGTGAGCAACTTACATGTGATTTGGTCCATGACATTGTAGAGACCGAAGTGTGGCATCGTGAACAGGTTCAGGATCCCGAACCCAGCTAAACCACACACCCAGTGTTGGGGGACAATTTTACCCCATCAGCTCCATAAATTGTGTCAAGGTATAACTCAAGTGCCAGCTCAGGGAAGGCCTCAACATTGGCCAAATCATGATCGTTAAACCTGATTTCATGAATCCTTCCAAACATTTCATCAATGATGGGGACCTCCCTCGGGGTCAGCAGTGTTTGCATGTAGGTGATCAAGCCATCGAGGTTCTTCAGTATGCGTGTTGATGTATTGCATGGTCGAACGAAGGGAGGTAACCAGTTGATCGGCTCGACGGTCTGGGCCTCCTCCTGAGCATCCCACGGGAATTTTACGTTTCGCGGGGAAGTAGGGGGCTTCCCTCCGGCCCATTTCGTGGGTTTCAGGGGCTTGCTTGAGCCCTGTTATTTTTATTTTCCTTTCCTCATGGTTGGGCTAGGTGTGCAGAGGACCTCTTTGACTTTGAACTCGACCTCCACCACTTCCACAATTTCTTGTTCTATCGAGGTCACTGGCTCTGAAGGTTTGGCAAGATTCGTGGCCGTCATTCTAGTGCAAAAGAAAAACTCAGGATTTCTACTGTCAGAGGGAGTACGTTACTTAGACATGAAAGAGATGCTATAGGCACAAAATTTTTTACAGCACAAATTCATCGAGGACAAACATTCCAAGTACAAGCTATTCAAGCTATATGGAACCCTTGTCTGATCTATCTCACCTATTTTATAGCTTTAGAGATCACCCAATGATATGGTAGACTTCACGCGGAACTTACCATCAAGTAAACGGAAAAAAATCTCCAGAAATCGCTACTTTAAATTCCAGCTGCCCGCCCCATCCAATGGTAATTTTTTATTTTTACCCAATTTTACTATTCCAATGGCTATTTTTTGCACCCGGGGTGTGCTCACCATACCCCTACATTCCTAGTGCACCCCTGCACTCCGAGCATGCCTTCCGTGCTCCTAGCGCACCGGTTGTAGTATGAGGCTATTCCTTTCAAATGAAATTCTATGTTTTCCTAGCCCCACCCGCAAGATCTTTTGTGTTGTTTCCTTGCCTGCGTAGTGACCTCCTACTATGCCTTCATGAGCTTCTGCCAAGATAGCATGGCTTTCATGCTCCAAACCAAATCTGCACAACACTTCATCGATGCCTAGTTTATATAAATGACCTGCGATAATGGTAAAATATGCGGCCTAGTTAATCGACTCCTTATTTTGTCATATTGAATATTCTGCAGGTGCCATGCTTGTAGTTAGGAACAAAGTGATCTCAGTGAAGTGTGCATCAACGACCTTAATGGAGAATAGCTGTGCCTTAGGGAATCCTTCCTTCAAGTTAGTGGGTTCTCCACCTGTCTCAATTAGAGACAAGTGATTTGGCCCAACATTCAACTTTCCTGGCTTGAATGTGATTTCAAAATCATATTTCTAAAATAGTAATAGCCACCTGCAGATTTTCCCCCCCAACACATGCTTAATCACTAGGTACTCTAAAGCCTAATGATATTTAATCATATCAAAGTGTCCTCCTAACAGATAGTGCCAATACTTCTATAGTGCATAGACCATGGCCAACCCTTCGCAATCCGAGGTGTCATCATTGCACTCCACACTCGAGAGTTTTTTACCAGTGACTGCGATTGGGTGATCAATGTCTCCAGTGCCAGGCTGCGTAAGGAACGTTCTCAAGGAAATTCCCAAAGCATTAATATGACCATGAGATACCTTCACCCAATCGGGAAAAATAGGAATAGGTGCAGATACCATATTTCCATTGAGTAGCTCAAAGCTCCTCTAGCACTCGGCATCCCAAAATAATGAAACATCTTTCTTAAGCAACTTTTCTAGAGGTGTAGTAGTCAGCGCGTATCCCTAAATGAATGTTATGTAGTATCCCATATGTCCAAGGATCAAACGTAACTGTTTCTCAGTCGTAAGACTCACCCAGTTGGACTATTTGACCAGTTCGATGAGAATTTTATAGATCTCCTCCCTAACCTTTTGTGTATTATAAGGGCATTGTTTTACCAACAACACATCTGGTTTCAAAGTGATGTGCGTAACGCATAAATCCCCCGCGATCTCCTTTAGCTCAAAAAACTTTGTTGGAAATAAGTCTTGATATTCTGTGAGCAGTTCCGTAATCTTTCCTATTGTCTCATCATCCCAGTAGTCCCCAATTTTGGCCAAATTGAGTTTCTCTTCCATACCAATGTTAACTTCTCGCAGATTTAGGGGTTTCGTAACATCCACAGTGTGTAACAAAAGTCCTACAACTGCGCGTTCCTCTAATTCTGGGATCGATACATTACACAGATCCTCGTCGCACTCTTCTATGGTGATATTGTAGCAGTAGACAATATCTTGCATCTGCGTTTCCCATGTGGGTATTTTTCCAGCTGCGTAGGGGTTAGATTCACCGAATACAAAGGTATGGATATTCTGCAGAGCTTCATCAAGCACCTCCAATCCTCCTGTTAACCCGAATGTCCCCAAGAATTCACCCTTTAAGGTTTCCCACTAGCGGGTGCATTGATGTAGCTCCGCATCTTGGTACCATGCAGTGGGAATTGATCCCAAGGCATGAATAAACAAGTGAACCCATTATTTTGTAGTACGATCACACCATTTCTCCATCTAGGTGAAAAAATGTTCACATGGATCCCCTTGGCCATAGAATATCTTGACGCGCATGTTGAATTGAGGTTCAAATTGTAGGACCATCATATCTCGACATTCCTCCCATTCCTGGAATGACCCCTTATGCGTGTCCCGCCATCTTGCAGGAATTGTGTGCATAGCTATATTAATGGCCCGTAGCCTCCATTCTTTGGGAACCTTGGTCTTGAATGTTCGCAAAAATTCCTTTATACTACCAGAACCATCAAAGTAGGGTAGTTCTACTACCTCTGAGGATATACAGAGGAAGTCCCTGGTAATTCGCAGGCAACACAACATAGAGACATCATGCAGTCGGATTTTCCAATTCTCTATTTCTTCATGGGAGTCTGAAAAGAATTCACTATCCTTTTCCCAACAAATCACACCATCAGCAATAGGATTGATCTAGTCTTCGTCTCTTGCAGTTAACTTATATATGTGGTCCACCTCTTCTTCCTCCCGCACTGGCTCGGTATACCTTTCTCCTTCTAGAGTGTCTAGTCGTACGATTACCCATGTTCCTTCACTTTCAAACACCATGCAATGTTTCCTCAAATTGATAATACTACCCATATCAATGGCCCAATCCAATCCTAGAAGTGTCGGGTAGGGGTCTGCATCTTCTATAATATGAATGACTTCAAAGTCAGCCTGCACCTTAACTCCAGCAATAGCTACTACAATATTTGACATTCTTCCCAACGGTATGATCTTCTGCTGATTATCCATGCGCAACTGGATAGTGGGCCATTCCAATTTAGGCTCTCCCATTTTCTTCCAACTCTATTTAGGTAGTACATTCGCATCTTATCATAGGTCTAGATTAACTTGGTCCATTTCGTAATCACCAATCTGCACGGTTAATTGCATCTCTCGACCAGTGCGTTTCTTGTGCTCATATATTTTGCGCACATCCTTAACTGTCATGACTGGGTCTGCTTTTCCTACACAACCCTCGAGTAGGGCTTGGAGGTTTTCTACGAATCCCTGATTATGAAATAGCTTCATGCATGTCTGTAACAATAGTTTGACCTCATCTTCAACTCTACTGTCTCGAGCCTATGTTTCGTCCTGAGTAAAGTCTTGTCGAGCTACGACAGAGGTCTCCTTCTCCCTCTGTAAGTCCACACCTTTCTATTTAGCGGCTGCTTCACGGATAAGAGGATCAATATCAAATTTCTCTACAGACCCTCTGATGGCCATACCGTTGCACGTTATCACATTAATGCTCAACCCCTCCTCACGAGGTTCCGCCTTAGCTCGTTGTATATTTTGTGTGGGTGTCTACTAATTTTCCTGCACCTTGGCCATCATAAGTGGGTAGATCTTGATCACATGCTCTAGCTATCTGCAATATCTGCAGGATTTCCATGTTGGGTTCATGCAGTCCCTCGCAAAGTGACCTACTTCCTGACAGTTATAGTAGATCAATTGGCCTCTACCCCTACCTACGCCTCCACCCCGTCCCCCTCCCCTACCCCTAGCTGGGGAGCCTCCTATACCTGTGGGGGATCTAGGTGATGAGGGGTCCGAATGTACCCTATATAGGTTTCTTGGGTCTATCATAAGATCATACGTTTGGAAATTATGTTCATCATGTCCTACAGACCTACAAAACCTACACCATTGTTTCTTTACTTTGGTAGTGGTTGGTATTATGCAACCCAGAAACAAGACAGTCATCATAGCATAGCGTCAACCCACTTGGTCCTGCAAATTCCATAGGATGCAATGAACTGGGTCCCCCAACTTGTATGTAGTCCGCTAATAGAGGAAAATTATCCTTAGTGTGTCCATTCACCCTGCATCGTATGCACCATCTCTTAGGGCTGGCCTCCGCTCCTTGCTCCTTTCGCAGATTCTAGATCTCCATGTTCATTTCCTCTAGCTGGCATTGTATCTGTTGTACTCCTAACTGGGTATCATCTCTTGGTGCAGCCTCTAGCTTCATGGCAACCTCCAAGGCCTTATCATGTGTTTCAATGACTTGATGACCCATCGACATGCGCAAGTGGGGTAGTAACATAGCAATGAACCACTCTGTTTGCTACTTGTCATCATACTATAATCCTCATTCTTGGATTACTTTCTTTAATTGTTGATCCACTTCCCATATGGAATCAGATGGTCCTTGCTTGAAATCTTTCACGTCGTTCACTATCTGAGAGTAGGACTTAGGCTTCGTGAACTGAGGAATTCAATGCATTCTTTATTTCCTCAATAGTCTCATTCAAATGTTGGTCAATATATCCCATGTACCAGTCTAAGGTTGTTCCTTCAAAGGTAAGGGATAGATGTGCCATTTTCACCGCATCGCTAGCCACGTTCTTCCCAGTCCATACCGATCATGTGACCAACTAGAATAGATCCATGTCTTCATCCCCCATGCCCTTGAAGGTAGGTATCTTCATGTGTGAGGTCATATCATCTTCTAGTGGGGGTGGAGGTTATTTCTTACCCCTATGAGGGTTCAAAGGTGGTGTAGATGGAGAGTTATAGACAACAAAATTTCTTACTAGACTATAGAGAGATTGATCCCCATATTGATTAGTTTTGCAGTACTTACCACTACGTGTTGTACACTAGATTTGATAGGAGTTCATTCACTTTGTATGGCTACACAAAAAAAAAATTCGCACAACAAGATCTTAATCAGTAATGGAAATTTTTTTAGAAAATTACCCTAGAAATCCTTGAAGAACCTCCCCTCTGCTTCTGAGTAGGACACAAATTAGTCGACTGAAAATTCTGTCACAAATCCTCGTATCACACTGTCCACCCAATTATCTACCATGCAAGTGATGGTGTTATCAGTATTTTCTAACTGCTGGATCCACTCTGGGGTCCACTATGTGACCCATTCATCTTTCCAACACTTCTGAAAATAGACAAGTCTTGCGAGCCACTCTTCGATCTCGATCGCAATTATCACAAAGAAAACCTCATAGATCTCTCTGAAAATGTAATTATTCTTCCACTCCTCTACAGTCAACTTCGCACTGAGAATTTCGTTTACTATGATTTCTTGAACTTTCTTTTCAAACCACTCATCTATTTCTTTCCTCTTAGTCCTATGCTGTCTTGGAATTACCCAATCTCTCTCAAAATTCTCCCGGTCCCAACAACAAAACCATTTGTTGGCTCAATGGGTCTTGAACCAGGTTCGGAGGTTAACGTTTTCCAACAAACCCCTAGACTACTAGCCATTTCGGCAGTGACCTGCTTGCACAAGCCAAAGTCTCACTCGAAGCAGTATGGGAGGGTGCTGGAACCAGGTTTCCGCACCCTGGGAGAGAGCAGGTAATTCAAGCCTATCTGCAATTATCAGATCTACTCAGCAAGAGGTTGTTCACAAGGTTTTCAATATATAACGAGAATGTAGCTTATCAGATCTACTTAATAGGTTTGCATCCATGTGTGTACTACCAGCTATGATCACAGAATGATATAATCGCAGCAATTTAACAGTTCACGGATACATATACCAGAAACACAGACAATTCACAGCTATTAAAAGATACTTTTCATACTTAATCATATAACGCAAGTTTGCATCAATCATAACAGAAGGGATCTAGATAACATCAGATGTCCACAATTCTTTCGTATATATATTACTACCAAAATCCTCTTACATTCCCAAAATACCACCTGTGCACACAGCCAGCAGGAGTCCTAACCCAAACAACCCTTCCACAGATCTAACAATTCGTGCTTCACATCAATATCTATTATTTTCTACCTAAGACTCAAAAAGATTCATCTATTTATACCGATTTAGCATACGCATCCAATGGTCCGCAAACCGTGGTTTGCGGACTCTTAGTCTACCCTTGACGCATTTACAATGCGTTAGGGGTTCTGACCCACCCCAAATCCCCTGTGTTAGACCAAAAAATACAAAAATATACCAAAATGGGCAAAATTCACAGCCTTTTGGAGACCCTAGTCCAACAGCGTAGTAATAATATTGTATTTTTCTAGTTTATGAATATACTAAATTTACTTGTATTTCTTCGGTTTATGAATTTCATCATTGTTATTTCCACATTTAAGTTATATTTTTTAATTTATTTTCACTTAAAAGTGTTTCCAATGTAACATTCTCATTGTGAGAATATATTTGTAACATATATCTTCTGATTTTATTTTCAATTTAAATCACTTAAAAGTGTCGATCATATTTTTGTAATATATTTTTCTTTTATTGTATGTTTAATAACTATGTGAGAATATTGTAATTAAATAAAGATTCAAAATCGATGAATTTTTTAAATATTTTAATGGTGCATATGGGTTTTATTATATTAGTTATATATCATTTTATATGATATGGAATGGAAACCTTAATTTTCTTGTATTGAAATTTCAATTAGTGATTGTGGAAGGTACTCACAACAAACTTCAAATGGTCATGTGAGTTGATTGAACTGACCTACTATATTAATGTTGAATGTAATATTTCATCCCAATGTTTTTGGGTGCTTGGGATTATAACCCCTTAATAAATTAAAAAGTATTTTATTTACAACTTTTGTGTATCAACATAAGAATCAGAGCAGTTTTTCATCACCATCACCCTTCATAAAAGTTCTTGGTACTACTATAACCATATTGTTGGTTGGGTTGTTCACCAAGATAAAACCTTATGGACATGTTTGAATAATTAGGACTACTCCCCCACTTGAACTAAAATTCAAACCTAAAATATGCCACTTCTACTTGTATTCCCATCTTCATTTTGTTTTCACTACTACTATATCCCAAAATACTAAGAAAAGGTTCTTTCAAGTCAAAAGTAGAATAAAAATTTGGGATTAACTCTAGGATTTTAAAATTTATAGGGTGGTTGGTTTGGATTGGATCCACTTTTCTTAGGCTATATCATGTCTACTGCATGACCTTCCTCTAGCTAAAAAAGTTAGAACACATTATTAAGCATTTATTCCTCTTCTTTCTTTGTGATGATACCTCTCTCCATATGGTAATCAATACCTTAGAAATTGAGGCTTCCTTTTAGACAATCATTATCCATATAATTGAACGTGCTCACTTCCTTGTGCCATCACTTATTTTTTCTCTTCCAAATTTCTTGACATATTCTCCCCACCTATTCTTCTCTCCAAGCTCTTTCCAATTATTAAATCCCCATATTTGAACAAATGTTTGGTATTTTCTTTACACCTTTGAAACCTCTTGAACTCTTTTACTTGTGCCTATATGTTTCCTCCCTCGCTAATACTCATTTTCATTACCAAACTATTGCGATGAATCCCCTTCATTCTATTCATCCACCACTTATTAATTATTGAATTTTGATTAAAATCCTATTTTTACCTCTTTAATGCATGCACTTCCTCTATCACACCATATTACCTTAGTGATTCAATATCATTCAATCCACTCTAGGTCACCTCCAATCATTGTTGCTTACACTTCCATGGTTGGAGAACAGAAAAAAAAACATAAGTTGCGTACATGAAATTGCTCAAATAGTAAGGGACTTATAACTTTTCTTTATTATAATATATTTATGCATGGGGTTTTATCATGCGAATTAATAATCTTGTTAAATATCAATAATGCTAACAAAATTCCTTCCAAATAATAACAAACACAAGCAATAACATACCAAGCCAATATAGAGATTCACCACTTGACCTTCCATATAAGACACCAATAACAATTGTATTATTTTAATGGGGAAAATCTATAAGAAATTGGTATCCCTCATGCATGTGAATGTGAGGAAAATACCAAAGATAAAATATGTCGGGTTTGTTCTGGTTCGGTCAGGTTGTTTTCATTTTCGTGCTCATTTTATTTCGATTCTCTATGGAACGTGATAATCCAACTTTTCTACCACCCTGCCCCCACTTCACTCATCTCTCAGTCGAGATCAAAATTTTCTATATTTCGCAGAGACTGCCAGTGATCAATCCTCATTTATCTACATATCATTGAACGAGGAATTTCGAAGTTTTTCTTGTGGCTCAGATTAGGGTTTCTAAGTTGGAATTTGGCTGTTTTTCCTGTGGCACAAAGGAGGGTTTATAGGATGGGCTTTGGCTATGTTCTATATGCTATAGAGAAGCTTTTCCACATTTACAACTGTGATCCATTCATAGAATCCTTTAGAAAGGAATTCAACAATGGCGGTATTGGTGTTGTGGATATGTTATTCTGATGTAATATTTTGGACCTTATGGGCGGGGTTTCGAATCCCTAGTACCTGTCCAATAAGGTCATGATCTAGTATGATGATTAGAGTTATTTTCCTAGGGAATTATCCTTCAGGTATTAGGCTCGAGATGTGAAGATAAGACATAATTAGATTGTGGTGGTGTTGGAGCACAAGATTTTTGTGTACAATTTCGTGAATTTTAAGTTGGTGTATCATATTGAGACAATGGCAAACCCTAAGGGGGTGATGCTTCAGAGTCGTATAGGAGACCATCTTGGGCTGCTGGGTTATTGTTGTGCAAGCAATGCTATCTGTGGCTACCTCTTTTTTCTAGGTTCCATCTGAAGGGAAGCTCGAGTTGCCATCCAAGTCGTCCTCTGAGATTTTGACATAGAGACCAGTGAAGGTTCAGGGAAGAGGGGAAGGGATGCAAGAGATTGTGGATTTTCATGGCCTACTTCTACCACTTGAGCCAATGTCACGGTGCTACTCTTGTAAGTGATGAGCCAGTAGCTGGGCACAAAGCGATTTGGGTCGTCAAGGTTAACAAAGAAGGAATAAGTGTGCACAAATGAACCATGGGATGTGACTTAAAATGGGGAACCTCTACAATGTCCACAATGATTGCACATTTGGTGGTGATGCGGCATAGTCATAGTAGAGAGGATAATCCGTTGAGTAGAATTCAAATGCGTAGAGGGAGCCAGAGGGTTAGTCAAGGCCAAGCCACTAGCAGAGCAGAAATAGCAGGGAAGAGCTACAGGGATGGTTATTTTCATATTGATTTCAAAATCACTGGTACGATCCACCATTAATTCCTAACGAGAAGGAGTGAATGCTGAGGAAGGGGGAGTGAATGCTGCGGTGTGTCGACATCCTCCCTTGTCAACCTTATTTATTGTCTGCATGCAGAATAGTGAAGGAGCCTTTTTTATGTCTAGCCAGGTGAACTTGCATCGATGAACTAGGTGGCTGCCCATATAAGTCATGTCAAACACATGCATCTGGTAAAATTTATATGTACATTGTTAACTATAAGATAGAAAATATTTCAATGCACAAGTAGATAAAAAATTAAGGTTATATACGAATTTATTTTAAGGGGTAGAAATTTTGTAACCCCAAGGGATAGAGGTCCATTCTTTCTTGAAACATTAGCTACAATATAGATAAATTTTCAATGGTTCACTCAATACAAAGGGTTACTAAAGCTGAAAAAGCATTTTAATTCTTTGTTTATATATATATATATATATATATATATATATATATATATATATCAATATATCATTTCTAAGTATGCATCCTCTTTCTTTAAAGTATTGGTTTTCTATTGAGGTATTCCATGATTTTCATTTATGTGTCTTCTCAAATTATGTATGAGATTAAAATACTCATTCTTATTTTTTATAGTGAATTTTGACATCAACTTAAAATACTTAGTTGTTTATGTCTATCTATTAATGTTATTTGAAATCTAAGTGTGTTTCCTTTCTTCCAAATATGTGAGATTGAAACCAAGCACCACAACCATCACTTCATGTAGAGTATGATTTCATTTTTCCATGATTGTGGGCTTCAAAATAATCAACCGTAACTTCTTTCTATTATTCAATAAAGTAGGGCTTGAATAACAATGGCATCAACAAATATTTTTCTTCTTTCATGTATTTATCATGTGGTGTATAGTAGAAGAATTCAAAATGAAGAAAACAAGGTAATGAATCATATTTCTTCTCACAATCAAGCATAGATAAGAGAAAAATAATGGAACTAAAATAAAACATACAATTTATTATATTATTGAGAGATATCATTCATATTCATGAGACAAAACTGAGATATCATTGATCTCTTTAAGAAAAAAATTGTTGAGTATTTAGGTTTCCTTTCCCTTGAAGATGTTTTCTTCAATGGAAATTCCAAGTGCCTCTAGTCTATTCCAACCTCATCCTCTTTCACAGATAGAAAAACTGACTCACACTTGATTTTAATTATACATTTAGACTTATACTCACAACTAGATCACCATAGCCTTGTACAACATGCATAGTCACACAACCAAAAAAGGATACAACCTTAGATCATAAATAAAGGAGGAGGAGGAAAATGTTGAAAGAAAGGAGGATTTGACATATATTTATAACAATTATTCCATATTCTTGCAATGGATAGATAGTTTCTCCCCTTTACCTCCCTGTCTTGAACCATTGATCCATTTCAAAATGAGATGAATTCCTCCTCTTTTCAATTAACTATTTAAGATTTTTGAGTTTTTATGGATTGTCTTTCAAATTTTTATTTTGTTTTTTACTGAATTTTGAGTTACTGATGTTTGTTTAATTCTTTTTAAATCCATGCTTTTAAATCTATTTGGACTTGGTTCCATCAATATTTATCACTATTTTTTATTTTATTTTTATTTTTCAAGGTTAGAAAATACATTTTCCACAGAAAGTTGGAAAAGAGGCTAAGTTCTATTTTTTGTTATCTCATAGTTTAATCATATTTTTTAAATATTAATTTAAATTTTCATTTTACACTAGAAAAATCTTTTTTTTTAGTTTTTATGATAAATTTTCCACAGTGAACTAATGGAGAGGATGGGAAAGTCACAATTTAATGGATTCTTTTTTAATATTAGTTTCATTGTTTGTCTCAAATTTTTATACCTTGAATGTGGGGTTAGTGTTTAGGAAATTTTGCAATCCATATATTAATAACTTTTAAAAGCAATTAGTTGACTAGAAAGTGAACCCACCTATATTGGTTTCAAGCACTACTAGTAAGTAAATATATATATATATATATAGGATTATGTGTTCACATAAATGAAAATTTATCTATTATGTTGAATTAATTTTGAAGCTATAGGGAGTATGCATTCAACCTCTAAAGTTTCCAACTCTCACTTATAATTTAAAAAACTTAACTACACCCAACAAACAACAACTAAGTGAATATATATATATATATATATATATATATATATATATACCTCTATTGGTAGGGGTTTAACCATCCTTAAATAAATGCTAAAGGCTTCCTTGTTCACAGTGGTCAAGGCATGAGTGAGGATTATGCGGTGGATTTGAGTTATTAATTCTATTTACATATTTGAAATTTAATAGCACTCATTAGGCTTGTTGGAATAGACTATAATTGGACTATTGAATGTGACATGAAATATACATTCTTTTGATAAAGATCAATTAACTTTGGGAATTATGAAGTAAAAAAATGATAAATATGGGCATACACAAAAGGGTTCTATACATTATTTCAAGTAAAAAATAGTTGGAAACTAATCACTTAACTTGGTGATGTGATCATCTTAGGCAAACTTGGAATGGACACAATGAAACATTAATCCATTAGTGCAACATTCAACCAAAAAATGATATCAAAATAAAATGGAAAGGAAGAAACTTCAAGCATAAAGAAATTGAAGATCCGTTTGATAACATTTAAGGCTTAAGATTTTTTAAAGAATGTCACAAAGATTGCAAGAGTTTTCTTTTAATCCCGTGAATTTACTACTATATTTTTCTAGCCATATCAACTATAAGATATTAGGAAGATTCTTTGGGCTTCGTTGTCAGCTTTTTCTCTTATATAACCAAATATCTAAATATTCCTCCAAGAATTTTCCTTCCCAAACTAATTTGGAGGCCATTAGCCTAGTTAATAACTCTATATTTCCTTAACTATGGGAAATTGATAAATAAATGAGAGATTATTTCTATACCGTCCAAATACTATAGACAATAGTTGGGACCATCATAGCTAAGTGTAAAATTTACGATTACCTCCACTTTATTGTTTTCCCTCCTCCCTAGCCCTAATTAGAATATTATTTTTTCATTTTTTTTGCAGAGGGAGGATTTGATCAATGTCCCTCTACTATGGGTTTTCTCTTAACAATCTATTAGCAATACATTTTCGTTTTTATCCCTTAAATTTTTAGCTAGACGAATTGACCATCCCTTTTTTTCTTGTTCAACCAATTCCATGAACATACACTTCGAACCTTTGGCCATCCCAAATATCCTCAAAGTCCATTAGCCTAGTTGCATAACTCTCTATTTCTCTAAGTATGAGAAATTCATTACTAGATGGGAGATTATTTCTATACCCTCCGTATACTATGGAAAATAGTTTGGACCCTACTAATGTTTGTACTATAATGTATACCAAGTTAATATTTTTTATTTTTAAGGTCCAAACATGACAAGGTTAAAACGTTGTGCAATGACTAAAACTTCTAAATTTAAACCCATCAATGCTTATGATGGGTTTCCATAAAGGACCATAACAATTGATAACCAAATTCACTAAGTATGCACCCCATATGGGGTTGAAACTATATCAAAGTGTATCCTACCCCTCCACCAGACCTACCCCAACAATTTCTAATTAGATAGTAAATTATGCCATTGAGTATCCATGTCCCCCAAAGACATAAAGCTTCATTAAATGTCATGGTTTCTCCATTGATAAGTGGGTTGATGATAAAGCCATATATACTGAGATGTGGTAGTCTTCATATATTTGAAATTATGTAGTATATCAAATTCCCACTCCTTTCCAAGTCCTTTATCCTTACC
Organism: Pinus albicaulis; assembly: GCA_034641835.2. Taxonomy (NCBI): domain Eukaryota; kingdom Viridiplantae; phylum Streptophyta; class Pinopsida; order Pinales; family Pinaceae; genus Pinus; species Pinus albicaulis. The sequence goes on along the minus strand of CM076581.1, from coordinate 1,199,172,994 downwards.
AAAATGAACCATTGTTCCGTTCCCACACACCAAAATAGGCATATTCGAATCACAAAAAAAATCTCTAATAAGTATTTCCAAAATTAAGAGCCCCTTTTGTGCAATTTTGTATCCATTCTCATTCATCATTCGATAGGCATTTGTGTGGTTGTTATTTAGAAATGTAGCAAGAAAAGGCTAAATTTTGAATTTTTCCTTATTCAAATTGAGTAATTAAATTTTCCATCACTTTGTGTAACAAATGATCTCATTTTTCCATGATTCAGGGCTTGAAAAAAAAAACTGCAACTTCATTCTATTCTTCAATGAAGTAGGGGTTGAATAACAATGGCATCGACAAGAAAAAAAACAAGGTAATGAATCATGTTGCTTCTCACAGTCAATCATAGATAGGAGAAAAATAATGGAACTAAAATAAAACATACGACCTATATTATTATTGAGAGATATCATTCACCTTCATGAAACAAAAAAAACGATATATCATTGATCTCTTTGAGCCAAAAATTGTCGAATAGTTTTTTTTTTTTTTTGGTAGTTTAGACTAATCCTAATAACCCCTTTTTTTGTAGTTGAGACTAATCCTAATCACCCACGGTTTTTGAGTGGGTGACCTTATAGAGGGAGTGCCTTAACAGTGCACACCATCACATATTTATCTACGCACTATAGGCTAAATTGTGGAATAATTAGGTTTCCTTTCCCTGAATATTTTTTCTTCAATGGAAGATCCAACTGCCTCTAGTATATTCCAACCTTCTCCTTGATCACACATAGCCAAACTAGGCGCGAGACAAGGCAAAAATTGACACAACAAATTATCTAACAACACGCGGACTCACAAAACCAAGCCTCAAACAACACATAGATATCAAAAGAAAATGGAATGGAAGAAACTTGAAGAATAAAGAAATTGAAGGGTCCTTTGATAAAATTTGAGGCTTAAGATTTGTTAAAGAATGCCACAAAGATTGTTGGGAGAAAAAATAAAGTAGGTTGATGTAGCTAAATAACATAATATATTACTATTAATGTAAAATATAATATATATGATAAAATTTAAAAGGTAGGAAATTATTTAAGTACCAAATAGTCTTCAAAATCTAAAGTATCTAGAGAAGACCCCTAACATGAGTAGATGCAGAAAGAACATACTTCAATATAGGAAAACCAAGAATTCACTAGATTAGACAAACCCAAAATCTACTTAATAAACAAATTGGATCCACAAGTGATGTAATTCAAGATGTGAATATAGATACATTGTGGGGAATTGCATATGTTTTCAAGACTAAATAAAGTACACAAATATAGATGAGAATAGTTGCAATCCAAACAAACCAATATCAATTTGAGATGTTTTTTCTGGAGCCTGATACAGATGAAGAAGTGATCCATTATCAAGTACAAGAAAAAAAAGTAAGTAGCGGCTATGTAATATATGTGTAGCTTAAGGGAAGATATGGGTTCCATTATTTTTACATCAACTCATAGCCAGTGAGATAAATTATTCCCAAACACACTATTGCATAAGTAATGTTGCAAGAGTTTTCTTTTGATCCCTTGAATTTACTACTCATTTTGGCTAGTGAAATCAACCATAAGGTATTGGGTGGATTGTTGTGGTGCCATTGTCACCTTTATTCTTATATAGCCAAATATATAAATCTTTCTCCAAGAATTTATCATCCCAAATTAATTTTGAGGCCATTAGCCTAGTGAATAACTCTATATTTCCTTATGTATGAAAAATTGATAAATAAATGAGCGTAGTAATAATATTGTATTTTTACAATTTATGAATATACTAAGTTTACTTATATTTCTCATATTTATGAATTTCATATTTTTTATTTTAACATTTAATTTTGAATTTTGAATTTATTTTCACTTAAAAGTGTTTCCAATGTAACATTCTCATTGTGAGAATATATTTGTAACATATATTTTTTGTTTTTATTTTCCATTTTAAATCACTTGAAAGTGATCAATCATATATTTGTAATATATTTGTCTTTTATTGTATGTTTAATAAGTATGTGAGAATATTGTAATTAAAGAAATATGCTAAATCGATGATCATTTGTTAAATATTTTAATGGTGCATGTGGGTTTTATTATATTAATTATATATGGTTTATATGATATGGAATGGAAACTTTAGTTTTCTTGTCTTGCCATTTCAATTGGTGATTGTGGAAGGTACTCATCAAAAAAAATTCAAATGGTCATGTGAGTTGATTGAACTGTACTATTGTATTAATATTGAATGTAATATTTCATCCCCATGTTTTTCAGTACTTGAGATTATAACCCCTCAATAAATGAAAAAGTATTCTCTTTACAACTTTTGTGTATCCATTTACTTGGGTATGGAATGCGTGGATTTGAATCCATACTTTCTCAAGGAATTTTAGTTGTCTCTTTGGATTAGATACTCTTCTTACAAGGAGTAAGAGCAAACAATTTTTGAATCTGTCCACCCGACGATAGAATAGTCATTCCCACTCTCTTTCCTTGGTGAATCTCTCGAGAAATCCATGGTAATTTTTTTTTTCTTAAGAAAGCAGGTGTAATGGTGTATACAATCCCAAAGGAGGATTTCCTTGGTTTTCTTATATTTCAAAGTGTGCTTGCACTAAAATACTTTGAAACAACTTGATCTACACTCAAGTATGTTCAACAATTTTCCTTTCATGCTTCAACCTCCATGATGCTTCCCCCTCCTTGTTTGAATGTCAACACAATTAAAAGAAATTTTTACTTGAATTTACGAACCCTTTGGATTGATTGACATAATGTGACAATAAATTTCATCAATAAATATACTTTAGAATAAAATATGAACATGTGTTTCTTCATCACTTCCGTATTCTTGTCTTTAATATTTCAATCAAATAGATATTTTGGAGAATGGGCATGAAAATCCAAGCCAAGTCGTTGCATCAATGATTGGAGATAAATTTTTTCTTAGAATTGGAATCAACAAAGAGTTGACACCACCTTATTTCTAATTTAAATATTCTGTGGGAAGAGTATTTCTTTTTCTTCTTAATTTTTTTCCTTTCCCATATTTTCCCCATCTATTATGCTGAATTTTGGTCTTCATTGATATATTTCTCTTGTTCATTGCTACATGATTTATTTTTCTCTTTCAATATGATTTTATTTTTCTTGTGCATAGGTATTATTGCACATGCATGACTGATTTTTAATACTTCGCAATTTTTTTTTCATATTTATATTTTATTTTTGGGTTGGGCATGCAAATTTTATAACTAGTTTAAATTCCACTCAATTTATTCACCTTCAACTTGAGAATTAATTGCTTTCTTCACAATTATTTTTTTACATTCTCCTTTCTAAGCTCGTTTATGATGAAGTGCTTGCAATGATATTTTGGGCTTCTACATGCTTGAGATGTTGCAAATGCATTTTCTTTCCATTTTATTTAGTTTTTAATTGTCACTTTGAGTTCAAAATTGCTTCATATGTTTTTCTTATTTATCATATTTATACATTTTCATGGAAACATCATCAAAATTCCTTGGAAAATAATTATGACTAATGGCATATTATCACATTTATTTTCATCAATATACCTAGAAATAATAAAAGATATAAACTCATATTTCTTTGTCACTTGAATATTGGTGTTGTTGATCAACCAATCCAAGCTATATGCTTGAGGATCAAAGAACAAAGCTCATAAATTTTGGTCTACCTAGGTCATAAATGGTCACATATGCAATGATCCATGATTTGAGACTGAAAGTAAAATGTGGGATAATTGATGTATTGAACTTGTTTTCTTTGACTTGATTAAAAATGTTGAGGATGGGAAAATCACCAAGTCTCATGGTAGATAAATTTCTTTAGAAGGGATTTAATCCATAGGTAAATTTATAACTTCATTTGTTGCCCTGTTAAATCTACATAGGGTAGGTGGATAGTTTTTTCAATTGAAAAATCAATAGTTGAAGGCCCTCATACATATGTTTTGAGTGTTGAGTCAAGGAATTAAAATGAGGAGAAATATAGCATGAAATATTTGGGTAGGATGGGTGAAAATCTCACACATTTAGAAGCACTCCATTAAGTGACATGATGAGCTTTGATGTAATGGTTGAGCCTATGATTTAATGGACATGAACATGTTGAAGTAATTAAGATGGATCAGAACTTTGGAATAAATTTTGGAGGATCTGTCTAGACTGATAAAATATTTGATTGTATTTTTTGAAGTGTACACCATATTACCTCACATATGAAAAAAAAAAATATATGTTTAAATATAATTACGCCATAATTAATGCAATAAAACTGTGTAATTATTCAACCATCTCTAGGATCACAATCTATCCTATCATATTAAAGTATTAAAGATTATCTCAATTCACCAAAATAATTATTGGTGTGCTTATATTCCTCTAACATATTAATTAAATGGTTTCATTTTTTAGTACATAGTAATTGATTTTGTACTAACTTCTCCAAACTATTTTATGAATTGATTTGTTTCATCTTTACTATTTCCAGGTTCAATTTATATTTTTGAGTTACTTTTGCATAAAATCATATCCTTTTCATTGGAAGAGACAATTAAATATAATTTCATATATTTATAATATATTATGTCATTTTGAGTTTGTCTTCACTTTTAAATCACTTATTACTATTTAGTTTCCTTGATAATTTTTTAAATATTTTAATGTTTTTATGTTAAATATAAAATGTAATGGAAACACTAATTTGTATTGGTTTCACTATGATGCAGGAGAAAGAAGGATAAAGTATTAGATTATGGAGAGGGATGAAAAAGCTATATTTTTATATAAGTTTTGATCAACGACTTTGGACTTGTTTTTAAGTTTTAATCAATGAATTTGAGACTTGTTCTTTGATATATCATATATAAAATATCAAATATTAGATTATGGAGACTAGAAAAAAAAGATACATTTTTATATAAGTTTTGATCAATAACTTTAGACTTATTTTTAAACCCTAATCAATGACATCATTGAAACTTTTTATTTGATCCAAAAGAATTATAATATGACTTTATATTTTTTCTTTGATCCATAAGAATTATAATAAAACTTTATCTTTTAGACTTATTCCTTGATCCATCAATATTCCAATATGGACTCCATTTAAATTTTCTTAACTAGATGGTACGATATGGACTCCATCTATATTTTTAACGATATGGTAAGCAGTAATCACATTGAGACTTGATTCCTTATATATTTTTAAAGTTAAAATGGACTATAGATGAATAAGTAGTTTACTTCTTGAAACTTCATTACTTTACTTTACTGGGATAAAGCACATTGAGACCTTTTAGTTTGTTGAGTAATTACTGCGATCGTTGTAATCGTTTACATTTGTCAACTATATTCCTAAAAATATTATATATATATATATATATATTAATTTTGATTTTTTTTAATCAATTGTAATATTTGATAATATATATAAAAAATTAGAATTATATGATAAATATATTGTTAATTAATAAAATAATTTTTTATTTATTTATAATTATATATGAAATTATATTCATGTGGTTTAATATTATTGTTAATAAATTTATATTGATATGGTTTAATATGAGTGTTGAAATTTAATCTTATAAATTGGAATGTTGCAAATATCTTAAAAGTTATATAATAAATTTATTTTTAACTAATAACATAAAATTAATGAAAACATAATAAAATTAAATCGTAATTATTAAATAGTTTTATATGATGATTATATTAGAAAACGCATTATTCATTTTTTGTTAGAGGAATATTTTATAAAGAAATTCAGTGATGTTTCCCTTGATTTGTTGATGTTTATTTGTAAATTGGAATAAATTTTATGTACATCTAAAGAAACAACTTCAAAGTGTACTTCAAACTGTATGGACTATCAATAGCTTATAAAGGAAAAAGGAAAAGTATAATATTGACTAAAATATACTTTGCAAAATATCTTATCTTTAGTTTTAAGTGTTTGAAAATGAATAGTGAATGCATTTTTTTTAAATGGTAGCTTTTTTTCTTTAACCTATGCAAAAAGCTGAAATCTATAACTTAATGATATGTATAATTTTGATCAACTTACTCATACGAATATTTTCCAAAATAAATCCTTAATCATACCAAGATAAATTATTTGTGTTATTGAACTAGAAATATGGATGATAGAGTAGAGCATTATGTGTAATAGGGATAAGTGCCACAAATTATAATAGGTGAGGCTTTAAAACATTGATTCAGGCATGGATAGACCATAAAGTGGAACATGGATAGAAATAAACCACATAGATACCCAATTCCACAAAAAAGTAAATGATTTAAGATAAAATAAGATATAATGAATAGAATTAACCTTTAAAATTAATGGTTACAATTTGCAAGCACAAAATTTATAATAAAAAAAAGTCACTTAAGCTATATAGGCCTTTTTGCATCAAGTGATAGATAATGATAATTATTTATTTTAGTACCCAAAATAATATTGAATACTCTAAGAACTCCAATGCTTATTGTGATTATTAATGAATGTCACATGCTGAATAATAATATACATCAATCATAGATTCAATAGGATTAATCTTAATAACACATAAATTATTGTTTGTTTTCTAAACTTTATACTTGAAAAATTACCAAATAGACTATTTGGACATTATGCATAAATGAAAAGACAGATTCAAGCAAAAATCATATATATATATCTAATTGTAAATATAGAGAAATTTATTTTATTTTTTATATGTAATGATTAGTTTTTCTTATAAAAAAATTGTTGAACTTATGGTTAAATAAATATTATTCATTAGAGTTGTTGTTAAATATTTTTTTATTAAATTTAATTATTTACTTATTTTTTAAACTTGAAAATTTATCTCATATAAAATATTTGAGCATTATGCATACTTGAAATACATTCAATAGAAAAGATCATATGTTTTTTATTTGTAAATCTTGAAAAATTTGATTTTATTTTCACAAGTTTTTTTTTAAAATATTTATAATTAATGTTCCTTTAAAATATTTATCTAAATATATGATTGATACATATTGTTTATTAAAGTTGTTTTCTAATATTTATTTTTCTAGGTTTGTGGTAGGTATATATTTTTCATTAAAGTTGTTTTTAAATATTTATTTATCTATGTTTCGTACATTATTGTTAATTAAAATTGTTTAATAATATTTATTTACCTAAGTTTATCATTGGTACATATTGTTCTTAAAGTTGATTTTAAATATCTATTCATGTATCATACACATTATTTCTTGAATATATATTTATCTAGGTTTGTGGTTGTCATTAAACTTGTTTTTCAATGTTTAATATAATGTGTTAAAAAATAGAAAGGTATCTTTATATTAAACATTTCTATTAATATCTATACTCAGAGAGTCAACCACTGGAATGTAGAAATGTTTTGCCCCAAAAACTTTGCATTGTTGATATGAGGTTCATATCAAGAGACAAAAATTAATTTTATTGATTTATGATATGAATGTAGATTTTTTATTATATTGTTAAAATTATTAAAAATAATAATTTTATTAAATTAGTTAAATTTATAATATCTATATTATTTTTATGAAGTTTATTAAATCTATATTATATTATTATTTATATTATTTTATTAATAAAGTTTATAAAAAATTATTATATTATTATTTACAAGAATTTATATTTGTGATAATTATAAAATATAATATAATATAATACCAAAATAGAAAAAATTCATATATATATATATAAAATAATAAAATAAAATAAAATTATATTACTGAAAATTTATATTTTATAAAATTTTATATTTAATTAATATGATAACTAAATACACATGGTACAATATGATCTAAAAAATATATAGATATAAATAGAATAAAATAAAAAACTAATTTGTAAAAATATATAAATAAAAAATATACTACTTATAACTAATCATAATATAACTAATCTGTAATAATTTAATATAAAAAATTATGCTACTACTATAATATAATAGTAATGATAATGTAGTTATAATCAAATACATAGAATAAACCTACACTAGTAAAATACACACAATTTTAAAACACTTGAATCTACATCAATACACACAGGGTATAAGTAAATCAATACATAATTTAAGAAAATTTCACACAAATTGAAATGAAAATACAAAAATACATAAATATCATTGTCAAAATCACCAACATGTATATACAAAGAATTTCGAATACTCAACACAACATACAATTTTAAATAAGAAAAATTCAAATTAACAAACATAATACAATTTTAATTTAGAATACAAATATTATGAAAACCACCTATACAAACATATGTATGAAAATTTAATTAAATAAATAAACGCATCATACAATTTCATATAAACATACAAATTCAATTTATCAAACAAACAAACATTGTCATAATACAAATTAGCAAACATAATACAATTTCAACTTAGAATACAAACATTGTGAGGACTACCTATACACACATACATGTGAAAATTCAATTAAATAAATAAACATATCATACACTTTTTTTTTTTTTGTAAGTAAGTATTTGAATTAAATCAAAATAGTGTACAAAATTTTACAAAATGGCTGCCAAAAGCCGAAGGTAGAGAGACTGGATAGCCTAGAAGAGTCTGTAAGGACAGACATAGACACAGTGCCCTGGACATCAACAAACAGATACAGCAAAGAATGACACCCATGCCCTTCACTATAATCCGAACCATGGTCTAAAAGGCCAAAAGTGGCAATCCATGCAGGGTTGCCCTTAGAAAGGAGCTTAGAACCGAACCAGAGATAATAGTTAAACATAAATAGAAAGCTACATCCTGAAAGAGAACATCCAGAAGGCGAATACAAAAGCATTAGATTTGAGTCCACTCCGCAGACCCACTCGGCTCTGCCGAACCAGGCATTTCAACATTAGGATGAGTAGCCACTGGACCAACAACACGTGGATCTCCAGAGCTTGGACTTCCTTCAGCAACGTCGTGAGGCATAGTGCGTGGACGGTGCCGACGGATGATAGTAGCACGGGAACTGTCCGTAGGGAGCTCAATGGACACATTTAAAACATGGCGGAGGTATAGCTCGAATAGTCTGATGAAGCCCTCAAGCCGTTTGGAGAACATCTTCATTTCCTCAGTTAGTGAGTTGAGAGAAACTTCCAGCTTATCCAAGCGGGGAGTGTTTTTCACCGAGGCCATTGAGTTAGCCTAGAAGGCATCCTTCACCGTCGCACCCTGGCTACTAATGGCTTTCGCAAGAAGATTTTTCATGAAACAAGCCATTTATTGCATGCGCATGAATTGGGTGGCCCTCGTGGACAGGGTGCCAGGGTCAGGGATCCAATCCATCTCCTCCTCAATGTCTTTGCGATTTAAACTGGATCTAGCTTTACTGGTTTCCTGCTCGAGATCCTGGATAATCATCTTGCCTTTGCCAGGGACCAAGTCACGGAAAGCATCCTTAGCCTTCTGCATATTTTTAGGAGCCTTACAGCTCCGAAGAACACACTCGGACATGACTAAAACAACACAGCGAGAATAAGAGAAAATGCAACTAGTTATAGGACTAGAGCACTAGAGAAAAACAGTAGCCACAAAATGCACAACCCTGAGAGGAACATAAATAAACGGTATTGTGTCATGAGGCAGATAGGTCCTGTCTGTGAAATAATGACCCAGGGACGTGATCATGTCCGGCTAGCTGCCATCCCAAATCCACCATAACAGAGCATCAATCGGCCAATAATGATAATTTATGTTGCCCTGGATGATCCGAACAAATCTTAAGAGACTTGTCCATGTGTCCCTACCATCTTTCACCTTGGTCTGAGTTGTGGTACTGCCTTGAATATAAAATATTTTCCAAAGCTTGGCGTGGTACCACCTGCTAACTCACCACCTCCGAGAAATAAAGAGCCTTGTAGCGCCAATTGTAGAAACCATTAGAGAGAAGGAATGTCAGTACTTTGGAGATTATTCCCTTCTGTTGGCATACCGGAAAGGTCACTTCTTGATATGCACACACAATCATCCCTAAGGTTAGGACAAGTGACCTCCTACCATCATGTGTCAATGGTGTGATTCGGATGGTCGATATCATGGTTGGCCAAGACGCCCGCTAAGGCGTTGGCCTACCTTTGAATTGCATGTAAAACAACACCTGTGAGAGTTTTGAGATGCTGGGCAATAATACCAGTGACCATAGCTAGACGCCAATGTTTGGATACCTTTTCCGCTTCCGTGCCATTCTAAATTTTCTTAGCAGCTGAGATTTCCAGTAGAGATTCCCCTTCCACCACCGCAGTGCCATTTCCCATCCTTATCAGGATACGCAGACCATGATCCAATGCAACAAATTCATCTTCGTTGTTCATTGCTTCTCCCAGGGACATATTGAATATGTGCACAATATCACCTTTGTCATTACAGATAGCTCCCCCGTAACCTGCCAGACCTGAATTGCCCCTGGAAGCGTCGTCGAAATTGAGCTTAAGAATTCTAAGACTGGGACACATCTAAAGCTGCTGAGACAAAGGCAGAAGAGGACGCAGAGAAGGGGAATTGAATTTTACAGCTGAACCCAAACCAAAACAGAGTAAGATGTGCTTGTCTTCTTCTGAAATCTTCTCCATTTGTGTAGAATTGTAATGGATAAAAACTGTCTCTTTCATATTTTGCATGATAGATAGTTTTATTTCTGCTTCATTCTTGGCTTCTTTTTGGAAAATTCTTCTATTACGCTCCTTCCAAGTCGACCAGACAATAAACCCTGGACATAATTTCCAAAGGTTGTTGACCAAATCGTAGTTGGAGAAGATATTCCTCCAATTTATTATAGTGTTTTGAATTGAAGTTCTGTCCCAATCAGTTTGCCTAAAAATATCCTGCATTCCCATCCACAAAGAATCCATCCAGCAACACAAATTGAGGAGATGGTTCATATTCTCCTCGGCATTAAGGCAAAGAGGGAAATGGGAGGGGCCTTGGAAGCCTTTTTTGCATAAGTTTTCCCAAGGGTCTTCCTATGCAGTAGAGTCCATAAGAAAGTCTTAACTTTAGGCCATAGTATGGTGTTATAGACGTTTTGATGCCCTTGCATCTTTTCTTCAACATGCCTCTATTCTATGTAGAATTTGGCCTCCTTTAGGTTGTAGTCTCCTCCCTTGAAATTTCCCCATCGCAACTGGTCCTCTACCAAGGAGAGTCAGATCTTACGAGACTCCAATGTGAAAAATAAGGATCACAAAAGAAAGGTCATCTCATTTGAGTTAGAGGGAATGTTGAGGTTCCAAATTCTCCAATTAGGGTTCACCTCATTCTCTACCCAGTAATGAAAAACCTTGAGCAAACCTTGTTCCTGGTACTTTCTTTCTAGAGAGAGGAGTTTAGGGCATTCCAGCTTGGGTAACTGTTGCCAAGTGTCCTTCCAGAAGAGGGCTGTGTTGCCATTCTTGATTTCCCAGAAACTATGATAAAAAATGACTTGTCTGTTAACACTTTCCAGGTTCCAGATGGGGGAGTCGGCACAAACATTTGTTAATCTTATGAGATTTTGCTAATTCTCCCCCTCAGCATATTTGGCTTTCCAAAGCTTATCCCATGGAAAAGTAGGGAATTTTATCCATCTCCACCATAACTTAGCTCCACTGGCTTTATTTGTCGTTTTCGGATCACACAGACCAAGGCCTCCCAGGATCTTGGGCTTACAGATCTTCTCCTAGGACACAAGAGCCCATTTTTGTTTAATAGCTTTTCCAGACCAAAGGAAAGTTCTCTGAATATTTCTTATTTTCTGCAAAACTCCTTTGGGAGCCGGTAAAATGGACAGCATGAATTGTGGAATGGCTTGCAGAACCACCTTTTTCATTGTTAAATAGCCATCAAAGTTTAGTAATCTGCTGGTCCAGCTGTTACAGCGAGCCTCAAGCTTAGAGAGCAGCGTTTCCCAGTGCATCTTTTGCCAAGGTTTATCAATCAGAGGGATACCTAGGGATTTGGAGGGAAGGAATTTCCTTCTAAACCCCAGAATGTTAGAGAGATGTCTTTGGATGGCCATAGGGGTGTTGAAAAATAAGATGGAAGACTTATCAAGGTTAAGTTCCATACCCGAGGCTAAACAGAACAGATCCAAAATTGCTTTAAACCCTTGAGCCTCCTTGACCGTGGGGGAACCATGGAGCATAGTATCATCAACAAATTTTTGGTGGGTAGTGGGAGGGTGATTGGATAAGGGTTGGAATCCTTTAATAACATTTCTGGCTTGGGCCGATTTGATGACCCTGCTTAATATTTCCATGATAGTGACAAACAGAAAGGGGGAAATGGGATCCCCTTGGCGGATACCACTGGAGGGATTGAAGGGAGAGGAAGGGGCCCCATTGACAAGGATAGAGAAGTTAGGAGTTATGACTAAGGCTAAAATCCATTGGATCCAACAGTGATAAAAACCAAAAGCAATTAGAATATCCTCAATAAAATTCCAACTCACCTTGTCATAGGCCTTGGAAAGATCGAGCTGTATGATCATGCCAGTTTTTTTCCAAGCTTAGAGCGTATGAACCATCTCCTGAGCCAATAACACATTGTCCAGGATTTGCCTTCCCTCGACATAGCCAGATTGTTCCTCAGAGATGATGCAGTGAAGAAAGGGTTTCAATTTGTTAGCCATTACTTTCAAGATGATCTTGTATAGCACATTGCAGAGCGCAATAGGCCTGAATTTCGCTAGTGTACTAGCTGTGTATTCCTTGGGGATCGGAGCGATAAAATTAGCTTTAAGGGATCTTAGGATGGCCTTATATTGTCGTGAATCCTCCACCACTTTCTAGACATCATTCCGAACATTATCCCAACAGGCCTTGAAAAACTCAATGGTGAAACCGTCCAGGCCAGGAGCCTTTCCATTGGGCATATATTTCACTGCCTCTTCCACTTCAGCCTAGGTGACCGAGCGAGTCAGGGGGATATTTTGATCCATAATGATGAGCTTTGGGGTGGATTTCAGGACCTCTCGCTTGGCTATCGATCTGTAAATCATAGGTTCAGTAGAAATTTGGCTAAAATGCTCAAGAAGGAGAGAAGAGATGTCCTTGTGCAAGACAAAGGTGTTACCAAGATCATTCTTTAAGATGGTAATATTGTTCGCACATCTGTAATCCACTGCAGAGCGATGAAAAAATTGAGTGTTCTTTTCAGCTTCTTTTAACCATTGATTGCAAGATTTATGCTTCCATAGTGTTTCCTCCTGTTGGCAACGTTGATTCCATTTTTGCATTATTGCTTGTTCCTGGTTGATGGTATCTTGATGAATGATACCATTAAGCCAATCAAAATGGATTAGGGATAATTTATCTTCGAGTTCCTTCTTATTTTGGAAGATGTTACCAAAAACTTCTATATTCCAGGTTTTTAGACGGGCTTTGATGTGCCTGAGTTTGGCCTGCAGTGTGAACATTTTAGTGCCCCGAGTACCAATCGGCTCCTGCCACCACAATTTGATATTCTTCAAGAAGTCAGGATGAGTTAACCAAAATCTTGTGAATATGAAAGGTGTGTTCCTGGGGGTTCCAAGAATAGCAACGTTCAGAGTAATAGGCCAGTGATCAAAGCCCCCACACAGGATTATGTTCGATTCCACAGTCACTCCCTCTAGAAGGATAGAGTCAGCGATGAGGAAAAAATCAAGCTTGGAGGCTATTTTTCGGTCACCCCCTCACTTTTTGTTCCAAGTGAACAACCCAGACTTGGGCTGGATGTCCACTAAGCCAGAATCCTGAATGAAAATATTGAAAGCCTCAACATCCCTGTGCAGAGCCCCAATGCCTCCTTTCTTCTCAGCCAGAGTAGTAATCATGTTGAATTCCCCGCCATATATTAGCTTGGCATTAGGATATCTTTGTTGTAGCCTAGACAGGGCATCTAACAGCTTCAGTTTGTCTTCTAATTTTTGGGGACTGTAGACATTAGTGCATAAAAATGTGTTGGCTTCCCCTATTATCTGAACTTGCAAGGAAATGTTCGATCTATTGGCTTCCACACTGAGAAGATGAACATATTGAGGATTCCAGAAGGAGGCCAAACCTCCCATTGCCCCGTTACCATCAACTTCCATGTATTTCATTCTTTTACCTATGCTTTTGTAGACACCCTCGATCTTTGTGCTAGAGCATTTGGTTTCCTGTAAGAATTTATCATATTTGGGTTTTCCTTATTAATCTTCTTTTTCAGCAGTCTTTTTTTGCGTTGTCTGTTGATCCCTCTTGTATTCCATGAAAGAATCTTCATAATAAATAGATTTTAGGAGGTGAACGTAAAAGCCTCAAGGGTTTTCATCTTTCCCGAATTGAGGAGAAGTTGACCAAGATCAAAAAGGGCTTCCTTATTTGTTCTACGTCCTCTTTATTTCCTATGATTTCCATTGTTTCTTGTGATGTGCAAAATTTGAGCATTGACTCCCAGGCCTTTGGTGGGTTCATGACCCCTTTTTAAGCCATGAATTTCCACATCCTGCCTAGAGAGGAATAGGTAATTTATCCTATCAATTTCTTCTTCCGAGACATGTTCCATTCCTTGTTGTTTCCATTTTTCCACTATTGTGTTCAAATCCATATCTTCCTTCTCAAGTATATCACTCAACTCCGTATCCTCTATCCCCATTTCACTAGAGACCCTTTTTGCGTCTCCTTCTAGGTCCATGGTGAGAATGGTGCTTGGTGAATTTACCTGATGAACTTCAGTTTGCGGATCTGTGACAGCTTGAGCCAGCTTGGTTGAAATGTGTTGTTGTTTATTATCAGCTAGTAGGGCTTCCGAAGCAGCTCTCTCCTCTGTCAGAACCTCAAAGGCATTACTCGTGGCCCTGAACGAGGGGCCTCCTTTCTGTATGGTTTTCCTGTTGGTTCTCTGTTTTCCAGTGGGATGAGTGAAGACGTCCTAATTCTTCATCGAGGCATCTTTGGGTTTCTCAGCTATCTTGTTTTGAGGGCATTCTCTAAATATATGGCCATGAGCATGACACTTTCAACAACAGAAGGGTATTTTTTCATAGTCAATAGCTTGAAAAAAAAGCTCATCCCTAAATTCTAACCATAAGCCCTCATGAAGCACTCCAGAAACATCCAT
Organism: Pinus albicaulis; assembly: GCA_034641835.2. Taxonomy (NCBI): domain Eukaryota; kingdom Viridiplantae; phylum Streptophyta; class Pinopsida; order Pinales; family Pinaceae; genus Pinus; species Pinus albicaulis. Next base: position 1,199,157,837 of record CM076581.1, on the reverse strand, counting down.
TTCAACACATATGCGGGCACAAGAAGTATACCTTTTTTGCAGAGTAGCTTCGGAAGCTTGGATGAAGGTTCCCAAAGTCCTGCCAATCTATTCCAAGGCCACCGACCGCCAGTAATCTATAGGAAGAGAGAAGAGTCGTATACATACCGGGACATGTGCGAAGTTTCTAACTCTGGCACAAATTTTGGCTTCCACGGTCTCATATAAATACCAGCTGAGGCATAAAAATAAGGGCCGTCGTCAAAGACACAGTCCCTGTCTTCCAGGTTAGCAAACACCACTGTGAAAAACTCTTTTGTGCCCAGATGAAGCTTAATATCTCCTTTTGGCTTCCATTGTTGGTGGATCCAGAGGAATAACACTTTCTCTGTAGGCCAGAATCCCATGAACTTGCAGATGATAGCATGGATACTCATGTGGTCATGATAGTCCTGAAGCTCTGGGTCAAAGATGATGACTTTGAGACTGTCCTTGGCTTTGGGCTTGCAGTGACCCTGATTTTCCATTTTCTGGCCATTATATACAAGATTCCCCAACGTGGCTTCCTGGTTGGTTTGTTCCACATTACCCTCAGAATCCTTGTCTTTTCCCCCTGTTTCTTGGGTTTTTTTCTCAGGAGTGGTGTCCCTTTTGTCTTTTCCCTCTGTCATTTTGATTCCGTTTGTCTGTTTCTACTGTGGGGTCTCTTTGACATTCCCAACAACCTTCTTCTTGCCTTTTGTCTCTTCTTTCTCCAGACTGACATACCCATATATCTGCACTCTTTCCATAGGTCCCTTCCCTTTTTCCATCGTAGTATTTTTGAAATATGGGGCCCCCTGGCCCCCCGTGCGACGCATTTGCTGGGCCAGAGCCAACCCACGCGCACGCAGCCCTACACACAGGGCCGTACCCTCCTCCAGAATGCAGGAGAAGACCTAGCCTGTTGCAGAAACCGATTCCCGCCGTTGCTCAGTCAGTTGCAGAACCTACGTATCAGTTCCCTGAATGCTTGAGTTGGCCAACATATCATACACTTTCATATGAACATAAAAATGCAATTTATCAAACAATGAAACTTTGACACATACAAATTAAAAAAATTAATTCAATTTCAACTTAGAGCACAAACATTATGAAAACCACGTAACCAAGCATACATATGCACTTTCGATTCAGTAAATAAACACATCATATCATATTAACATACAATTTTATATCAATACACAAATTCAATTAAATAAATAAACACATCATACAATTTCAAATTAACATGCAAAATCAATCTATCAAACAAAAAAACATAGCCAAAACAACCTATATACAAATTTTCAAAACACAGATATAAACATAAATTAAGCATCATTTCAAAGAATTTCATATACTTAACATACAATTTCAAATAATAAAAAAAACAAATTAACAAATATAATATAATTTCAACATATAATAAATCAATTTCAAATAAAAAAATACAAATTAACAAATACAATACAATTTCAACATAGAATAGACATATTATGAAAACCACCAATATACACATATATATTAAAATTGAATTAAATCAATAAATACATCATACAATTTCATATGAATATCCAATTTCAATAAATCAAATAACTTAATATATCTATATCTATATATATCTATATATATATATATATATATATATATATATATATATATGAAAAAATAATAATAATAATAAATTAAAGTAAATTTAAAATTTAATGAAATGAAAATTAAATTTAAAAATGGAAAGAAAAGAAAACTAAAATAATTTAAATAGTTTATTTATGAAATTATTTAGTATTTTTATTATATATATGAAATATGTATCTACAAATTTTCTAACAATTTTTTTTAATGAATTGAAAAAAATGATAAAATTAAGTTGAATTTTTTTTAATGAATTGAAATATAAAACTAAGTTGAAATGAAAAAACAATGTTGTATATCTTAAATGTATTTTGATATTGTAAATATAATTAAAAATAAAAATAAAAATAGGGAAACAATAAATGCTACACTACTCTGAGAAGAATGGGGACCATCTTCCTTAAATCATTTGGGAGAAGTTTTATTTTTTTGGTTAAAAATAAATAAATATTAATACCTATATGTACATCAAACTTACATTATTACAAAAGAAACTCTAAAAAAATAACAATATAACGAAATTCATATTTCTTTTGAGTAAGTATATAGTTAAAAACGATTCCTAAAAGTCATTCTCTAAGTCATTATGCAAATGCAAAATAATATAAATATAAGAAAAAGGACATCAAAATACTGAAATATTTCTAATAAAATAAAATTAAAAAAATTGAATCTTTTATCTTACACTATTAAAAAAACATAATCAATACTAAATAAATCTAAAGGCAATGCTAGTGAATAATTCTACAAGGGCAGATGCAAGGGTTGTGGGACAAATAGCTCAAGATGGATCTAACCAAGTGCATCCATTCAAAATATAGCATATAAAGAAGCACAAGAAGCACATGATGAAAGCACAAGGTGTGCAAAAGATAGTAGAGGGTTGCATTTCCATATGTTGATTGAGTTCCCTGCTACCATTGAATAACCTATGAAATGATTGTTAATGTTATATATGATTTCTTACTTTAAAAATAAAGTGAGTGAAGAGCTAGGATTTAGTGGGATTTAGTGATTTTCACCCAGGATGAATTTTTATTCCAGTTGAAATATAAAAGAAAATAGATAATGTAAATAAAAAATTCAAAGCCAAGATTCTAGAATATGAAGGATTAATATTTGGTTATTTTCTTTACGAGAAAGATTTTTATAACTTTAAAGATGATGTAGTACAATTTCCTAGATCAAAATTTAAACGTTCATTTCAACTTAATCAATAACATTTCCTCACCAATTATTCTCAAATTTGTATGAATTTTTAATTGTGAAAATTATTATATGTATCGCTTATTTCAATTTCAGGATATTAGTGTGTGGAAAATGGTGTCTTGAAAGCACCAATCCAATAAACAGGGACCACGATGCCAGAAAATTAAATTAATCACCCAAAAAGGGTTGATCTAACAATCAAATGTTAAGGAATATAATCTCAACCACCTACTAGGTGTCAAAACCATTAGTCCAAGTGTCATAGTTTAGTTTCACTTAGTCCAATTTAGTAGAATTTAACTCCAGTCATTTATTGCTAATGTTTCCAATGTAATCTTATTTAATCTATTCGTAATATTGTGAAGAGAAATCCTCTGCTCCACTTCTTTTTATTTTTTCAATTATTTGTCATGGTATCGGAGCTAGCTTTCATAAGCCTCTCGAAAGAGCAGCGACAAAGCCAAGTTGGAGTAGTAGAGAGGAGAGGCGAGCCTGTGTAAGACTCCTTGAGAGAAATAGAGATCAAAGGAATGTTGTATAAGAACTCTGAGAAACAACGTGAATGTGTGAGAAAAGTGAAGATGCAGAGATAAAAAAAGACGAAGAAGTCAGCAAAGAAGCAAACAAAGGCGATTAAAGAGAGTTTTTTTTTTTTTTTAATTTTATAAACAATTCACTGTTGTACTAACTCTCTATTTTAAAATCTTCTCAGTGTTATAACGCACTATATTAATTCACTCCTTGATAAGAAGCTCAACGTTATAATGCAAGAGCCAAGAGCTAACATTCGCGTTAAGTTGCAATTCCTTACATGGATTAAAAGTAACGTTGGACCACAAAGAAATCATTTGCGTTAAGCTACGCATGGAACCTGAGTCAATCATCTACGTTAAGGTGAATTCTGTTACACTGACTTTTACGGAAGGCAATCCTTGATGCATGAAGGTACAAAACTTTCAAAGCATTCTTTGTCATGGTATGAAGCCGAGTCAAAGCAGTCCAAGTGATTTTAAAATCTTTATAAAAGGATTTTTTAAGAGTTGATTCATGCATTAAAGGGAAATCCCATTTAAAAGTGTAGATTTAAAAAAAAGAAAAAGGAAGCCCTTTAAAGAAAGATTTTTTTATTAAAGTTTTTCAATAAATAAAACAATTTAAATTTTTCAAAGGTTAAGGAAAAGAAAATGGCTACAATTTGAAAAGATACTTTTAAGTCTTTAAAGGAGATTCTGTTGAGAAAATGAATTTTCTTTTGAGTTTTTTTTTTTTTTTTTAAACTTAAAATTGTGATGTGATAAAGTGAAAGTGAATGTTTAAAATGAGATTTTTAAGGAAAGGAAATTTTTTCGAAGCAAGATATTTGATGCGTATGTAGACTCGTTTGTTTGTGAAAGCCAAGCAACTAAGTCATGGGAAAAGAAAAGAGGCTAAAGAAAAAAAAGAAGACGTTTGAGATCTTTTTAAATATGAAAATAAAAAGGCAAAAATACGCTTATGCGTTAAATGCATAAGAGAATCTGTTGATCACAGCATTCTCCCTCTAATTTCAGATGCCAAGACAGCCAAGAAGGCATGCGATACCCTTGAGAGATGTTTTGGTACAAGGGGGAGCATTGAATATGAAGGTGGATATATAGGAGAAGATCTACAACAAGATGAAATTTTTTTTGAATTCCATTGTACTCAGTCACAGGTGGATGATGTCTACGAAGAAATTGCAGAAGCGACAGAGAGAGAGGACGAAGATGCTTCTCAACCCCACTGTATATAGCTACGGGTGGATGAAGATTTGATGAATCCAGCAACAGAGCTTGCTGACGAATATTTGATGATTCTAGCAACAGAGGTTGTTGATGATGTTTTGATGAATCCATCAACAGAGCTTGCTGATGATATGCTTATTCCGGTAAGAGAGCTTGTTGATGAGGATATGATGAATCCAACAACAAATTTTGCTGATGATATGGTAAATCCAGTGATTAATATTCTTGATGTAAACTTTGATATAGAATTTTTGGCTAATGATGACTGGTTATAGATGATGCAACAAAAACATGATATTGACATGATGCTATTTCGTGAGATAACCCCACTTCAGTTAGAGGAAGACAACATGATTGCACCAACTTAGGTTAGTGAAGAAAAGACAGAGATAGAAATAGAGATAAAGATAGTCTGCAAAGAGAAAGCAGAAATAGAGAAAGAAGCAGAAAAATAGAAGGAAGAGGCACAACCGGAAAAGGAAGCGCAACCGGAGAAAACTCTCATTATAGAGTAGAAGGAGCAAAACCAATGTGATTTTGGAGATGTTTTTACACTTACCATTGATATCTAATGTGCAGGTACACAAAATGATTATGAGGAAGAGTTAAACTTTATTGAAACATGGCTTGCAACACCATGTCTAGTTGAGATCTACAGAGAAGATGTAGATATGAATGTTGAAGATGACATGCATGATGAACATGTCAATGAAATTCTCAGTTATTGGAGTTTTGAAGAAATAAGATATTATTCTAATCTTATGTTGCAGCAGATTGATGATGAAAAGTGCACTGCAAAAGATGATATGCGGCAACAGCCCACATACAAGTCAAATTTTGAAGAAGTCCAGAACATGCTTAAATAGATTGGAACTGTAAAAGACCTGCAACAACAAATCAAAAAGTTGAGGTTTGAAAGATACAACAAAGCGAAAAATCTGAAACAATTTAGAGGCTACAGAATCTACAAAAATATAAGAAGAAAACTAAATCTAGTTGAAAGTCAATTTTTAAATTGTAATCCTCGCTGAGACATAGACCAACAAGTATCTGAATTAAATTTTTATGTGGTTGTAATTAAAGGGGAGTGTTAAAGAATGTAATCCCAACCACGTGCTAGGTGTCGAAACCATCAGTCCAAGTGTCCCAATTTAGTTTCAGTTAGTCCAGTTTAGTATAGTTTAACTCCAGTCATTTATTGTTGATGATTCCAGTGTAATCTTATTTAATCTATTAGTAATATTGTGAAGAGAAATCCTCTGCTCCACTTCTTTTCAATTTTTCAATTCTTGTCATCAAATTCAATAAAATCTGTTACATCATTTGAGAGAAGGAGCGAGTTTTTTTGGAGGAAGAGCCTGAACGAAGAATTTTGTTAGAAAAAAATAATTATAACATAATCTAAAGTCTTAGTAGACTATCAATAAACGCACAACAAGAGAGATCATAGCAAATAAGGAAATTTATGCTTGCTGTGAACCAAAATTTTGAGAAGAGCCATTTGAAAAGAAAGTGTGATCGGTATCAGGTGGAAAAACTGTTTTGCTTAAAATAAAGTGAGTCAAAATTTAGGACTCAATTTTTCTATCAATAAGGGTCAAAATTCATTTTAAAGAAAGAAGTAGTAGGTTTTAATCATTTTCTTTTCTATGGATGTTTTGATCAAGTGGAAAATGAATTTTTCATATAAAACATTTGACTCGGAGAACCCAATATTCTATAATCAAGAACTTCCAAATCTATATGATATTTTAACTATGACACATGTAATATTAAACCCTAATTTTAATATTATATTTTAATTGTAATTGTAATAAATTAGGATAGCATAAAAAAGAGAATGTAAAATAATTTTCAGAAAGTACCTATCCAATAAAAAAAGTGACGATACCTCAAATTAAATTAATTCATGAAAAACTTAATTTAATCAATTTGAGGGAGCCTTCATACCTCGAGCTGATTTTTTTTTTTTTTCTCAAAGCTTAGGGTTTGAAAAAATCTCTGAACAAAGATAGAAAAGGATAATTTTTTATTAAAGAAAAGGAATTATAACAATAATATAAGAAGAGTGGCCCTTATTTGCATGGGTGCCCTTGTTGGTTTAAGACTACAAGTAAATAAGAAAGCAAATTCTAAACAGGAGACATGATGTTGGAAAATTAAAATAATCTACGAAAATCCTAATTTAATTTTACAATGAGAAATGAAAATCGTAATTTAATTTTCCAACTGAACGAAAAATCAAATTTAATAAAATCAGTTAAGCAATTTGAGAGAAAAGGCAAAGCTGGAGTTTAGAATCAGGACGCCATTTTTTTTAAGAGCTTCGGAATTTGAAAAGAACTCTCTACAGTAAGAGAAGAACAAAGAATTGTATTAAAATAAAAGGCGTTATAATAAAAAGTTGAAATCTTATAAAAATAAACGGCAACAGAGATTGCTTTGCATAAAATAGTTTCATGGAAACACACAGTGGAGATTAGATTAGAAATTAGATTGCTTACTCAATTTTTGTTCAAACAGTACCAATACTATAAATAATGGTCATGATGCCCGCAAATTAAATTAATCCACAAATATATTAGATGACAAATAAAATTTAACAAAACCGATTAGACAATTTGAGAGCGATACCCAACCCATACCTAGAGGCTAGAACTAGAGTTCAAAAACTCCATAGCCTTTTCTTTAAGAGATTGGGGGTTTTTGAAAATAACTCTTGAGAACCCATGGCATACCTCGAATTGGAGCTTAAAATATTCATGGGCTCTTTTTTTTCAAAAGCTTCTATGTTTTGAATAGAAATGAAAATCCATTATACCAGTAAATTAAATTAATCCACTAAAATACTGATTTAATTTTACATTCAGGCCTACTGAGTGAAAAATAAAAATTAATAAAATCGACTAAACAATTTCTGTTGTAATTTCTAGTAATTTCAGAACAATGACTGAGAGAATAATATTCTCCTTCTAACACAGAGAATAAAAATAAATTTTCTTATTACTGGATAGAGGTGACAGAAAAATAGCTTTTTATTTCATTAACAGAACTAAAACTATTAAAAAATATTAGATTTCTTCCTCCTTTGAGGGATTTACAAAAACTGGACTCAGTGCTACAGACGTAGTGCTCACTAATCTTCTCTGTCTCTCAAAACGCATAAAACAGTGCTCTGTTATGCTTCACTGTGTTCTCTTTGCCTGCGGGCTTACACAACAATACAACACAACTACCATAAAATATAATACAATAAGCCTACGGGCTTTTTCACTCTTTTTATATGGCGCGGTGAAATAAAAAACATAAAACAATGAAATTAACAAAAGACTTTAAACTAAAATCTCTTTTGTGCGATATGCAAGTGGAGCCCACATCGCAATCGGTTATCGGCGATCAGCGGAATAGTTGAATAACAAATTTCCGATGTTGCGATTGCGATTGTGGTGGGACCACATCGCATGGAAAGTATTACAATGAGCCTGCGGTCTGGGAAAATAGCGATAAGAGATTTGCGATGTGCGATGTGCGAATGTGGTGGGACCATATCGCATCGCACGGTCGGAGGTTTAAAACTTCAGATGGGCGGATAACTCTTGTGACGAGCGATTGCGATGAGTGATGGTGGTGGGACCACATTGCATCGCAAACATTCAATGGAACATAACATATTTCAGATGAACCTTGGGTGAATGCGATTGCGATATGCGATATTGCATCGCAATGTAGTACATCGGTGGGTTAACATTGCGAAGGGGACTTTAACATCATTTCTTTGCGACGTGTGATGTGTGATGTCGCAACATCGCATCGCATCAGAACTCCTTCATATCAACAAGACACTAACTCGAAAACTTTTCAATTGGCGATGAAGTGGTGGGGACCACAGATGATGTGGCCGAGTTCAAAATGTTCAAAATACTTGGCGTGTTGAACAAAATTTGGTTCAGATTGGTTGGTGAGGGCTTAAAAGCCCTAAATGATTATTCTTTAATAAAACTCTGTTGTTCTGTGGTTTAACCAAGAAATTCTTCATTTCCTCTGCAAATTCAGCTACGCCCATACAAACATAAATTCATCTCTGCAATAGTGGTTGCGGCCCATCAACATTTAATTCCTCCTTACGGTTTCCATTCCTCTTGAATGCATAGTGCTGTGCACACAATATCCTCTGCTCCTTGTACTTTATTTCTACCTGCATAGGGTACATAGGTGACTTTAATATTTTCAACACTCCCCCTTAAAGTCAATTGCTATATTATCTGTCATACCCAATAATTTTCTTAAATATTCAAAATATTTTTCCCTAATGGATTTCTCAATACGTCTGCAAATTGCTCCTTTGTTCTACAATGCTGTAAAAAAAATTCTCTATTGTTCACCAATTCTCTGATATAGTGAAACTTAGCATCTATGTGCTTCGTTCTCTTGTGAAACATAGAATTCTTTGATAATGCAATAGTTGAGCTATTGTCACAATAAATCTTTATACCTTCTTGTTCTCCACCTGAGTTCACTCAAAGTATGCTCGTCCAAATTGCTTGACAACATTTCTTGTTGTATTTTATACATACTACCTTTCTTTGTAGATATTATTGTCATTGTCGGTGTAACCCGATTAACTTACAGTATGAAGTAGTATATACAATCCCATACCTCTTAGTTCCTTTCACATACCTCAGAATTCTCTTCGCTGCTTGCCAACGTGCTTCTTTTGGCCTTTCCATAAATTTGGAAATCAAACTAACAACATGCATAATATCTGGCCTAGTTGCAGTCAAATACATGAGGCTGCCAACTATGCTTTTATACAAACTTGGATCAAAATCCTTGTTGCTGTCATCTTTGCTGAGTTTCAATCCCATTACAGTGGGAGTAATTGCTTCTTTGCACTTCTGCATATTAAATCTTTCTAATACTTCATTAACATATTTTTCTTGTGAGATAAAAAACCCATTTTCATTCTGTTCTACTTCTATTCCTAAGAAGTATCTTAGCAATCCCATGTCAGTCATTTCAAATTCATCTTTCATGACTGTTTTAAAAATTTCAATATGGTAATTATCATTACCTGTGAATATCACATCATCAACATATAACACAACAATGAGCATATTATCATCCTTTTATTTGATGTATAATGTGGGTTCTCCTTCACATTTTTCAAAACCATTTTCTAGTAGATAGGAATCTATCCTACTGTACCATGCTCTTGGTGCTTTCTTTAGCCCATAAAGAGCTTTCTTCAACTTGCAAAATTTGTGCTCTTGGCCCTTTTTCTCATAGCCTAGAGGTTGTTCAACATAAACCTCTTCCATTAAAACTCCTTTTAAAAATGTTAGTTTTACATCCATTTAGTAAACCTTCCATTTGTTTTGTGTTGCTATGGACAACACTGCTCTTACTGTTTCTATTCTTGCAATTGGTGCAAAATTTTCTTCATAGTCTCTTCCATGCTACTGCTTATATCCTTTGATAACAAGTCTATCCTTGTGCCTTTCAATCTTACCTTCAGCATTGCTTTTGGTCTTGTATACCCATTTTACTCCAATAACTTCTTTACCTTCTGGGAGATCAACCAACTCCCATGTTTTATTCTTCTCTATGGCATTAATTTCATCATCCATAGCTTCTATCCATTTTATGGCATCTTCAAAATGAATAAGATCATCAACATGACAATGCAAAGAAAACAAAGAGTTCATACCTTCATTTGATGTCTCTTGCTCATAAATTTCATTAATATTTCTGAATCTTTTTCCTCTTTCATTTGGTGTAGTTGTGCTTGGAAAAGCACTCAAATCTGCTCCATGTGGTGTGCTTGGAGAAGCCCTCTCATTTCTTCTCAAGGGTGTTCTTACTCCTACTTGAGGTGTTAATTGCTGTCCTTGTGTTGGTGGAGGTTGTGCTACCGATGAGGTACTATTTTCAGCCACATCTTCCTCATCTTCATCATCAGATAAACAACTTTTAACATTGACTGTTTTCTCAATGCTTCTGTCCCATGCTTCTTTTTCAATGAATTGAACATCTCTGCTTATAAAAAATTTCTTTTTGGATGGGTTATACAATCTATATCCTTTGGATTATTCATAATATCCAAGGAAGATTCACTTCTCTCCCTTACTATCCAACTTCTTTCTCAATTGATCTATAATGTGTGCATAAGCTACACATCCAAAAACTCTCATGTGAGTGACTCCTTGTTTTCTGCCATTCTATGCTTCTTTTGGAACTCTGTTCATTACAGCTTTTGTTGGGCATCTATTCAAGATGTATGCTACACAATTTGCAACTTCTGCCCAATATTCATTTGGCAAGTGTTTTTCCTTCAACATACTTCTCACCATTTCCATTATGGTTTGATTCATCCTTTCAGCAACTCCATTTTTCTGCAATGTGTACCGAGTTGTAAACTATTTGTGTATGCCATTCTCTCTGCAAAACCACAGAAATTCTTTTGAAATGTATGGACCTCCTATATTAGTTCTAAGAACTTTGATATGTTGCCCACTCTATTTCTCTACAAGAGCTTTAAAATGGAAATTGTTTTTAAAAACTTCACTTTTATATTTCAGAAAATAAACCCATAGTTTCCTTGTGAAATCATCAATGAAGGTCAGCATGTAATTGCTGCCTAAAAATGATGCTATTTGCATCGGCCCACATATATCTGAATGGATGATTTGTAAGGGTGCTTTTTCCATTATGCTATTTCCTGATGGAAATTTTTCAGTGTTGTTTTCCCAAGATACAACCTTTACATAGGCTATCCGGTTTCTCAATCAATGGTAGTCCTCTTACCATTCCTTTTCTGTGCAACAAATTTAATCCTCCGAAATTGAGATGTTCAAATCTTAAGTGCCATAACCAGTTCTCATCTTTCACTTCTTTTTGAAAGACCTCTTGAGTTACAACTACTACATTCTTTCCTTTTTCCCTTCAAGTCGGTATTGAGCTTGAGTGGAAACATTCTATTGCTAGTCATTTGTATTTCAGAAATAATCTTCTCGCTTGGAGGTATATCCATTATTGTACACACATCATTATTAAATAATACACTGTAACCTTTGCTTATGAGTTGCCCAACGCTCAAAACATTACACTTCAAGCTAGAAACATAGTACACGTCTAGCAAAAATTTATGCTCTCCATTTCTTGCACGAATACTAACTCTGCCTTTTCCCTTGACAAAAATCTTAGTATCAGTTCCTGTGGTTACTTCTGATTTAACTTCTTCATCAAGATTGGAAAACATTGCTATGTTTCCAGTCATGTGCTTACTACAGCCTGAATCTAAGAACCATACATCATCTTTTCTATCTTGTGCTACATTACATGTTAACAACACATTCCTTGGGTTCTTTTCTTCTCTTGCTACATTAGCATTCTGCTTATTATTCATGTCATATTTCTTTTTCCTACATTCATTTGCATAGTGCCCATATTTTTTGCAATAATGACATTGGACATTGGATTTGTCATACCTTTGCTCATGAGCATGTTGGTGTCCACCTTGTTGGTTGTGTCTTTGCCCATGGCTTTGATTCTGATTGCTGCTCCTTCCATGTGAATGTGAAGGGTTGCTCCTTCCTCCTATGTTTTGGCTGCTGCCTCTTCCTCTTCCTCTGCCTTGACCTCTTCCTCTTAGAAAAGGCATCTGGGTCTTGAAGGCATGCTTTAGAGATGGGTTTACTGATTTTTCCAATCTTTGTTCATGAATCATCAGCGATGCATGAAGTTCATCTACCATGAACTTTGAGAGATCCTTTGTCTCTTCAATGGTGGTTACAATAACATCAAACCCTGAGGGTAGGCTCCTCAATATTTTCTCCACAATCTTTATTTCTTCAAGTATCTCTCCATAATACCTTATCTTTGTGACCATTCCAATCACATGTGTGAAGAATGAGTCTATGTTATTAGAATCTTTCATATAAAGAGTTTCAAAATCTCTTCATAGCAATTGTAGTTTTGTTGTCTTCACTTTCTCCATACCTTGATAGGCTATTTTCAGGGTATCCCATGCATCCTTAGATCTCTTACCTACTTCTATCCTTGGAAACACACTCTCATGAACTGCTTGATAGAGATAGAAGAGGGCTTTAGAGTCCTTCTTTCTATTTCTCTTCAATAAATCCTTCTCTGCCTGTGTTAAGGCATTAAAGGCCTGCTTATCAACCGGTTCATCAAAACTGTCTTCAACAAACTCCCATAAATCCTGTCAGGCAAACAGGGCTCTCATGGTAATGGTCCAATAATCATAGTTCTTCCCATTAAATTGTGGAAGCTGAGTATTTCCAATACTCATACTTGTACTTGGTCCAGCCATTGCTTACTAACTGAATTCCGAAATAAACTTCACTGTGTTTTTCAAACAAACTGTCTTTCCTTCTTTAAAAGACAAACTCTGTCTCTGAGGACTGCTCTTTTAAAAAAAACAAAAATATGTTTTTTTTGCGAAATACCTGGACTTTAAATTCTGTTGAGCCTCCACGCTACTGGAGAACTACTCAAAAAAATATTTTTCTTCCTTCAGCTTCCTTGACGCCTTCAAAGAGCTTGGACAGGCTCTGATACCATGTTGGATTTTTTTATAATTCTAGAACAATGACTGAGAGAATAATACTCTCCTTCTAACATAGAGAATAAAAATAAATTTGGTTACTGCTGGACAGAGACGGCATAAAATATCTTTCTATTTCATTAACAGAACTAAAACTATTACAAAATGATAGATTTCTTCCTCCTCTGAGGGATTTACAAACACTGGACTAACTGCTACAGACGCAGTGCTCACTAATCTTCTTTGTCTCTCAAAACACACAAAACAATGCTCTGTTATGCTTCATTGTGTTCTCTCTGCCTGCGGGCTTACACAACAATACAACACAACTACCATACAATAAAATACAATAAAACTACGATCTTTTTCACTCTTTTTATATGGCGCAGCGGAATAAAAAACATAAAACAAAGAAATAAACAAAATACTTTAAACTAAAATTTCTTTTGCGCGATATGCGAGTGGAGCCTACATCGCAAACGGTGATCGATAATTGGCAGAATAGTTGAATAAAAAATTTGTAATGTTGTGATTGTGATTGTGGTGGGACCACATCGCATCGCAAGTATTACAATGAGCCTGTGGTCTGGGCGGATAGCGATAAGAGATTTGCGATGTGCGATGTGCGACTGTTGTGGGACCACATTGCATCGCACCATCAGCAGTTTAAAACTTTGGATGGATGGAGAACTCTTGTGACGAGCGATTATGATGAGTGATGGTGGTGGGACCACATCGGATCACAAACATTCAATGGAACATAACATATGGTGGATGAACCTTGGCTGAATGCGATTGCGATATTCGATATCGCATCACAATGTAATACATTGGTGGGCTAACATTGCGAAAAGGGACTTTAACATCGTTCCTTTGCAATGTGCAATGTTGCAACATCACATCATATCGAAACTCCTTCATATCAACAAGACACTAACTCAAAAACTTTGTGATTGGCGATGAAGTGTTGGGGACCACAGATGACGTGGCCCAGTTCAAAATGTTCAAAATACTTGGCGTGTTAAAAAAAATTTGGTTCTGATTTGTTGGTGAGGGCTTAAAAGCCCAAAATGACTATTCTTTAATAAAACTTTGTTTTTCTGTGGTTTGATGATTGAAGTCTTCATTTCCTCTGCAAATTCGGCTACGGCCATACAAACATAAATTCATCTCTGCAATGGTGGCTGCGGCCCATCAACATTTAATTCCTCCTTACGGTTTCCATTCCTCTTGAATGCACAGTGTTGTGCATGCAATATCCTCTGCTCCTTTTACTTTGTTTCTACCTACACAGGGTACACAAGTGACTTTAATATTTTCAACAATTTCAGAGGGTGAGCACATACCTGGAGCTAGAGTTTAGAATAACCATGGCCTTTTTCTTTAAGGACTTGGGGATTAGAAAATAACTTTGATATCGAGTGCATATATGGAATTGGAACTTACAATAGCCATGCAATTTTTTTTTGTGACAAGAACTTGGGTTTTCAACAGAACTAAAGCACAAAGAATTTTGTTAAAAGAAACGAAATTATAATAAAAATTAAAATTTCATAGAAAAAAAATAGCAACAAAGGTTAATTGTGTGACACTAGAATATAGAGGAAATGCACCAAAGGCCCTAAGTGAAAAACTCCGAAAGAGAAATTTGAAAACAAAAAATATATATAGGTAAATGCTGTAGAAAAATAAAAATATGTACCTGAAACAAAAAAAATTGAGCAGCTGAACAATGCTCGAGAATCTTGCTGATTTTGGCCCTACTTCTTCCTCCTCTTCACATACACCCATATCGACATGACCCCAGAATCGACAGGAGACTGGACAGGA
This sequence comes from Pinus albicaulis, assembly GCA_034641835.2. Classification (NCBI taxonomy): domain Eukaryota; kingdom Viridiplantae; phylum Streptophyta; class Pinopsida; order Pinales; family Pinaceae; genus Pinus; species Pinus albicaulis. The sequence continues at coordinate 1,199,142,831 of CM076581.1, read as the reverse complement.
GGCCATACTCGGACTCGACACCAAACACTGTTGAAATATTAAACTCACCAGTAAAACTTGTGCAGGAGAAAGAGGAGTACAGCAGGGGAAGAATGGTTGAGTGCACACCATCGTGCATTTAATAGTGAGATAAATGAAACTGTAAGGATTTTTTTTGTTTATGAGGCCACATCCACCTTTGCAGAAGAATTGAAGGTTTTGTGGTTCAAACCATGCAACAACAGAGTTTTCTGAAAAACAGTCTTATCGATATTTTAAACCCTCACTAACCAACAAACAGGATTTTTTGTGTTTATGTGGCAATTTTGATTTGAATGGGCCACGTCATGGTGGACTGCATTTTTGATCTCGCACATCACAACTTTTGAAGTTACCCAACCGTAGCTGTAATGCTATGTTAACTTGCGATGCGATATCTCCGCCATAGCATATCGCATATCTCATGCACAAAAGTTTTGATTGTTTTACTTGCGATGTGATATCGTTGATATTGCATATCTCATATCGCATGCACAATTTGTTATGTTTACTTCTCACTGCAGCCGCAAAGTATTGTTGTTCCACTTGTGATGCAATATCGCCGCCATCGCATATCGCATATCGCAGCCGCAAAATTTATGATTGTTATTCGACTTGCGATGCGATATCTCCACCATAGCATCTCTCATATCGCATGTGTAAAGTGCTTTTCTTACCGCCCGCAAACCAAGTTATAGTTTGTGATGCGATATGGGCCCCACCGGTGACCAACGAAATTGAAATTGCGCGGAATGCTTTTTTATTATGTGGCACATGATAAAAGGTTTTAAAATCTTATTGTAATGCTTTTGATATATATTTTATTTAAAATGTTGTGCCATATAAAAAGAATAGCCTGTAGGCTTATTCATAAGTAAGCAGAGAATCAGAAAGGCAGAGCATAGGAATGCAAAAAGACCAAGTTTTTCTCAACTGTTTGTCCGAAGACAAAACACAGTGAAGATAGAAACAGTGTATTGTAAGCATTATATGTGCAATTTTCTGTGAGAGACAGAGAGAGATTTTTTGAAGGACACTGTGTGTTGCAGCAGTTCCACTTACATTTTGTAAATCCCTCAGAGGAGGAAGAATATCATTCTGTAATAGTTTTTCATATTAATGAAATAGAACCAGTTTGTAAATATCTATCTAGCAAGCAATTTTTTTTATTCTCTGTGTTAAGAGGAGAATTTTTATTCCCTCTGTAAGTGTTCTGGAATACTTAGAAATTCCAACATGGTATCAGAGCTAGTCCAGGCTCTTTGAAGGATAGTCAAAGAAGCTGAAGCAAGGAGTTTGTTGCATCAGTTCTGCAGCAGTGTGAAGGCTCAACAAAAGTCCAGCTATCTCTCAGAAACATAATTTTGTTTTGTTGTGTTTAAAAAAAAAATGGAGTGTAGTCCAGAGAATTCTTTTTTATGACAGATTTTGTCTCTTAGGCAGAGAGACAGTTTATTTAAAAACACAGTCAAGTTATTTGAACATAGTTCAGAGTGCTAGCCATGGCAGGAACCGTGACAAGCATGAGTATTGGAAATACTCAGCTCCCACTATTTAGTGGGAAGAACTATGATTATTGGGCAATCACCATGAGAGCCCTATTTGCCTTTCAAGACTCATGGGAGCTTATCGATGGTTTTGAAAAAACAGCAAATGAAAATGCTTTTAATGCCTTAACACAGGCAAAGAAGGATTTGTTGAAGAGTGATAGAAATAAGGACTCAAAATCCCTCTTCCATCTCTATCAAGCAGTACATGAGAGTGTGTTTCCAGGAATAGCAGCAACTAAGAGGTCCAAGGATGCATGGGATACCCTCCATACTGCCTATCAAGGTATGGAGAAGGTGAAGACACCAAGGCTACAATTGTTGAGGAGAGACTTTAAAACTCTTTGTATGAGAGAGTCTGATAACATAGACTCATTCTTCACACATGTGATTGGGTTGGTTACCTAGATAAGGTCTCATGGAGAAACACTTGAAGAAAGAAGGATAGCGGAGAAAGTTTTGAGGAGCTTACCCTCAAGGTTTGATGTGATAGTCACAACCCTTGAAGAGACAAAGGATCTCTCAATTTTTTCAGTTCACGAACTTCATGCATCACTGATGACACATGAACAAAGATTGGGTAAAAATGCACACTCATATTTGGAGCGTGCCTTCAAGACCCAAATGTCCTTTGGAAGAGGAAGAGGTCAAGGAAGAGGAAACTACAGAGGAAAAGGGAGAGGCAAAAGCCAAAACAGAGAAGGTAGAAACAACCCTGCAAATGAAAGGGGCAACAATCAAAATCAGAACCAAGGCCAAGTCAGCAGCTAGTAAGGTGGACAAAATCAAGCACATGGACAAAGATATGACAAATCCCAAGTCCATTGTCATTATTATAAGAAGTATGGCCATTATGCCAATGAATGTAGGAAGAAATAGAGTGACATGGGTAATAGACCTAGTGCTAATTTTACTAAAGAAAATATCATCCAAGATAAGTTGTTTTTAGCATGTAATATGGCTGAGGAAAAGAATGAAGATAAATGGTTTCTAGATTCAGGATGTAGTAACCATATGACTGGAAACATTGCCATGTTTTCCATGTTAGATGAAAATTTAAAGTCTCAATTTACATTGGGGATAGACAGTAAGGTCTCTGACATGGGAAAAGGCAGAGTAGGTGTCTTGATAAAGAAAGGAAAAAAGAAGAGAATATCTGATGTATATTATGTAGTAGGTATGAATGTAATTTGTTAAGCATTGGACAACTGATCCAAAAGGGCTACAATATTTTCTTTGAAGATGATGTATGCACCATCGTGGATAAAACACCAAGGAAACAATTTATTGCACAAGTTAAGATGACAAGGAACATAATGTTTCCTCTCAAGAAGAGCGCAGATTTGAAGAAAGGAGATGAAATGGCAGCAGTAACACAAGAGACATTCGAAAAGGAAGAAAAAGATGAAAATTGGTTATGGAATTTGAGAGTTGTACATCTCAACTTTGGAGGTTTGAATTTGTTGCATAGGAAAGGAATGGTAAAGGGATTACCATTGATTAAGAAACTGGACAGCCTATGTGAATGCTGCATCTTGGGCAAACAACACAGAGAAATTTTTCCATCAGGAAATAACATAAGGGCAAAGGCACCCTTATAAATTGTCCATTCAGATTTGTGTGGACCAATGCAAACACCATGACTAGCAAGCAACCATTATATGTTGAATTTTATTGATGATTTCACAAGAAAAACATGGGTGTATTTCTTGAAATATAAAAGTGAAGTGTTTGAGAAATTCTGCCACTTTAAGGCTCTTGTTGAGAACCAAAGTGGGTAGCATATTAAAGTTTTAAGGACTGATAGAGAAGGTGAGTATATCTCAAAATAATTTTTTCTTTTTTGCAAAGAAAATGGCATACACAAGAAATTTAGAGCAAGGTACACACCACAGCAAAATGGAGTTGCTGAAAGGAAAAATAGAACAATCATGGACATGGTGAGAAGTATGTTGAAGACAAAACATTTGCCAAATGATTATTGGGCTGAAGTTGTACATTGTGCAGCATAGATATTGAATAGATGCCCAACCAAGGCAGTAATGAACAAAGTTCCTGAAGAAACATGGAGTGGCATAAAACGAAGTCTCACCCACATGATATTTTTTGGTTGTGTGGCTTATGCACACATTCCAGATAAGCTAAGGAAGAAGTTGGATAGTAAGGGGGAGAAGTGCATTTTTATTGGATATAGGGAAGAATCCAAGGCATATAGATTGTATAACCCATCCACCAAGAAATTTATTATAAGCAGAGATGTTCAGTTCATAGAGGAGGAAGCTTGGGATGGAAGCATTGAGAAAATAGTCAATGTGAAGAGTTGTTTGTCTCATGATGATAATGAGGATGAGATGGCTGAAATACATCCGTCATTAGCAGCACCACCTCCACCAACACAAGGATAACAAGGGACACCACAAGAAGGAATGAGGACACCCCTGAGAAGTAATGATAATGCTTCTTCAAGCACACCACAAGGAGAAGATTTTAGTGCTTCTTCAAGCACAAGTACACCAAATGAAAGAGGAACCAGATTTATAAATTTCAATGATATTTATGAGCAAGAGGAAGAAAATGAAGGTATGAACTCTTTATTTGCATTATATTGTCATGTAGATGATCCTACTCATTTTGAAGAAGCTATAAAAGATAATAAATGGATAGATGTTATGGATGAAGAAATGAATGCAATAGAGAAAAACAAAACATGGGAATTGGTTGTTCTCCCAAAAGGCAAGAGAGTCATTGGAGTGAAATGGATCTACAAGACCAAAAGCAATGTTGAAGGTAAGATTGAACGACACAAGGCCATACTTGATGTCAAAGGCTACAAGAAACAACATGGAAGAGACTATGAGGAAACATTTGCACCAGTTGCAAGAATGGAAATAGTGAGAGCAGTGTTGTCTATAACAGCACAACACAAGTGGAAGGTTTACCAAATGGATGTGAAATCAGCATTCCTAAATGGAGTATTGATGAAAGAGGTTTATGTTGAACAAATTCTAGGCTATGAAAAAAAGGTACAAGAGCACAAAGTTTGCAGATTTAATAAAGCTCTTTATGGGTTGAAACAAGCACCAATTGCATGGTATAGTAGGATAGATTCCTATCTACTGGAAAATGGGTTTGAAAAATGTGAAGGAGAACCCACATTATACACCAAGGAGAAATATGGTAAGATTCTTATTGTTGTTGTATATGTTGATAATGTAATATTTACAGGTAATGATTCTTACCTCATTGAGAATTAAAAATCAGTCATGAAGGATGAATTTGTGATGATTGATATGGGATTACTGAAATACTTCTCAGGAATAGAAGTAGAGCAAAATGAAAATAAAATTTTTATTTCTCAAGCTAAATATGTAAATGAAGTTTAGGGAAGATTTAGCATGCATGATTGCAAGGCAACAATTACTCCCACAGTAATGGGATTGAAACTCAGAAAAGAGGACAACAACAAGGATTTTGATCCTAGTTTGTACAAGAGCATAGTTGGTAGCCTCATTTATTTCACTGCAACTAGGCCTGATATTATGCATGCTGTGAGTTTAATTTCCAGATTTATGGAAAGGCCAAAGGAGGCATATTCGCAAGGAGAAAAAAAAATTTTGAGGTATGTGAAAGGAACTGAAATGTATGGAATTCTATATACCACTTCGGAAAATTCTGAGTTGATTAGATATACTGACAGTGATTGGGCTAGAAGTATAGATTACTGGAAAAGTACATATGATTATGTTTTTCATATGGGTTCAAGAGCTATTTCATGGGCTTCTAAGAAATAGCCAATTGTGGCATTGTCTACAACAGAAGCAGAATATGTGGCAGCTATAGCAGCAGCATGTCAAGTAGTTTGGATGAGGAGAATGTTGAGAAGTTTATGTCAGGAACAGGTAAAAGGCACAGTAATTTATTGTCACAATAGCTCAGCTATATCATTGTCAAAGAATTATGTGTTTCAAAAGAGAATGAAACACATAGATTCCAAGTTTCACTAGATCAGGGAGCTAGTGAACAATGGAGAAATTGTTCTAAAACATTGCATAATAGAGGAGCAGTTTGTAGACATTATGACAAAGCCATTGGGGCAAAAGAGTTTTGATTATCTGAGGAAATGCATGGATATGATAGAAAACCCTGCAACTGACTTTAAGGGGGAGTGTTTAAATATTAAACTCACCTGCAAACCCTATGCAGGAGAAAGAGGAGTACAGCTGGGGCAGAATGGTTGAGTGCACACCATCGTGCATTTAACAACGAGATAAATGAAACTGTAAATATTTTTTTTGTTTATGATGCCGCAGCCACCTTTGCAGAAGAATTGAAGGTTTTGTGGTTCAAACCATGCAACAAAAAAGTTTTTTGATAAATATTATTATCGGGATTTTTAAGCCCTCACCAACCAACAAACGGGAGTTTTTGCATTTATGCGACAATTTTGATTTGAATGGGCCACGTCATGGTGGACCCCATTTTTGATCTCGCACATCGCAACTTTTGAAGCTATCCAATCGCAGCTACAATGCTATGTTAACTTGCGATGCGATATCGCCGCCATCGCATATCGCATATCTCATGTGCAAAAGTTCTGATTGTTTTACTTGCGATGTGATATTGCCGATATCGCATATCGCATATCGCATGCGCAATGTGTTATGTTTACTTCCCACTGTAGCCGCAAAGTATTGTTGTTCCAATTGCGATGCGATATCCGCCATCACATATCACATATCGCAACCGCAAAAGTTATGATTGTTGTTCCACTTGCGATGCGATATCGGCGCCATATTATATCGCATATCGCATGCGAAAAGTGGTTTGCTTACTACCCGTAGACCAAGTTATAGTTTGCGATGCGAGATGGACCCCACCAGTGACCAATGAAATTGAAATTGCGCGGAATGCTTTTTTGTTATGCGGCACATGATAAAAGGTTTTAAAATCTTATTGTAATGTTTTTGATATATTTTTTATTTTAAACGTTGTGCTACATAAAAAGAATATCCCATAAGATTATTTGTAAGTAAGTAGAGAGGCAGAAGCCAGATCATAGGAATGCAAAAAGACAGAGTTTTTCTCAATTGTGTGTCCGAAGACAAAACACGGTGAAGATAGAAACAGAGTATTGTAAGCACTGTATGTGCGCTTTTCTATGAGAGACAGAGAGAGAGTTTTTGAAGGACACTGTGTGTTGCAACAATTCCACATACATTTTGTAAATCCCTCAGAGGAGGAAGAATATCATTCCGTAATATTTTTTGATATTAATGAAATAGAACCAGTTTGTAAATCTCTGTCCACCAAGCAATTTTTTTTATTCTCTGTGTTAAGAGGAGAATTTTTATTCCCTCTGTATGTGTTCTGGAATACTCATATATTCAAACAAACAGGGACATGGACATAACTCAAACTCAAAATCCCAATTCCACAAACAAAGCATGTGATGGAAAGATGAAGAGGAAAATGATAAATTTGGGAGGCTGGATGTATATATATATACCCACTTCATTTCAACGGATAGAAATTTTGCAACGCATGAGCCATCTTTTGAAGCATCCATTAGAGAGACAAGTCAAATCTTTTTTTGAACCATTAATGAGAGGCTATATAAATTAGGCATTGGATCCCCAAGGTTCACCACCTCAACAGAAAAAGCATTGAATCCCTTTCATCGTAAGCATAAAAAAATCATTTTCATCGTGCTTTTATATTTTTTTGAATTGGGAATTGAATCCCAACGGTTCACCCATAAAAATGCACTTCTTTTTTTAGATTTTTTGAGTTGTCTCTTTCTTTTATTAGTCCTTGCCGCTTGCGGCTAAGGCAGGGACTATAGGAATCGAATTTCAATGTTTACATTGAACTGTTCCTAGCTTAACCTAAAGTTTGAAAATAAAATGTGATTCATTAGCCTATTAAATCTAAGCAGCATTCTATTTTAAGCCAATAGAAATGTTTTTCATCTTATTTGGCCTCTTCTCGAGGCGAAGAGGCCATAAAGTTTGTTTTAAAATATTTCATTTCAATAATATTTTGAAAATTTAAACTAACGCTGGTATTAGTTTTGTAGCATGAAATATTAGTTCTCTGATTGTGGCAATGTGCGTAAATGCTTGGTTCATGATAGTTCAAACTCGAGTGCTAGTGCCAAGTGGTGAGCCTAGTGTTTGCGTGCATGTTGTTTGCGTGCATGTTGTTTGCTGTGGTGTCTGCATAAGAAGTGGTGTTGCTGTCTGCATGTGTCTGCATAAGAAGTGGTGAACAAACAAAATACAGAGTATTTTTGGCTTGCCATCCTCTGTTCAATACAGGAGATTGTTAGAAGATCGCGGGATAGTGCTATCATCGGCTCCCATCAGCCCCTCAGCAAAGATTCGGGAGAGTTCGGCAGCGGTTACCTACGTAGCGAAAGCTAATTTCAACTCGAGCTTAGCCATCATCCTAGCGGCGTTTCTCTATTCCATCATATGCGCTTTGGGTGTGAGTGTCATGATACCCTGTAGATTTCTCTACAGAAGATGGTGAATGGTGTACGAACCAAGGACCGACGCTAAGTTTCCATCAACTTTTTTTAGTTTCAATCAACTTTTTTCAGTTTCAAATTTGATGTTTAAACATGTCCCAAAAAAGAAAAGCTCTAAAAAATTCTCTATTCTTGAAACACTTTGGAGACTTTGAACAATGGACTAAACACTTTGTAGACTTTGAACAATGGACTATTAATAGATCCCCATGATGAGAAGGCTATAGCAAATGCAATGCTGGAGATCGTGGGAAACAAAAATCTATGGAATTAATGTAGCAGTAATGGGTTAAGAAACATTCACCTTTTCTCATGGCTTGAACATTGCAGAAAATATTTGTCTTGAGTAACTGTATGCAGGATGAGGCATTCTTAGTGGCAGATTCTGACACTGTAATGGATAGTACTATGGACAAGGAAACGACCGGTGATTCCCTGAAGGATGTGACTCTTCGACTTTCTGTAGACGGCAATAATTATTTCGTGAATGGATCTTCGGATAATTCTACACGTTGATAAACTATTGGCAGAAAAAGGCGACCCAAAAACATATAATCAGGTAAAACTGATATTGGATAAACTGAAAAGGGCACTGGCATATTTTAACACTGAAAAAACTGAGCCAAGGGCTCCAGCGAATAACGTGATTGTCTCAAACAAGTATCCTGCACTGAGAAACAAGAGGAAGCTTTTTTATTATTCATGAGATAATCAAAGTTGTGTGTTATGATGCAACAACAGCAAGATTTTCCGGTCTTGTACTATCAACTGCATTGACCATTGATGAAACTCTGGGGATGTTGAACTCTGGAAATATACTGCCTCATGAATTTGATGATTTAATTTGTAGCAGTGGGAATGAACTTTATTATTTAGCAATTCCTACTTATCCTGATAATTGATCAAATAAAAAATTATGCCAACTATGCCCCGATCCACATTATCAGTCCCACATTGAGTATCGTTTGGGTAGGGAAGGCTTTAGGAAAACGATCTCCATATTAACTACCCCGGAAACGAAAGGCCAAGGAAAGTAAAAGCGTGTTATTTTTGAGGATACAGAAGCCCTGAGGCATGCATGAGGGAATAAGAAGCACAGGAAGCGCCTTAGGTGTGCACAACGTCTAAATGAATAACTCACTAGAGGGTCTAATCTTCAAGCCCAAGATTCATAGGGGACATTTGGCACATGAAAGTCCCACTTGGAAGTTAGGCAGTTCACTTTTTCATTTTTTATTTATTTATTTATTTTTTTGTTAAAAAATATTTTTAATTTAAATATATCTCTTTGCATGCAGGAGACGTGTCTTCTAATTTGTTTTTTAGTTGTTAAATCACTATGTTTCCATGGTGATATATCTTGGAAGCTTATTAAAGTGCAATGGTTCCATGGTGTTTATGTCTTTGAAGCTTGCTCGATGGTTTTATATCAGTTTCTTTTTCCAGGTTCTCTGAACTGTTAATTATATGATAATTTTCACCTCTGTTTTGTTTTTGCAGGTCAAACTTTCTTGGTACTAAGTTTACAATATACTATTGCTACCATTAGCACCTGAACGTATCATATACTGTTGATGTATGAGGGGCCACCAATCAGTTTTTCATGTCGAGGTGTTTGGCATATTCTGCATTATTCTACATAGTTTCTTTTGTACATTTACATGAATGAAAGGTCTATTTATTTATTGAAAGATACATGAGTGGTTCAAGATCAGAAGATATTATGATTAATGTTGGCATCTCTAGAATATGTTTTATGCTGACTTCTCCAGTAATATGTTTTATTAGATTACAGTTTTGGCATCCTTAGAAATTGCTTCATTATAATTTCAGATTGTAGGTAGCACTGTCAGGCGTCACAGAAAAATACTACTAATCCTATTGGTTTATCTATAGAGCTCCTAGTTCCCACTCAGGCCAAAAACAAAGAAGAGTTACTGTAAAAAACGTAAAGAAAGTTGTTCCCACTCAGGCCGAAAACAAGGTAGAGTTTCCGTGAAAAGAAAGTTGATCGGGTTCTTTTATTTGTTGAGGTCCTTGGATCTAGGATCACTGTTATAAATACCCAAAGTTTCTTCTCCAATCTTACCTTGATTTACCTAATTAGTCGACCTAGTATTGTTGTAGATAATTACTGAACAGAGCTGTTATTTGGTGTTTTACTCATCAGATATTCTATATTGCTGTAAATTGTGCGATGTTTCTATTGATTAATATCTTTCAGAATTCAGAATTTCTAAGGAATTGAATATATGCAAGGTCGACAAGAATGCTGATGGCCGTATCACTGAAGAAGAAGTCAAAGAGGTGAGAATTTCTATTTTCTTTATCTGTCACCTGAAATATTCAGATGTAGATTCTTAATTCTGTTATACAAAATAGTTAATTGTGGTCTTCTCTGGCAGGTTGTGATGCTCAGTGCATCTGCAAACAAGCTTTCCAAGTTAAAAGAAGAAGCAGAAGAGTACGCAGCACTCATCATGGAAGAATTAGACCCGGATCATCTGGGATACATTAAGGTATAACTCTAAAACAATTTTCAGATATGTAACTCCCTGGCCTACACAGGTGTAATGAATCGAGAGGGTGTAGCAGGAATAATGAATATAATGATTATGGAGACAAGTTTAGTCCAAACCCATTTAAGGCTGAGTCTGATATGTTGGTTATGAAGCCAGACACATATAAAGCTGTGTCTGGTATGCTGGTTATAAAGCTTGAGTATATATACTTAACACAAATGGCCAAGGATTAAAATGTTCAAACACAAGATATCCAATCTGGAGCTTGGGAACCTCATGAGTGAGCTAATATTGTAACAAAGGCAACCTCTTTCTGTCCAGAAATCTGTTAAGAATCCAATGGAAATTTCAGGCATAAGGAGACTTTTACCATGATCTAATAGCCACGCATGGTGGAACAATGTCCTCTCTGAATCAACTGAGATTGTCAAAAGTTCAATCAGAGTTCTAGATCAATGGGAACTCTGTATTCCCGGATTCTAGAAACTAGAGGGAAATTTGCTACAAGAGTAGATAGCTCCAGCAACCTCTTGGTGCATATAAGACCAGGGTTTTGATGTGTCTGCTATAATTCTAAAGGTTTTTCTTGTCCTAACTATATATATTATGTGAATTCTCAGATTCATAATCTGGAGATGTTGCTGCTGGAGGTTCCAAATGAAAATGAAAAACGTGGGAACGCCGGCATTAATTTGAGCCAAATGATAAGCCAGAAGCTGGCGCCCACCAAGATAAACAATCCAGTTGAAAGGTGGTTGCAGAAGACAAAATTCTTTGTTGAAGACAACTGGAAACATATCTCGGTTCTTCTACTATGGTTATGCACACTTGCAGGGCTATTTACATGGAAATTCAGGGCTATTTACATGGAAATTCATACAATACAGGCACAGAGCAATATATCATGTGATAGGTTACTAGGTGTGCACGGCTAAGGGAGCTGTAAAGACACTCAAATTTAACATGGCATTGATTTTGCTTCCTATTTGTAGAAATACCATTACATGGCTCCGCAATAAGACCAAGCTTGGTGTAGCAGTTCCATTTGATGACAATCTCAACTTCCACAAGGTCAGTCTGTGTGACTCAAATCCTTCAATATGAAAATGAAATGTTTTTTCTAATATCAATAACAAATGCATTAGCAGAATCTAAATACTAATGGATGTCTTGGGATCGTCCTACATATGAAGAAATGTACATTAAACTTGTTTTCTTGGGGGAAATTGAGTATGTAATTGCAGTAGCAATAGAAATAGGAGTGGGACTTCATGCAGGAGCACATTTAACATGTGATTTTCCCCGTATTCTCCATGCATCAAATGAGGAATATGTGCCCTCGCAATAGTTCTTTGGACATAACAAGCCTCCCAACTACTGGTGGTTTGTCAAAGAAGTTGAGGGAATTACAGGTGTTATCATGGTGGTCTTCATGGCAATTGCATTCATTCTCTCCACCCCATGGTTCAGAAGCAATATACTTAATCTTCCAAAGCCATTGAAAAGGCTTACATGATTCAATGCTTTCTGGTATTCACACCACTTATTTGTAATCATCTATGTGTTGTTGATAGTCCATGGAATATATATGTACGTCAGCCACAAATGGTACAGGAAAATGGTGAGCAATCCAGCAATTCCAATCTTGTATTATGGCATTTATTTCTGCAAGTAGTATAATTTTTTTAACTTTATGGACCTAGATACAACAAAAATACATCAAATAAGGCGAACAGTTAGACATCCTTATATTATTTTCCTTGGCCCGAATCTCTGGAGCAACCCCGTCATATAATCATTGAAATAAGCATCTTACATAAACTTTATTTGGAAGACATGGATCTACCTTGCAGTTCCAATGTTGTTATATGGTGGAGAAAGAACTCTGAGAGTTTTCAGATCAGGTTAAAAATCTGTCAAAATCCTTAAGGTATTACTAATCATTTGTATCGTCTAGCTTCGCTTTCCATGAATCATGTCTTTGATTAAACGTTGTTACCAGTGTACTAACATACAAGGTTTCTGTTGGTATTCGCTTTTAAATTTGCATACCAACTCAAAAAATTGAAGCTATGGTTTTTTTTCCATAAACCCGTGATGTAAAATATCTCTTGATTCAATGAAAAACAAGATGTTGTCAACTAGACCACTCTCGTTGCTAAAACGTAGATCATCTAATAGAATATGCTCAATTTTTCTTGAATGTAATTTCTAGAATATGCTCAATTCATTTTTGGCTTAGGCTCAAGGCAGGGACTAACTGCCTTGGAGCCACCCTTGTTTATTTAGCTTTTTTAATTTCAAATCCTCCCCTCTCAAAATTCACGCAATTCGTAGATCTACGAGTAAAGTTTTGTTTTATTCTTTTTATTAAAGTTATGGAAATTTTACTTTTAATAAATTTCAAAAATAATTTATATTAATAATTTTTTAAAATAAATTAATAGAATAACAATTTTTTACTTGTTTTAGGAATTATTTTTTCATATATTTATTGTTTTTTTTAACGTAAAACTATATGTAATTTTTTTTTTTCTAAATTAGGTTAATTTCTATTGATATGTATAAACTACAAAATGTGTGTCATGAACACGTGGTTGCTGAAATAGCCAACCATTTTTCAATAACAACTAATCAAAAAACCATAGTTTGGGCTCTCTTTCAAGGGGAAACCAGCCTTTAATGTTTCCATGAGTAGCATAGTTTTCAAAAAGAAACAAAAATAGGTGTAAAAAACATAGATAAGCCTATAAAAACTGGGATATAAGAGAGCCAAGGAACTGAATCTACCGAGTTTGTGCATCATTATCCACTTTATGTTGATTTTCCTCTATCACTAAGCAACCTAATTTTGTCAGCGTTTCTATGTCCTCCTTTGCGAGTTGGGGGTGAGGCTTTGGAGTCGAAGAGGAGACCATCTTGGGTTGTTGGGCCGTTGTTGTACGAGCCATGCTGTCCAAAGCTGCCTCTTTTTTGCAGGTTCCATCTGAAGGGAAGCTCTAGTTGCCATCTCAATCGTGCTTTGAGATTTTGACTCGGAGAGTAGTAAATTTTCAGGGCAGAGGGGAAGGGGTGCGCGAGATTGTGGATTTGCATGGCCTCTTTCTGTTGCTCGAGGAAATATCGAGGTGTTTCTATTCTAGGATACAAATTAGTAGGTGGGTAGAGAGCGACGGGGAGGGGGAGATTCAAATAGGGTCGTAGACTTCCGAGTCGTCAAGGGGAACAGAGAGGGAATAATTGCACGTGAATGAACTAGGGGATGGAGCTCACGAGGGGGAGGCTCTACCACCTCCATGATGGTTGTGCATTCCATGGCAACACAGCATAGTCACGGTGGAGAGGAGAATCCGCTGAGAAGAATTCAGATGTGTAGAGGGAGATAGACAGTTAGCCAAGGCCAAGCAAGAAGTAGAGCAGAAATAATAGGGAAGAATTGCATGGATGGTTATTTACATATTGATTTGAAAATCATTGGTACCATATGCCATTAATGTTAAATGAGGACGAGTGAAGGCTGATGGAGAGGGTATGGATGTCATGAAGTTTCGACGTCCTCCCTTGTCATCCTTATTTATTGTCTACATGTGCCGGAGTAAAGGAGCCTCCGTTATGTCTATCCAGCTACCCCTGCATCAATGAACTAGGTCACCATCCTTATAATTCATGTCAAACACCGACATCCAGGAAAATTTATATGTACATTGTTAACTATAAGATCGCAAAGATTGCAATGCACAAGTAGATATACAATTAAGGTTATATATCACTTTCTTTTAAGGTGTAGAAATTTTGTAACCCCGAGGGATAGAGGTCCATGATTTCTTTAAACATTAGCTACAATGATGCAGGAGCATCCAAATAAAAGGCTACATATAGAGTTGATTTGTTCTGTTGGATAGAAGATGAAGTTTGAGTTCTATTTTACTTTGTTTTAAGTTGATTTGGGCTAACACACCCATTGTAATTTGCAGAATAAAAAGGTAGTTGAATTAGGCTTAGTTAAGTATTTAGTTTTATAAAATGCTTCGGAACTGAATGACAGTTTCTCAACCATATGAGGATTTTGGAAAGACATAAACCAAATGAAATACACTATTGGGCGGTTCTGCCATCCATAGCGACAAGGGAGAGAATTGAGAAATAGAAATAAATGTGAAAACCAGCCATATGAGGGCTTAGTTTTATATTTTTCATTTCCAAAATTATTTCCAAGTGTTTTGTGCTTGATCGAGCTCTCTATTTTAAAATAGTGTTTTATTTCCAAGTAAATTCCAAGTGTTTTGTGCTTTGATCGACTTTGTGTTTTAAATCGATTGTTTTAATCTCTGTTAAAATTTAAAATTGCATTTTATCGCACAACAAGAATTTTCATCGGATTTGCAGGTACAACGAGGCCTTAGACCTTACACAACTCTTTCTTGAATTGAATATTGGGTTAACCACATATCAAAGACCAATCAGATTTGCAGGTGTGATGAGGAGTGTTCGATCCAATACCAGTCAATGGTGAGGGATCACATCGTAGTCCGAGGACATCACACACTGCAAGGAATTAGCATTTGGGTTAGGACTTAGCAACCTAAACTATTTATTTTTTGATGTGAAGTGCTACGACGACTGTGTAGCATGGACCGTTGGATCCAGTATAGGCCAACGGTGGAGATTGAAGGCACATTGGGACCGATTTCACACATCAAAAAGTTTCGGGATTAGCATGAAGGATCGTCGAAAGGAAAATAATTTTTTTTGCAATGCGAAGCAGGAAGTACACGTGTTGACGTTGCAGAACATCCCAAATCGTAAGAAATAGAGTTTAAAATTTTAATTTATATTTTATATCATGTGAAATGTGATCACCCATGATTGGTCAGCACTATTGTGGGACCCTTTGATGAGAAATCCTACGCATTTGCATCATTTTGGGTTTAATGTATCGTCTGTGTAGAAATCTGCTGATGATTCGTGTGCATATGTATATTACGACATTCGAAGGTTGAACCTTGTTGCTAGTAAAGGGATTTTTTGTGGAATCTTAAAACTCAGTTCCACGTCGTATTCTAGTATTTTGCAGCTAGTCTGTAGAAATTGGTATTAGAGTAGTTATTTCTTCATAAGTAAAGATGGAAGTAGGAAGAAGAGGTCGGGGAAGAGTTTTAAGTGGAGCAGCAGATGAAGGACTGCGTGAAGAGATTAGAGTTTTTTCAACATGTTTGGCAGCAATGGAAGCATGAAGGCATATGGATATTGAAGGTGGAGATGACAGTGATGACGAGCCAATGGCACAAACAAATGGGGCAGAGGACAAGACACTAGAAATCAGACTATTGAAATATGTTTTCATGGCTAGCAGCAAGCGAAGACCAGAACTCTCCAATTATGATGGAATTTTTTCCACGGAAGCATTGTTCGACTGGATAAGTGAGATAGATAAATAATTCAAGGATGAGGAAGTTAGTGAGGATAGAAAATTCAGGTTTGTTGTCACTAATTTGAATGGACACACATCCCTATGGTGGGAAAGTGTGCAGAAAGAGAGTAGAAGAATGAACAAGCCTTTGATCAAGAAGGGGGACAAAATGCTTAAAAATATGAAAAGAAAGTTCATGCCTAAATATTACTAAATTTCCCTTTACAGAGAAGTGAAAAATTTGTGACACAGAATGATGACTCTAAAGGAATACACAGAAGAGTTCTTTAAAGTGAACTTCAGGGCTGGGCATGTTTAAGATACCCTTGAGAAGATAACAAGAATTGTGAATGGTATATGGATGGAAATCTTAGATGAGATGAGTATTATTTCCCCTAAAAGTATAGAGGATCCATACCATTGTGCTTTCAAGGCAGAAGAAAATATTACCAGGAAGCAAAATGCAAGAAGAGGACGTGGTTCCAGTAGAGGAAGAGGATAGTCCTTTGGTAGAAGTAACACTGCCAACAGTAATGAAGAGGGCAGTAGTTCGAAGACTTCGGTACAGACTGAGGAGGAAGGTAACACTAGAGGTGGAAGGTCATACCAGCAAGGAAAAGCTAATGGCAGAGGCAGAGGAAATTCCTACCAGTATTACAAGTGTCACAAATGGGGGCACAAATCTTTTCAATGTCCTGAAAATGAGAAAGCTAGACAAAGGGGAGCATATGTTGCTCAACCTGATGAAGCAGAGGAACTGCCCCAAGAGGTGGTGAATGTGCCTGACACAAGAGAGGCCTTGGTGTTGAACAAGGTTTTAATAAAACCCGCTAAGGAGGTGGCTAACCTAACATAGAGGAAAGCATTGTTCCAGACTGTGTGTAAGTCACATGGAAAATGCTGCAAATTGATTATAAATAATGGAAACATTGATAACCTGGTAGCGAATGAGATGGTATAAAAATTGGGTTCAAAGAATTCGAAGCACCCGAATCCATATAAGGTGTCTTGGTTCTAGAAAGGACACCAACTTCTGGTTGATGAGTGGTGTGAGGTGGAGTTTCACATTGGCAAGTACAAGGACAAGGTGACTTGCAATATCATACCTATGGACGTGTGGCATATTTTGCTAGATGGACAATGGAAATATGACAGAAAGGTTGTCCATGATGGGGAAATTAATTGTTACACGTTTGTAAAGGATGGAATAAAACATAGGCTAGTTCCCATCAAAGAAGAAGATACTACAGAAACTAGTGGGACAAAAACACTGCTGATAGGTGTAAAGGAGTTTCTCTGATAGATTGAGGAGAATGAGGTGAATTATGCAGTTGTGCAAAGGCCAAGAGCATTATTGATGCATATGAAGATCACTAATTTTCCTATGGAAATATAGGACATGCTGCAAAATTTTACTGATATTTCGGTGGATGATCTACCAAATAAATCACCACCAAAGCAGAGCATTACTCACCATATTGATTTTATTCCAGGAGCTAGTTTTCCAAACAAGGCTGCTTATCGAATGAGTCTGAAAGACAATGAGGAGATCATGAAACAAGTACAGGAATTGTTGGATAAAAGACACATTAAATAGAGTTTGAGTCCTTGTGTTGTTCTGACCGTTTAGCTCCCAAGAAAAAAGGTGAATGGCGGATGTGCACTGATTCCCGAGTGATTAACAAGATCACTATCAGGTACAAATTTCCTTTATCTCAGATGGATGATATGATGGTTTTTCTGAGTGGAGCAGCGTACTTTTCAAAGACAGATCTGAAAAGTGGCTATCAGAATAAGAGAATTATTGAAGGTGACGAATGGAAGACAACTTTCAAGACCAGTGAAGGATTGTATGAATGGTTGGTCATGCCAATTGGGCTGACAAATGCTCCCAACACATTCATGTGTTTAATGAATGAGATTTTGAAATAATTCATTGGAAATTTTGTGATTGTATATCTGGATGATATACTTATTTTCAACAAAATGAAGGAAAAAGATTTTCGGCATGTTAGTTATGTGATGGAAAAATTGCAACAAAATAAATTATTATTGAATTTTAAAAAATGTATTTTTTTCAAGAAAGAATTGATTTATTTAAGATTTGTAATTTTTGAGAATGATTTGAACATGGAACCAGAGAAGGTTGCAGCGATAGTTAGCTGGCCATCTCCCAAAAAAAATTTTAAAGTAAGAAATTTTCATCGATTGGCAAGTTTCTATCAAAAGTTTATTAAGAACTTCAATGGTATTTTTGAACCTATGGTGGATACCCTTAAGAAGGAAAATATTCCTTTTCATTGGATAGAATATTTTGAGACAAATTTATAGATTTTGAAGAAGAATATCATTGAGAAACCAATCCTAAAACTTTGAGACTTCAACAAAATTTTCCAATTTCATTGTGATGCTAGTGGGACAACCATTGGTGTAGTACTCAGCCAAGAAGATAAGACAATAGCATACTTCAGTGACATGTTAAATGAGAATAGGAAAAAGTATACATCTTATGACAAAGAGTTTTATGCAGTCATCTAAGCGTTGAAGCATTAGAGACATTATTTGTTGGCTAATGAATTTGTCTTGTTTTCTAACAATTCTGCATTACAGTAGATTATGCAGCAGAACAATTTGAATCATAAAAATATGAAGTGGGTGGATTACTTGCACAATTTTACATCCATGTTGAAACACATCAACAGTTAGGCCAACAAGGTAGCAGATGTGTTAAGCACAGGAAGCTTGATATTACAAGAAAGCGTTGTGAAAGTTTTGGGATTTGAACATCTCAAATAATTGTATGAGATGGATGCATATTTTAAGGAAGCTTATGAAGCTTGCCAAAATCCATTGTCGAGAGACAATAGTCCATGGTTGGAATATAACATGCAAGAGGGGTTGTTCAAAGGACGACAAGTGTGTATTTTGCAATGTTCTATGTAAGAGAACTTAATTGAGGAAAAACACAGTGGAGGTTTGGCTAGAAATTTTGGCATAGATAAAACTTTGGATCAGCTAAGCCACTTTTACTATTGCCTGAGGATATGAAGAGATGTCCAGAGATTCGTGATCAGGTGTAATGTTTGTCAGCATTCAAAGGGACACGGCCATAATGTAGGGTTGCATACACCCTTACCCATTCCGAATAGACCATGGGACTGAGTTAGCTTGGAATTTGTCTTAGGTCTACCGAAGACACAGCGGGGATTTGATTCCATCATGGTGATGGTGGATTGTTTCAACAAAATAGCACATTTCATTCCATGTAGAAAGACAGGTGATTCCACACATGTAGCACACTTGTTATTTTCAGAGATAGTCAAATTACATGTCTTTCCAAATTCCATGATTTTGAAGAGGGAGTAAAGTTCGGAGGCCATTTCTAGTGAGAACTGTGGAAAAATCTAGACACCAAAATAAACTTTATTTTGGCTTATCACCCAAATTCCGATGGGAAAACTTAAGTTGTGAACAGGACTCTAGGAAATCTGCGAAGGAGTCTGGTTGGTGAAAACTCCAGATAGTGGGATCATGTGCTTGCACAAGAGGAGTTTTCCTACAATGACTTGCCCATTAGAAGCATGAATATAAGTCCTTTAGAAATTGCGGGATTTGCATCAGTTAGAATGTAGGAGGGTTGATGGTGAATATTTAGTGAAATAAATCATGATCTACATGAACATGTCAAATTGAAGCTACGGGATAGTAGTCAGAAGTATAAATAGTGAGAAGATTTGAAAAATCAAGAGGTACAATTCGAAGTAGGAGACCTGGTATTGGCACATTTGTGCAAAGAGAGGTTTCCTAAAGGTGAATAAAACAAATTGAAGATGGAAAATATCGGGCCTTGCAGAGTTCTTTGAATGTTCTGCAAATGCTTACGAGTTGCAGTTACCTGCAGGTGTAGGAATCTCACCCATATTTAATGTGGAAGATCTGTACCAATACATTGTTATTGATGAAGAAGACAGTTCGGATAGACAAACAAGAGGCACCCAAAATGAGGAGAGATCATGCATGAAATAGATGCCTCTAGCACAATCTTTGGAAATTGAATAGATTTTGGACACAAACTTAGCGAGGAAGACACAAAAAAAAGAATATTTAGAATATATGGTCAAATGGAAGGACCATCCTCTGGAGGATTTTTCTTGGTTGGATGCTGCCAAAATTAAAAGTTTCGGTTACTCTATTGAAGAGCTCATGGACAGGAGCCATGAATTTAATTTACCCCAGGATCGTGATGGAGGAGAATCCAACTAAAAGGATAGAACTGGGGTTTATTTCTTTTGTCGGTAGACGACGAATTTCGAATTATATTTTACTTTGTTTTAAGTTCATTTGGGCTAACATAGCCATTGTAATTTCTAGAATAAAAAGGCAGTTGAATTAATATTAGTTAAGTATTTAGTTTTATAAACTACTCTGGAACTGAATGACAGTTTCTCAACCATATGGGTATTTTGGAAATACATAAAACCAAACCAAATCCACTATTGGAGTGTTCTACCATCCATAGTGAGAAAGGAGAGAATTGACAAACAAAAATAAATGTAAAAACCAACCATCTGAGGGCTTGTTTCTATATTTTTCATTTCCAAAATTATTTCCAAGTTTCTATGCTTGATCGAGCAGTCTGTTTTAAAACAGTGTTTCAATTCGAAATAAATTCCAAGGGTTTTGTGCTTTAATCAGCTCTCTTTTTTAAATCGGTTTTTTACTATTTGTTGAAATCGAAAATTTCATTTTATCGTACAACAAGAATTTTAATCAGATTTGCAGGTACAGCAAGGCCATAGACCTTACACAACCCTTTTTTAAATTAATATCGAGTTAACCACAGAACAAAAAGAAATTAGATTTGCAGGTGTGACGAGGACCGTTCCATCCAACACCGATCAATGATCAGAGATCACATTGCAGTTGGAGGACATCGCACACCACAAAGAATCAACGTTTGGGTTAAGACTTCGCAAGCTAAACTATTTAGTTTTCGTTGGAAAGTGGTACAACAAGGGTGTAGCATGGACCATTGGATCCAACAGAGGCCAATGGTGGAGATTGAAGGTGCGTTGGGAGTGATTTCACACATCACAATGTTTAGGGGTTATAGTTAAGGACTGTCACAAAGAAAACAATTTTTTTTGTGATGCGATGTGGGAAGTGTTATCACCCTAGTAATTTCTTAAGTTGTGGGATTTTAGTTTTTAGTCAAGGAACACTAGGGGTAACCATAAACCTACTTCAAATCCTAGGATCTAGCCTTCCTAGAATTCAGGCTCTCTCTTTAAGATTTATCTTTTTATTTATTTATGTCTTTAGACTAGTTATGATAGAACAATTGGTTTTGTTTTAAAGGTTTTCATGGGTTAAAATCACTTAGGATTAAACTATAGAGAGATATACTTGTCCATTGGGCTATGGATTCTAAGTCTAGATAGCAGTACTAGAAGGCAAGGCCAGAAGGGTACAAATGTATTCAGGGCAAGGTAGATAACCCTCAGAGATTTGGGGAAAGGTTTTTGATGAAATGGTATGATCGGGATAAAGGGAAATGAAGGATCCTTTGATCCGGAAAATGGAAGAAGGATGCAGGGGTCAAATGAGAGTAGGAGCAATGAAGAATTCCTAACACCGGAAATCAGAAGAAAACATTTAAATGGTAACTTAGTTAAAAAACAGGGAGCAAAAGGCTAGTCCTGCAGTAATATTCCTAGTTACACATTAATATAGATCAAACACATAATTAATTGCATGAAACTCAGAAAAGAAACAATGACAAGAGGAGATGTACTTCGCTCTTCAACTTATCGCAAGAATCCTGAATTATGGTGCCACTTTAGCTTTGTCCAGTCTGCTATTTTGAGTTCAACACATGAGAGCCTCCAATGTATCAGCAAAATTCTATAGTAATCTTAGCAATTTTATTCCACACTTAACACTTCTAATACAGAAGTATTTATACAAACTGTTGTTTACAAATATCCTAGAGAAACGTAAGAATATATTTAGGAAATATAAAATATCTTTACAAAATAAGAGGGACAGCTGCTTAACAAATTAGCAAGTTGTCCTCTTATCCAAAATATATAGAACAACTTTATCTAGCAAAGAGCTTTTTATTGAATAGTTGTCCTGCTTGCTAGCTGTGTAGGAAATATCTTTGTTTGAGTTGCCTTAACTGACACACTTTCCTCTGATACTCCTTAACACTACTTCTTTAAACACTGATATGCTTTGACTAATATTTCACTCTTTAATTCTGGAAAATATTTCTTACTGTAGTAAAAAAAAATCAGCTGACTGTCTCTTTATCTCACTGTTTCTGTTTGACTATTTTTAGTGAATTTTTCTTCGTTGTTTTACCTTTTCACTATTACATTAAATCTATGAATGCTTTCCATTGCTCTACATCTGGAATTTTCACGCCTTTTAGCTTTCTAAATTTTTCATTAGCATCTGTGTACTTGGAAAAGGTAGGTTTGAAAACAAAAATATGCCTAATCTCATGTTGTAGAAAAAGCAAGTCTTCAAAATATTGAAGGATGACCTTTCCTGTAGGAGTTCCTAGTGGTAGTGGTTTTTTGACTTGTTCTTTTGCAAACTCCCTTATCTTCTTATCATACTCTTTTTGGGCCATTAGTTTTTCATTGAAGATATGAATATCTAGCAGGCCTTTCTGCCTCAAAATAGTGTATTTTTCCAAAAACATAGTAATGGAAATGTTCATAGAATCACATTTTTTCTCTAGGTTGTTCATCAAATTTCTCTTAGTCACAACATTCTTGATTTGTAACATTGTTTCAGTTCTATATTGTACCTATTACTCTTCCAGCACTTCTCTGTTCTTACTGTTCAAGAAAGTGATGAGTTTTAAAGCCTGTGATGGCTTATCAGCTAACTCACCCTTGGTTCTCTGAATCTCAGTTTGGGATGCTAACAGTAAGTACCTCTACTCATAGATGACCTAAATTGAAGGCCATTAAGAATGTATGGCCTCAATAATATTTGTCCAAAGATGATTCTTGATGTAGGAAACCTGTTCAGTAAATGTTAAGTCCTTTTGTAAATTCTTCATTTGTTCTTCAAGTTTGATAGCTTTCTTCTCATGGTTTTTAGCAATTATCAAGGCTATTTTGTTGGTGGCTTCAAGAATTTTAATCATCTCTTTCAAGTTATTTATCTCATTAGTTTTCAAGGACAATTATTCCATAGCTTTAACTATTTGTCCTGCTCCATCTGTTAGTTGTACCTGTGTTGTTGAAGAATATGTGGCTGATGTAGTAGTTGAATGCATTGGAACTACAGTTGCCAATGGCTCATTAGGTGCTAATTTTTCTCCCAGAGTGGAATCTATAGTTGTAGTAATAACTGGTATCACGGTAGGAATAATAGGAGCATTATTTTCATTCATAGTATTTTTCTCCTTAATAAGTTGATCCATTTGGGTCTCCATATCTTTAATCCGAGCAGTCAGTTTGAGGATCAATTGCATCATTTCTTATTTTTTTGTTTGATCCTGAAGTATTTATTTGGTTTGTGGGTGTTCACTTTGAGGAAGCTATAGCTGTTTCCTCAAAGCTGCAATATCTTCATTCTTTTTCTTAATCAATAATTCAGCTGCCTGCACATTGGAGGGATCATATCCCACCTGTATAATCAAATCTTCTAAGATTTTAATCCTTAGGTATTTAGCATACAAAGAGCCTTTGTCCAACTTCATTTGATCCTGCATGTTAATAATGGTATTCTACAAATTAGTAGCACTCATAGCCTTTGTCACCACAGTTGAATATAACATTTCTTAGCTATAGCTATGGAATTCAATTTGATCGAGCTCATGCACATTTTCAGTATCTACTTCAAACTCAACCTTTTTATATCCTGCCACTATCTTAGGTGTTGAAGTAGTTAGTTGCAGATATGATATAATCATTTTATTTGTGGAATAGTTAAAGGCTCTCAGTAGCCTGTTTTGATTCCCTGGTTTTTGCTCAAGAAACTAAGAATAAATCTCATAATTGATTTCCTTGTACTTTTCTTTGATATCTAAGTCTTTTTCCTCAACTACTTGTAAGGAAGAAGCATCCATGTTTTGTTTTTCAATCATCTAGGTATCATCTTTACCTATTGTTTGATCTTTTCCAATCTCTACAAGAGTCTCATTGACTACCATTGTGGCTTCATCATTGTTTACCTCAGGCTCATTTGTATCCTCAACATCAATTACCTTTTCTTTCCCTATGGAACTGAATTTGAGCATTTTATTGTAAATCAACTTGAATTTAGTATCTGTGGTGGTCTTAGTTGTATAGGTTCCTTCACCTCTACCTCTTTTTGTTGAAGTTTTAGACAATTCTGCAACTACCATAGCTTGTGTATTATCCATCTGTCCTGCTGGCTCTGCATTGATGATTGTATCTGTCAATGTATTTTCCACCCATTCTGTATGATTTGCAAACTTTTCAATTTTTGGCTTAGGGTCATGTATAAATGGTGTAATTTTTCATTTAACCCTCAAATCACTCAAGATCCCTTGAGGATCATAGTTCCAAGGAAAGATCTCCTGAAATTTAAACCCTACTAGTATCTTGGTGATTTCCTTTTCTGCGTCTCTGTTATTTATGATGAAATTCCCAACTTGATTTTTAAGCTTGAATTGGGTCTTTTCTTGGCAGCTAAGAAGTTGATGGAGTCAGAGTTTAGAATTTTCCTTAAGTATTTCAATGCAAAAACTCTCATTCACATGTATTTTGGAAACTTATAAGGTAATAATTTTGAGCCAAAAATTCTTATCTCTGGGTGTTTTTCATAAAGGAACCAGTCTCCCATTTTTCTCTATTATGATAGTTGCAATATCCTCTTCATATCATCATTCACTCTAGGTTTCTATAATTTATATAGTATATTCATTGTTGTATGGAGGAAACGGTTTGAGAAGTCTGTATAAGTGAATTCACTGCTTTCTTTCCTCAGCAAGGAAATCTAGAAGATAATGGATAGAGGTTGGCCCTCTAAGTCCATTTTTTGCAATGAAATTGGAAAATTGTCAGCTTGGAAGAACAGAAACAAATGAAATAAGTATGATGAGTACCTAAACACCCCCTTAGTGGGTAGTCTGGTCAATTGGTGATGAATGCTATCAGCTATAAAAATAGCATGATAAAAATGAGTGCAGGGGGTTGACCTGGAGATAATGTGGATAAAAAACCAAGAATGGATTCATCATTGAATCCATCTTTGAAATATCCCAGTATAAAAGATAACATGGAAATGATATGTCTTGACCCTTCTGGAAATATGGTAGTTGAATAAGGAGGGTTCAACTTAGCGATGTCAACATGAGAAGGCATGAAATCCTGAAATATCATAAACTTTTTTGGGAAATCCAAGCTTAAGTACAATTGGGTTAAATATTCAATAGAAAGGGGGACTAAATGAGGAACACATGGTAATTGCATCATTTGATTTATGGATTTTCTATGACTGTAAAAATTACCTCTCTATCTGCATTTACAATAGCTCTTTGGTATAGTACATAATGCTGTTGACACAATCTAACAAGATCCTATCTAGGATAAGTTAGAGGAACTACATATTGGGGCAAGTGATTTTCCCAAATAGGTATTTCATCTTTATCTAGGTATTTATCACAGCACCAATTGTGTATTTCCAAAAGGTTAAATTCTACCACAAGGTCAACAATTTTTTAATCCATATGAGTTAATGGAAGGATTTCTACAGAGGGTATTGGTGGTTGAAGTGGGTTTACAAACTCGGTGGTTTTAGCAGTAAGTGTAGGAGTAGATTTTCTGGATTTGGATGCTTCAGATTTGGGAGGCCTGGATCCACAAGGTTTAATAGGCTTAGAACCCCCAGCATTGGTTTTCATCTGCTTCTTAGTCATTCTTAAATAACTAATGCAAGCTTAAACTATTTGCAGAAGTTGTATTTCTTTAAACAGATGGTAAATTTAGCAATTTATAGGCCAAGGAGAGCCTTGGTGGGTTATTATTGCTCAATTAGGTATCTGGGATATGCAAAAATGGTTTAAGAAAGAAAACGAGGGTTTTCTAAATAATTTGGACTGTAAAAAGTCATTTTCAAGAGATCTGTGGGCTTGAAACCCTTATCTGGTGTAAGAATTGATCTTCAGAGGTCGTAAGCTGAGGAAATTTATTTTTTACAAGGGTTTTTATGGACACAACAATTTTTAGGGAAAATTTGCGAGGGTTTGGCTTGTGTTGGGTGTTTTTAGGCAATTTCTCTTCTATGAATTCTCTTAATTAGAGGGCTTGGAATACTTATCAATGGTTTAACTTTGAATTTGCAGGTTTCTATATCGAAAAATACCTCAAATGGTATGTATTTCACTGTCGGAAGGGCTCCAAGATGTTTTGCAGTCAATTTTGAGCTCTAGTCCAACTTGTTGGAGGAGAAAATGTCTTTTCTAGTCTTCAAACAGGGAAATCTGTGGTTAATTTGGGTTTTAATTTGGAAATTTATCAGCAGGGGCTTCAATACAGTCGGGCGGCATTTTTTTTTACAGTCGGAATGCATAAATAACATTAATAAATAATATAACAAAGGTTTTAACTTTGATATGAATCTTTTAAAACGTATTAAATGCTAGTCAAATTCAAAGGCAGGAGGCAATTTAGATTTCGAAATACAAAACCAATAGTGGTTTTCGCGTTGGCTCAAGGTGGTAAGATGTATTTGCCAAAACAAATGTGATTGAATAGTTTTTCGCCATGTCGAAGGAGGTAGAAATGGGAAAACCACCCATTTTGCGTCCATTTTGGGTTTGGGCGGACGTTTGGTTTACATGCGCAATATCGATCTTGCACCTTCGAATCATCGGGAAGGGAGCGAACGACTGAGATTTGATGGGAAGGTGCAGTCGAATAGATGTGGCACCGGGGTTTACTTATGTTTTGTTAGATTTTTAAAATATAATAAAACCTTTGTATTATATGCGTTATAATAAAAAATTTATATCAAAAAGGGGTTATATATAAGCGGGGCTTATGTGTAGTAAAAAAGGGTTTAAAAGTATATGAGCGGGGTGCATGGAGTGAGACTATAATGTTTAACCTTGGGTTAATTTTATATAAGACTTGATATCTTATATAATTGGAAAAGGGAAATAGGTTAAGTTAGTGCTGGAAATGATAGCAAATGTATTTACAAAGGCGTGGTGCGTTCCAATACTTACCATATAATGTAATCAATAGTGTAATCATTTCACGTGTCTAAAATATATAGGATATGTAAAAAAATCCGATTTGAAATTTTAGTTTTATTATATAGTTTTAGACTTTTGGAGCGTTCTATAACCATAAGGGGCAGGGTATTTGATTAATGTTAGTTTTAGACCAAAGGGGGTATAACTTGGGATTTAAATTTAGCATGTGCATATTAAATTTGGTCTAAAAACTATATAATAATGGGTTTTAGGGGGATATTTAGATAAATTGAATTATATAAGTAGGATAAGGTAGTTTTAGGGATTTAATAACAAAATTTAGAAATTAATATGACAAGGGGAAAGGAATACTAAAAAATACACTTATATGACTAAATAAAGTGAAAATTTTAAAGCAATGCTTATTATTTCATAAATTCACCACTTTTACTTAGGATAGAGTGCTTTTTGAGGGTTCATATACTTTATGAATGAAGGGAGTTAATTAAATGGGCTTTTATCTATCATTGAGTATAAAAAGGATTTTTTTACTTATGAAAATGAATTAAATGTATGAACGATGAATGAATAATGGTGAAGGGGAGTTTATCATAAGAATTCAACATTTTCCAATATCTAGTCATTGAGCCTTGGGTTCTGTCCCAACAGAAGTCAAAGAAATGCTCTAAGCCTCTTTGTCTGGAAGTGTAGAATATTGAACACTTACAAGGGAAGGGAAATTTGTGATTTTCTGCCCAGTGATGAATATTACATGATTTTTCTCACTTCTTTCTACCTACTCAACATTAATCTAACATTTTTTCTTCCTTTTTAATGGTGCATTTGAGCTTGCTACCTTAAAACATTTTATTGTTTTGATAGAATAAAAACTATCTAAATCTACCTTATTCCATCTGAAGGCTCTGATTAAACTGATGAGCTCATCTTTATTCGCTACCTATCTACTGATTAGTTAGGATTAAATTGTTTGACCAATATTTATTCAGTATCTAAAACATATAAATTGAAAACATGACAAGTCAAGTTTAAACAGTTTAACTTATCATGGATTATGGTATTTATTGACACTCTGCCATAATCATTTGCAAAAAGTAAAAAGTAGTGGCATTTGGACTCGCACACTTTTATGTTTTATTTTCATCTTTTTTTCTTTTGGGGTCTATATTTTTTTAGTCCTTTGACATTTCTTTTAGGACTTTTATCCTCTTTTCGATTTTCTATTTTTTTATTTATTTTTACAAAATATGGGAAAACAAGTTGCAGAAAGCAAGGTATGTACATATTTTACAAGACTATCATAAGTAAGTTCCAAATTATGAATGCTATACTTATAGGACCCTAACATGAAGGACATGTGTTGACGTTGTGAAACATCACAAATCGTAGGAAATAGAGTTTAAAGTTTTAAGTTATATTGTATATCACATGAAATGTGATCGGTTTTGATTGGTCGCCACTGTTGTAGGACCCTCCGGTGAGAAATCCAACATATTTTCATTGGTTTGGGTTTATTGTATGGTCTCTATAGAATTTTGGTGATGATTCACATGCGTATGTATGTTATAACATTCCAAAGTTGAACCCTGTTGTGAGTAAAGGGATTTTGTGTGGAATATTAAAACTCAGTTCCGCGGCGTATTCTAGTATTTTGCAGCTCCTCTGCATCATAAAATATAGATAATTTTCAATGATTCACTCAATACAAAGGGTCACTAAAGCTGAAAACAATTTTCGTTCTTTGTTTTTTTTAATTGGGTTCAATAATCTCTTTGTTTATATATATATATCATTTGTAAGTGTGCATCCTCTTACTTCAAAGTACTGGTTTTCTATTGAGGTAATGCATGATGTACCTTTATATGTCTTCTCAAATTATGTATGAGATTCAAACACCCATTCTTATTTTTTATAGTGCATTTTGACATGAGGTTAAAATACTTAGTTGTTTATGTCTATCTATAATTGTCATTTGAAACCTATTTAGTCACCACCTTTCTCATAATCAAAATCCAAAGTAGTTATTAATATTCAGATTCTTCTTCTTCAACATGAATATTGCAACATACCCACCAAACCATACTTGAAACCTATTTAGTAACCACCCTTCTCATAATCAAAATCCAAAGTAGTTCTTAATCTTTACATTATTCTTCTTCAACATTAATATTGCAACATACCCATGAAGCCACACTTGTCTTTAGGAGAAATGTGCGCCTCAACACAACATTTATCCTAACTATGAACCACACCTTGTGGTTCAAAAAGTTGAGAACAAAAGAGCTTTAGCTCACATTTCTTCACATTTAATATATTTTCCAATGTATAACAAAATGAGCAATTCATATTGCAATCATCATCATATATCTCAACAAACAAGTTACGAAGTTATCATTAATACACAATTGAATCCACTAATTCATTATTGTGACAGCTTTGAAAATAATCTTCAATAAATTGAAAGAATTCTAATTGTATAATATCTCTCCTTATTGTTTTAATATTACAATTTAGAAAGTAATTTAAAACTTTCTATCATTTTGTAGCATCAACTCTTTTGTCTTTGTATATGCAATTAATTAATTGGGGAAAGTCATGTTATGGAACAATGGTAATTTTATTTTCAAATTAATCTACTTGACACTACTTTATTATGCATGATTTGTCTCTCTTTTTTCAACCCATCATGCATTTCTCCTCATGTTGAGGATGACACTTAGGGTAAACTAAATTCGTCAAGGCTCAAGGGTTCATTCCACCTTCAACAATCACAATGAACTAAGGTGATGGAATTTTTGGTACCTTTCCATCATCGCATATATACATCATTATTGTTTTAAATATATACATCGTGCCTTCATTGGTTTCATTTCTAGTACCTTGCTATTATCACATATATACATCCTTCTCATCAACATAACACGTCACAATATTGAACTTTGTTTGGGATGCCAATATTTTCTCCTTCCAAACACTCTAACTAGATCCAATTGATTCATTTTTCTTATGATGTCAATTATGAATGTTATTTTACATTTAATGACAAGTGATTGGTGGTTTTGTTCTCTAAATTTCTTGAGCTTAAACATATTAATATATTCAATTAAAAAGGTAATATCATTGTATGTTTTACTTGTGAGCTCACTTTATGCTACTTAAAATTGATATTGCTCACTCTTGGATTTGTGCCTCTAAATCCAACACTGTATTGTTTTGAGTTTTACAACTTCTATCTCTGATGGATATTATGTAGGGACCTTAATTGATCATCTATGTTTTTTTCCTTACATCTTAGGGTTCATCTCACACATATTGACAAGGTAATAAATAATAGTATGTTGACTTCGATAAATAAGTGTTAACTAGTTGAGGGCCTTTTGATATTTAGTTCTCCATCCCCTCCATTGCTAAAAATTGATTATGGTGCTAGTTGAATAACTAAATAAAGGATCATCAACAATCTTGATTTTTTGTGGGCTTTTTACTCATAATACCTATGCTTTGCTTATGGTCTGCACCTATTTATGTAGTCAATTTATCCCAGATTCCTTATCACTAATATTTTCCTCTATGCCTCATCACTAATATTTTCCTCTATGCCCTTTTTTCTTGTTTCCTCCTCTGCGGGGTATTCCTCAATGGTGAAGAATTCCTGCACTTAGAAAAACACCCCAGACCTAAACCAACACATGGTCACGTTCCCCAACCACACACCGTTTCTCTAGTTCCTCAAAATCCCAGTACTTTTGGCAGAGGACTAACCTGGGATTTAGATGGGAAGACCACAACGCTCGAATTGACCACTTCAGACTTCAATTGATGGAGTAAACCCTACGATGCAGAAAATACCCCTCAAGAGTCTCCAATTCCAAATTAACTTAAAGCGACGCACCGATCCCAGCAGACAGAAAATATCTTAGCCCCTATATTGCTTAAATCTAATGCAGGAGCCTTCTGAGACATAAGCTTTCGATAATCCCTTGCAAAAGATGCATGGGAAAGGATTAAGGCATTCCACCACCTCACAACATAAAAGTCAAGTATCACTATAAATAAAAAATAGTCCTACAAAATGATGCACTACACGGGACCCCTTCACTTCTTAGAGACAAGAACCTTTTATACTAAAAACAGAAAAAAAATCAGGCCGAATTGGAGCACTCCTACAACGAAATAACATAACCCAGAAACAAAACGATAATACATATAACCAACACATAATAACGGCAAGGTTGTCTTCTGCCTCCACTTAACCATGACCATAAAGACATTGGCACTAACAGTAGTTTTTATAATAGATATATCTTGATACCGACAATGTCCTTAAAGGTCGAATACCAACAATGCATGAAGAGGCCGACAATAACAATAACCAAAGCTTGGCTGTACAGGTACTTTCAAGGTTATAATTTAGGTTAGAATTGTGCCACTCTAGGGTCCCAAATAGACACTTGATTTGATATTAGTCTTATTACACATGTACACTTGTCTTACATTTCTGTACAATACCCGTTCAACTCTTTGCTCGAGCCTTTCTCCCATATGAAGCAGGCACTATGACCCAAAATTCCTTTTTTCATTTCCCAGTTAGCTAATCCACTTTCGCACAACACCATCTG
The DNA here is from genome assembly GCA_034641835.2 of Pinus albicaulis. Lineage (NCBI taxonomy): Eukaryota > Viridiplantae > Streptophyta > Pinopsida > Pinales > Pinaceae > Pinus > Pinus albicaulis. Next base: position 1,199,110,980 of record CM076581.1, on the reverse strand, counting down.
CATAATAAATATTCCCAAAATATTTAGATATTTCGATGTTACATGAATCAACCTGTCGATCTGATTTAATTTCTTGAGAATGTTTGCAACATGTTGGAGAGAGCCCTATGGCCTCATGTACCACTATTTGATCACCCTCGTGCGATGATATCTTATCACCCTCATCGGATGATATCTCAGGTATATATTAAAATATTTAAAGACATAAATATTTTTATATTAAATTTGTGATATTTGAAAATATTAATTTGATGTAGTTTTATTATAATTTTTGTTATAATGTCATGCACAAACTATCATTAAATTTAATATTTATATTTATAGATAAAAATTAATATTATTAAATTTAATATATTATTCACTTTGCTATATTATATTATATATTCTTATATCATTATAGCTATTAACTCTAGATATATATGGAGGGAAGAAGAAAAACATAGAGTGATAAATGTGGAGAGATAAAGGGAGTGAAAATGGAGGGATGGAGATAAAACAAATGGGAAGGGAGGGGAGGAATGAAGAGGAAGATAAAGAAATGAGTGAGAGAGGGAGAGAAGGGTAAGGGAAAGCTACGAAGACACAAAGATGGAGGGGGGAGAGAGAGGAGAAAGGGAGGGAGATAGAGACAAGGTTGGAGGTCAAAGAAAGAGAGGGAGAGAGAGAGGGAGGTAGGAGAGAAAGGGGGAGAGTGGAGTGACTAGAGAGATGACTTGAGAGAGGAGGAGAGAGGAAGGCGAAAAAATCAATAGATAGAGAGATGGATTCCGAGGGGGAGAGACCGAGTGAAGGAGAATGAAAAAGAGAGAGAAGTGGAGAGAGAGGGAGTGATAAGGGAGAGATGGCGACATATTGTGTAATTTTTGGGGTGATATACAGAGACAAGGAGGGAGATATCAAATAAAGGGGGGAGAGAAGGATAGCTAAGGAGAGACATAGGGATATATTGGGAGAGTTGGAGGGTGAAGAGAGAGGTGGGGTAGAGACAAAGGGAGATGATAGGTAACTTGAGAGAGAGGATGCGAGATAGAGAAGGAAAGAGGGAGGGAGAGAGAGATATAGATTTGGAGGTGTAGAGAGAGGGACATAAGAAGAAATACATAGAGAGAAAGGTGAATAGAGAGAGGGACTCATAAAGGATATAGAGAGAGGGAGAGATAAGAGCAGGAGGGAAGACGGATAAAAGGTGGAGAGAGGGAAATAAGGGATAAAGAAAGGAAGAGGGAGAGGAAGATGGAGGAAGAGATAAACATATATGGATAAATATAGTGTATGTCTTGGGTGTGATATGGATAGAAAAAATAGAGGCAGAGGGAGGTATAGATATAGATGGAAGGCGAATAGAGGGAACAAGAGAGGCATGGAGAGAGGGAGGGAGAGAGGGAGATATGGATAAATATGGAGACAGAGAGCGTGTGGGTTTCGCGTGAGGGTAAGATAGAGAGAAAAAAGAGAGATGGAGGGAGATATAGATATAGATGCAGGGGACTGAGAGGGAAGACTATTTATTGCACTAGTTACATTGATTTCATTGTAGATGATGATTTCTAATCTTATTTTATTACTTCCATTAGATGCATTGATTTAAATGTAGATGTTAATTTCTAATTATATTTGATTTCTTTCACTAGATGCACTGAGTTCAATGTAGATGTTGATTTCTAATCCTTTTGATTTCTTTCTCTAGATGCATTGATTTTAGTGTATATGGTGATTTCTAATCCTATTTTATTACTTGCACTAGATGCATTGATTTCAGTGAAGATGTTGATTTCTAATCCTATTTGATTGCTTGCAGTATATGCATTGATTTTAATGTAGATGTGGATATCTATTCCTCTTTTTTTCTTTCACTAGAGGCATTTATTTCATTAATATGTTAATTTCTAATCTCGTTTTATTTCTTTCACAAGATGCATTCATTCGAGTGTAGATGTTGTTTTATAATCCTATTTGATTGTTTACACTAGATACATTGATCTTATTCTAGATGTTATTTTCTAATCCTATTTGATTTCTTTCATTATATGCATTAGATTTTGTTGATATTGAGGATTTAAGATTTTTTTTTTTTTAAAATTCAAGATATATAAATTAATAACGAGATTTTCAATTGTGGATATTCACACCACCCCACCCCTCGGGGCCAAATTTTCACCTATTTTTTAGGTGAAAAACAAATGTCCACACCTCAAAGATTTGATGGACCTTCATAGAGGAGGGGTTAATATTTCTAACCATGTTCATAATAGCTTATTTTCATCAGCATGTATCTATTCTATGCATGTTCCTAATGCTCAAAAGAAAATTATAATATTTGTATTTGTAAAATAGAATACAAGGCATATTCTTCATGACCTTGTCAAAAGAAAAAAATAATTTCAAATATTTATTTTTGGCTCCACAAGTTTTCCATGTTAGCACTCTTCTCTTCAAATGGGCCCACCTACTAAAGGCACCAATTATCCCTATGAATCTATATATACCTCAAATCCTCTCTATCCTCTCCTAATAATCTAAATGGATATACAAGTCATAACATTATCTAGCTATACTAAAGTATTCAAGGAATAGAACAAAGATCAAGTAGAATATTGAAGGAAAGTGAAATTTCTTTGAAATGGTCTAATTTATCGGTGGTTTATCCTTGTAGAATGAGTATAGTTTATCTATATGCAAGGAGGTAGAATTTCTATGGTTCTTAATGTCAAATAACATTGCACCTCCTAAATACAACATAATTCTTTGTGCACTCTTGATTAATATGGATCTCCATTGTAGTCGGTTGGAAGAGGATTTGACATAGACCATTGGTGGATTTATTTATTGGCCATCTTGTCCATATCTTTGGCTATGATGTCTTTCCTGATGAATTGATTCTATAATGAAAGGACTGCTATTTTTTCCCTCATAAGGGTTCTCACAAGATAAAATCTTGTGTTATTATGTGGATATCTATTTATGATAATTATAACATTTTATTTTTAGTGTTAAAATCGTTTGGATAAAATAGCTTAATATTAAAAAATCCACAATAAAAACATTAAACTAATAAAAATCATCCAAATTAATTGTGTATGTATTCCATAATTTTTCAACATGATATAGGAGATTTTGATTTAAAAGAAGCCTTGAAATGACAATATAAATTCTAAATATCCAAAATATATCTTTAACCTAACCCTAATTTTATAGTATTTTGAAGTCAAGAAGGCCACTTCTCACACATCAGACAAACTAAATTTCCATGTATACTAGCAAATTGTGAGAACCCTAATAAATTCATAGAAGGCTAAACATTGAGCAGAGAGGTGCATTCTAAAGTGGATTATGACCCGATCTAAAAGTATGTGGAAAGCCAAAATAAAAATATAAAATAAAAATAATGTTGGCTTAAATAATGACTTGCATAACCATATAAATAAAAAATTAAAAACCCATTAAAAATAAATTTTGACAATATAAATTTAAAATATGGAAAAGTTTAGGAACACTCAAAGAAGAGATATGGTTAACAAATAAAAATATAAATAAACCATAGGTATGGTAAATAAATAAAACTTATTTTTATACTTACTCAGGAGGTATGGTTAATAAATATAGATATAAATAAACTAGAGGTATGGCCAATAAATAAAACCTATTTTTATATTTACTCCATAAACCTCTTTATATTTACAAAAACTCAAAAAAGAGGTCTTATTTAGGTGAAGCCTATGGGCCAAATAAAAATGGACAAATTATTATTAATACCATGGGTCAAATACCATGGGCCAAATACCATATTCCACCAAATTATTATTAATACCACCCAAAAAAAATGTATTAACCCTAACATTAATACTAAATTTAATAACTTTGTATTAGGACAGTATTTAATTTGTTATGTATTATAATATATATATATATATATATATATATGAACTCTGTATGTGTGAATAATAAATACATTTGATAAAGGTGGAGAAATAGGGGGAGTTACATGGGAGAGATCGAGATAAACTAAAGGAGATGGGTGAGAAGGAATGAAGGGAGAGAGAGAGAGAAGGAGAGGAGTGATATAGGTAGAGAAGGGTTAGAGAAGAAGGGGGAGACATAAATATGGAGGTGGGAGAGAGAGAAGGAGAGATAGAGGGATAAGGAGAGAGTATTGGAGGGTAGAGAGAGACGAAGACAAAGGAGGGATGCACCGAGAGGTAGGAGAGAAAGGGAGAGAGAGGAAGAATGAGATGAGGAGGAGAGAGGGAGGGATAAAGAGACGCAGTTTTTGGGGGAGAGAGGAAGGGAAGAAGAAATACATAGAGAGTGAGAAGTGGAGAGAGAGGGAGTGACAAGGGAGAGATGCAGAAAGAGTGTGTATGTTTAGGGATGAGATAAAGAGACATAGAAGTACTGATGGAGACAAGGGGGGTGAGAAGGAGACAAAAGGGGAAATAGATGGAAATAGTAACATATTTAGAGAGAGAGTTGGAGTGATTGGGGTAGAGAGAGGATCAGAGGGAATAGAGAGAGAGAGCGAGAGAGAGAGAGAGAGAGAGAATTGAATGGAAAAGAGAGAGAGACAAAGAGGGGCGGGGAAGAGAGAGGAATGTGTGGGGGGGAGATAGAGAGAGAGGGGGTGAGATAGTGATGACAGAAGAGAGAGAGAGAGGTATGAGAGAAAGTGAGAAAGACAAAGGAAAATATAGGGGACTTAAAAGAGTGGAGGAGAGAGGGAGCGATAGAGAGATGGAAATGGAGGTGGAGAGAGGGAGGGAAGAGGGAAGACATATAGTGAGTAGTGGAGAGAGATAGGGAGTGACAAGGGGTAGATGGAGAGAGATAGTGTACATTTGGTGGTGAGGTAAAGAGACTAACAAGGAGATATGGAGAGAGGTGGGGAGAGAAGGAGAGAGAGAGGCATACAGTAACAAAGTTGGAAGGTGAGGATAGAGAGAGAGAGAGAGAGAGAGGAGGGAGAGAAAGTAAAAGAAATATTGAATAGAGGTAGGGAAAGAGAGATGGATATGGAGCGAGAGAGAGAGGGAGGTAAGAATGAAGACATAGAGAGTGAAAGGTGGAGAGAGAGAGATAGAGGGGCAGTGATAAGGAAGATGGAGAGAGATGGATTGAGGATAGGAGGAGGGAGGAGAGATAGAAGTGGGGGAGAGGGAGGGAAGGGGAAGAGAGAGAGGGGGGGGGGGTGCGGGGAGGGGGAGAAGAGGAGGGAATAATAGATATATTGATTGGAGAAAGAGACTATATGTTTTGAGGTTGATATATAGAGACAAAGGGAGATAGAGATATAGATGGAAGATGAAGAGAAAGAAGAAACAGATGGAGACAAGGAGGGAGGGACAAAGAGATTGATAGATATGGAGTGCGAGAGCATGTGTTTGGTGGCTTGAGATAAAGAGACAAAGAAGAGATATGGGGGGAGATATAGATATATATGGAGGGCAGAGAGAGGGAACAATATTTCTTGCACTAGATGCAATGATTTCAGTGTAAATGATGATATCTAATCCTATTTGATTGCCTGCACTAGATGCATTGATTTTAGTGTAAATGTTTATTCTTAATGATATTTGATTACTTGCACTAGATGCATTGATTTCAATGTAGATGATTTCTAATCCTATTTCCTTGCTTGCACTAGCTGCATTGATTTCAGTGTAGATGGTAATTTCTAATCCTATTAGATTTCTTGCACTATATGCATTAATTAAATTGTAGATTTTGTTTTCTAATTGTATTTGATTTCTTTCACTAGATGCATTCATTTAAATGGATATTATTTCTAATCCTCTATTATTGTTTGCACTAAATGCATTGATTTCAGCATAGATGGTGATTTCTAATCATATTTTATTACTTTCACTAGATCCACTAATTTAAGTGTCGACGTCATTTTCTAATCTTATTTGATTTCTTGCATTAGATGCATTGATTTCAATGTATATGTTGATTCCTATTTTGATGTAATTGGATGTATGATTGTACATTAATTTTAAAGTCATTGGATTAATAATGTGCATTGATTTCAGTGTAAGCATAAACCATTATAGGGAATGTAAATTGATTTTTGTGTTATAGTAATTAAACCTATTAATATTGAAGAGAAAGAGAGACAAGGTATGATATTTACTACAACAACTCTAGCTAAATATTTAAATGGTTTAAAATTCCAATTATCCTTTTCAGATAATCGATATGAAAAGATGACAAAACTAACAAGGTTGACAATACCAATAGTAGGAAAAAACAGTTTGAGATACATTGCTATTATTCACATTTTATATCATTAAATATTAGTACATTGTCACTTTGCATTCAAAATTTCTATTTCATCATTTTTCATCATTAAATATTACATTGTCACTTTGCATTCAAAATTTTTATTTCAGCACTTTTCATCATTAAAGTTATTTTACAATATTTATCATATCAACAAAATAGTAACTAAGTATATTTAAAATTAAAATAGCATATTTAAAATGGTTATATTAATATTATATGTATTTACATAATATTGATAAAATTAATCAAATGTTGCTCATATTATGGATAGATTTTCATTGGGAGCACACTAGTGAAACTAGCCTAGATCCATCTTTCAAATCTCTCCAAGTGCAAACCTTTCCTCGAGTGTTGCACTCAAAAGAGATATGATCCCTATGGGCTTTTGGTGGATCTGAGGTTAAGAGAGTGTTATATTTTTTTTCATTTAGAGGAAGGTTGAAGTCTATTCTAATAGATTTCCACATTGAAATTATTTTAATCATGGACATATTTATTAACCCCTTTATTATCACGGCTAAAAATATTTATTGGATATTCAGTAATAATTAAAACAATATTAGAATGAAATAAAATATAAATATTTAGTGAATATTTCATAAAAATTAAATCAATATTTTAGTCCAATTAAATTTGAAATCTATATAATGTTATAGTAGATTGATCTTAACTTCATATTAACAAAAAGACTAGAAAGATCAAATATATTTTGACTAGAAAATTTATTCGCACCTCAATAGATTTAATACTTAAAATAGATTTAAGGTGGTCTATAAAACTTCATAAAATAGATTTAAGGTGGTCTATAAAACTTCATAATTAAAATTGATAGTTTATATAATTTACTACACAAATATTAATAGTTACACCTATAAAATTATTATTATTTTTATACATAAATAAGTGCATAATTTTTTTGGTATGTCATCACTTTATGTTTTAATTGGGTTTGGAATGGACCCTTCGTGGATGCTCTCATCGGTTAGCTTGTCCATAGCTTTGAATTTCATGTCTTTTTTGGTGAATTGATTTTATAAAGAATCAATTGCTATATTTTTCTCCATGAAATTCCTCACTTTGTGTTATTGTGTGGTTATCTTTTTATGATAATTATAATTTTTTATCTTTAATGTTGAATTTTTTTATAATTAAAAAAAAAATATTAACCCAATAAAAATCATAAAAATTAATTATATCTATAGAAAAATCCGGAAATTTTCAATATGATATTGTGATCTAAATACAATGACAATATAAGCTCTAAAGATCCAAAATATATATTTTCCTAACCCTAATTTGATAATAATTTGAATTCAAGAAGGTCACTTGTCACATAGAAGACAAATCAAACGTCTAAGTATACTTGTAAAGAGTAGAAACCCTAATCAATTCACAAAATGAGAATCATCTACTTTAGTTAGAAAAGTTGAAGTTTATTGTGATAGATTGTTAAATTAAAAAAAGTTTTATATTCTTTATTTTATTGAAGATTAGTTTTATAATATTTTTTAATTATTTTTTAAAGAAAATAAAAAAGTTATACTTCTTACATATATGTACATTTTTTCAACCATTTATATAACTAATGAAAATATTTATTGGGTATTGATTAAAAATTAAATTAATATTTTAATGAAATTAAAAAAAATATTTAGTGGATATTTTATGAAAATTAAATCAATATTTTAATAAATTAAAAATGAAAATTTATTTATTATCATCATAGATGTATCTTAACTTTATATGTACAAAAATTTTAGAAGGATCAAATCTCTTTTCACTAGAAAATGGTTTGTACCTCAATATCTTTGATATGCTTGGTAGATCACTAGTTAAGATCTATCTAGACTCTTCCATAAAACTTCAGAATTAAAGGTGATAGTTTATCTAATTTACTATCCTAATAATAGTTACACCTATAAGAATATTATATTTTTTATAAATGAATAAATACATCTTCATTTTGCTATATCATCTTAATTGGAACATGTTCTTCTAGTATAGAAGACACGTTGTAATATTATTGTAACACATACCATCCATATTTACTATAGGATATTTTTTTTCACTATATAAGCTAAAGTATATCACTGCATATACAATAATTAAATTAACAATTTATAACTCAAACCCCATTAAACAAATTCGGGTTGAAAGAAAATGGTATTACCCGCTTATTAACTCAACGTACTACTCATTTATATTGCACACAAAACAACGCTATTAGTTAACACTTGTTAAAATTCTTTGTTTAAAATACTTGATGGCTTGCACGATATTTCCACCCATAAAATGCTTCTACCTATTGCGATTTATTATCACTAACACGATGATTTTAAAGTGGATTTGGGTTTAAGTTTTTCGAGGCCATATGGCCAACTCCTCACCGTACGATCTACTTTTGCAAATCAACAGTAGAGAGGCTTGGTGGGAAGGGCGTGGGTATAACCCATGTCCCTAACAACACTTCACCATTTTCATTGGTCTAGCTACTTGAAACCCTGCTCTGTTGTGTCACTATATAGGGTTAAGCTTATGCTCTTGTAAGTTTTCTTTGCAGCATATCCGTCCCGACTCGTTCCAGCCACCTTGGAGATGTATCTCTGCTTTTCACTTTACTGAGATTCTAGAGGCCTTCTCTGCACAGTTTTCAAGTATGCTATTGAGGTGAAGAAACTCAGAGCCATTGAAGGAGTTTTTGTGCCTTCGCACACTCACTGCTATGCCAGTCACTTCCTACTCTAGTCCAAGTAATATGTTTACTAATCCTTGCACTGTAAGCAAATTTCTCTTTTCAAATTCCAAGACTCTTTAAGCTCTTGGTTTTATCTATTTTAACCATATTTGCTCTGTCATTTTGTGTTTTTTCTCTCCAGAAATGAAGACAGACCCAGTCCTAGAGGTTCTTTCTTTCTATCAGGTAATCTTATGGTTTAATTTTCTTTCCTTCTTCTTTTTACAGAGTTATATGTTGTTTCTAGTTTTGGTCTTTCGAGGCTTATGATTATAAACTTGTCGTATTGTAGGTAACTCCACCTTCTTTCAAACAAAAACTTTGCATTCAGTTGGGTCAAGGGCTATGGCTAAAACATTTGTCTTCCTCTTGTCTAGATACATGTACCCATCCAACGAAATTACGCATGCTCGCAAGCTTCTCTGGCATATTTAGTATATGGTTTTAGTTAGGGTTTTCAATGTATAAATTTTTTGATGCTTGGAAAATGCATATATGTAGTATGTAATCTCTGTTAGACATGCAGACCGGAAATTAAAATATTTTTTACATTTAAGTTTATAAGGTATTTTTATTCTGAAAAGTTCTTTTGTTTAATTCCGTAATCCCTAGACTCAATGATTTTTCCTTGGTAATTACATTACCAGTTCTACATTTGGGGTTTCACCAAGTAGATGGTTTTCGATGTGTTGCCAAATGCTATGTATTTTTATTCACTCTACTTATTTAGAAGTTACACACTAACTATCATTCCTCTGGAGTTCTCAACATTCTCGCTTATGGTTTCCATATTCAGAATTTATGGTTTTTACTTGAACCTTAGTTATTCACTAATCGAGATCTAGTGTTTACTTTGTTCTTCTATATATATATATATATATATATATATATATATATATATATATGAAGAATATTTCTTTTGAATGTTGTGTTTTCCATCAAGGGTATTTCGCTATATTTTTGCTATTATTAAAGAGGTACATTTACAGATTTTGGTTTATGCACTGTAAAGAGTTTTAATTCTTATAGCTTCGTGATAACACAGTAATATTTATTAGCCATGGGTGACCCTACCACCTTGTGTTTGTCCGCATATAGAATTATTGAGGAGGAAACGATGTGAATTGGAACCCTTGGTTCCGGATGCCAACAGTTTCCTCCCACCGATTCAACAAGTTGTTTAACTGATTAACTCCTTCTGATATTATAATTTTTTACTTTACTTGGTCACTATTATTTTACAAGTCAAGGTTATTTTCTGTCTTTTAAGTTACCTTCATTTAACAGTTTAATCTCATGGTTTAAGTATATTGAACCTATTCTATTCTGGGTGCATCTTCTTCACCCAAGATTACTTTTCAATCTCTTGTAATAAATTACCTGTAAATTTATTCTGGAAAAAAATAGAACTAGTTTCTGTAATTTATACTATGATCCCTATTTTCACTTCTTATAACAAGATCAGATTCCATGACTCAAAAACCATTCCACGAATATTTTCCAAATCTGTAAATACACGCATTAATCCATTGAAGTACACAACCTTATATAAAGATGGGTTTTAATCTATAAAATGAATGTACAATAACTTTCCTCTTTTATACATAACCATATAGTTTAAATCATTGTCCATAAAGTAAAGAATTAAGTTTCCTGTAATCTTATATTCATTAATAGAAGTCAGTTTTCTATTCATAACAGATAAAACGCCTGTAAATAACTTTAAGTAGGATTTCACTAAATCTTTCTAAATACTAAATTTGCACATGTACTTATTTGTATTATGAAACTCGTAGATGTGGTCCTCCCAAACTTCAAGAGAGGGGATTATGTCCTCCTCTTTCCCCCGTGCTCCAGTCCTGAAAGGTACGGGTTGACAGTGGATATTTCTGTTGTGACCTCAGGACACTTAGTCCAGTTAGTACCAGAAATAATTTCAAGATTGCCGAGTGTTTTTCCACTGGTCTCTACCAAATCTAGAAAATCTACACTCTCCTTAGTCTATGAAAATAACCCCTACTCTTCACTGGGATCATTCTCTTATCCCTAGAGGAGCAGGTAGCTGTTTCCAACTGTCCCCAACCATCTTCGAGTTCTTAGAAAACATTTACCATCAAATTTTTACTTTTTATGAGGCTATTTTCTATGAATGATTTTATTATTCATAATTAATCACTAATGGAATTAAATTTTTAGAAAAACATTAATAATTCCAGTCTTTTCTTAAAAAAATAATTAAAAATGTATTTTTAACTAGTTAACAACTAGTTATCATTAATGCAGCTGTCATGACTTCCCCCCATGGAAGTAACACTTCCCTTAGTATTTCACTCTAGCTCTAAAAAGAGCTCTGGGTAAGCCTCACATACAAAACTTTCATCCTCCCAAGTAGCCTCATTCGGGCTGAAGTGATTCCACTACACTTTAACCTAGGTGATGACTCACTTCCAAAACATAATTTTCCTCCAATCAGATATGTGTTGTGGCTCGACCAGAAACTCATCGTTTGTCTCTACCCGTAAACAACAAAGTTCTATGTCAAATTCTAAAAAATAAATCATATTTCAAGTTAGGATTTTTAATTCTATCCTACCTGTATATTTTTCTAATTAATTACGTGCTTTGAATAATGCACATAACGCTTCAACAGGGACACATGAAACACATTGTGTACTCAAATGTGACTGGGTAAAGCTAGCCGACAGGGAAAAGGCCCTACCCTTTCCGAAATTTGGAAGGGTCCACAAAAACTGGGAGACAACTTGGCACAAGAGGTCCACTAAAAGGTACTCCTCTTGGGTTTGATCCTTACATACACATGGTCTCCCACTTCAAATTCCTGATCATACCTCTTTTTATCTCCATAGATCCTTTGTTGATCTTGTGCAGCCTTCAAATTTTGACTTATCTTCTTGACTGCTGATTCCATTTCAGCAAGCATCTCAGGTTGCAACATTAGCTTTTTTTCAGGGCTGCTCTAATTTATGGGTGTGAAACATTGCCTCCCATACAAGGCCTCAAAAGGACTCATCTTAAGAGACTCTTGATAACCATTGTTGTAAGAAAATTCAACAAGATGAAAATAGTCTTTCGATTTGGTTGGTTGTTGCGTCACATACATGCGCAACATATCCTCCAACACTTGGTTTACTCCCTCTGTTTGACCATATTTTTGGGGATGATAAGATGTACTCAAGTTTATTTGGTTCCCCAGACTTGTAAAAAGATTTTTCCAAAATGCTAATGTAAACTTAACATCTATGTCTGAGATAACCATTTTTGGAATACCATGCAGCTTGAAAATTTCCCTCATGAATATGTCTGCTATCTATAGAGTCTTGTAAGTGGACTGCATAGGTATAAAATGTGAATATTTACTCTATCTATCCACTACCACCATGATGGAGTCATTTTCCCTTTTTGTTTGCAGTAAACCTGTAATGAACTCTAGGGATATAACTTCCCACTTCCATTCAAGTACCGGTATGGACTACAACAATCCGATGAGATGTCGATGCTCCACCTTAACTTGCTGACACTCCAAACATTTATTTATATATTCAGCAATATTTATACACATACTAGGCTAGAAATATACTTTTCTAATTGCTGCTAATATTTTTTGATATCCTGGGTGACCCGCATAGTTACTTCTATGGTATTGATCCATAATCATCTATTTTAAGTCTACACAGTTTCGTACATACACCTTTCCTCTATGTTGAGAATCTGATCATTATTTACTCTGTATTCAGAAGTAATTCCTTTATTTCTGGTCTCTTCCATTTGCTACCATAGGAATGGATATTCCGGATATTTTTGTGCTTCTTCTTTCACTTGATCAAAAAAATTACTTTCCACCTAATCGTAATAAAGCTCATAAACACAATCTAGTTTTCTACTTAAAGCATCAACTACCCGGTTTTCCTTACCCTTCACGTGCTGGATTTCCATATCAAACTCACTTAGAAAGGCATTACATATTACATGTCTTGAGTTTAAATCAACTTGCTTGAAATAGCTAGTCAAGCAGCTATGATCTGCTTTTAGCACAAAATTTTTACCCAGCAAGTAGTGTCTCCATACCTGGAGCACATGTACTACTGTTGTTAATTCTAGATCATAGGTTGAGTACTTTTGTTCATGATCCTTCAACTTTCTTGATTCATAGGCCACTACTTTCCCTTCCTGAGATAGAACTACCTCGACATCCTCTTTACTTGCGTCTGTACCCACTTCAAATTCTTTGTTGGGGTCAGCTACCCTCAACACTGGTGCGTGGTCAAAAGTTGCTTCAACTTTTCAGAATTGTTCTGACACTCAACAGTCCACTTAAAGAATTTTCATTTTCTCTGCAATGAGGTAATGGAAAAAGAGATTCTGGAAAATCCTTCAATAAATCTCCGATAGTACTCAGCTAACCCCATAAATGATCGAATATCTGCCACATTCTGGGGTACTCGCCATTCCATAATTGACCTAATTTTCTTTGTGTCAACAACAATCCCTTCTGTTGAAATGACATGGCCTAGGTACTGGATTTCTATTTTAAAGAAATCACATTTTTTCAACTTAGCGTACAACTGGTGTTTTCTTAGCATTTCCAGCACAATCCTCAAATTCTCTTTATGTTCTTCGTGGTTTTATAAATTATCCAAGAAAGGATGAAATATTCCATGCATTAACCTCATAATGTTTGTTGGTGCATTTGTTAACCTAAAGGGTAATACCACAAATTCATAATGCATGTACTTGGTACAGAAAGTTGTCTTGCATATGTCTTCATCCTCGATTCGGATATGGTGATATCTAGATCTTAAATCGATTTTATAAAACACTATGGCCCTCTTCGCTTGATCAAACAAATCATCAATCCTTGGTAATCGATACTTATTCTTAACTGTTAACTTTTTAATTTGTCTATAATCCATGCACATTCGCACGTTTCCATCCTTCTTCTTCATGAATAGAACTGGTGCTCCCTAAAGGGACAGACTTAGACGAATCTAACCTTTGTCCATCAGTTCCTATAACTGCATTTTCAATTCATTTAATTCTGTAACGCGCATTCTGTAAAGAGCCCTTGACACAGGTGATGCTCCTGGAATCAGTTCAATAGTAAAATCAATATCTCACCTTGGTGCTAATCCAGGGATACTTTCTAGAAAAACATCCATGAAATCATGTACCACTGATATGTTTTCCATCAGAGGTGCTTTTTCCCTGGAGTTAGCATATCCAACTTGAATAGCATATATTTGGCATCCCTTCCTCATACATTTACTCATTTGGGATGTTGTGATGGGACATAGCTGTAGTGGCTTCTTGACTCCCTGAATCTCCTTACTTTTTCCATCTTGCATTCTATAATAAATAATATTTTCCTGTAATCCACTAACATCTAATGTTTTTCTAGCCAATCCATGCCTAGGAAAATATCATAGGACATTAATGGTTTTATGTTAAAGTCCACATTCAACTGTTGTTCTGCAATTTCTAATGTACAGTTTGGAATCTTAGGAGTCACCTTTCTTTTTTCTCTTATGGCTAGTTGTACCAGCCACAAGTTTCTGAATTTTTGTTCTTTCAATTTACACATTTTCACTATTTTGAGACTAACATAACTTAGACTTGTATCTGGGTCTACTAAAATAGAAATAGATTGAGACAATAATTTACATTCCAACTCAATCATTGTTGGCTCATAATCTGCCTGTTGATACGAGAAATGTTTTGTGTCACATCGCCTACTATGGAAGCTTCCTGCAAGTTTGCAACTGTGTCATTTCTTGCTCGCTATGGGCAGTTTTTATAATAGTGTGCCTCACCACAGCTCCCAAAACTGTAGAGGTGGCTTGGTCACCTGTCCTTGCTCAGGCTTACTAGATGCCTCTATAGGCTTTTCTTTTGCTAGCCATCGAGTTCTCTGACGATTTCTACCAAATTGTTTATTGAAAAAAAATCGAGAAGAATTCTTAAAGTTATTTATTTTTGCTCCTTTGAAGTTGGAGCTTATTTTCTATCATTTCCTTGGCTGCTAACCTTTTCCAGCCTTCCTTATAGCCTTAGACTATTGATAACACATTCGTGCCTTATGAATGGCTTAATCCATGGTTCTCTGATTTACAAATTTGATTTTCTCTTTCATATGTGTTGGCAGGCTGCTTAGAAATTTCTACACCTTAGCCTTTTCTTCTCGAAGGTATGGAACATATCATAACAGAGAGGTTAATTTGGTGATATAGTCATCCATAGTCATCTGTCCCAGCTTCAAGTCATGAAACTCGTTAGCTTTCTCATCGTAGAAACATTATGTTAAATACTTATTTTTAAAGCATTGCTGGAATGATTCCCAAGTAGCATCTTGTTCCTCAATACTACGAAAATTATTTACTTCTTCCCACCACAGAGTGGCTTTCTCCCTTAATTGATGTATGGCCAATCTGGCCTTCAGGTTGTTGTTATATTCATACACCTGAAAATAGTTATTAATTTAATTAACCATGCCTCTGCCACTTCCTCATCTTCACCATCAAATGCTGGTGGTTTTATTTTTCAAAACTCACTTTGAAGCTCCAATTTCTGCTTTTTAACCTCTTGTTGATCCGAGAAATTGCTAGATTCTTCTTCATTGTAATTTTTGTTCTTGTTGCTTTGTTGGGGTGGGCTTCTTTCCACTCTATCAATGGTGATGTCTCTTTCTTGTTGTTCATCATTGTCTTGGATGTCCTTGTCAGCACTGTGGTGTTCCATTCCTTGGTTTTGTTTATTTGACAGTCTCTTCAGTATCTATTCTTACTCTTGCATTAATTGTTTGCTATCCATTCAAACTCGCACCATCTCTTCCTGCAGTTGTTGTACTATATTTAATAGTAGGCTAGTTTGTTTTTGTTGTTCTTCCAACAGTATGCTCATTTGTTAGTGTTGATTGACACTTAATTGAACCCACATCTCGAGGTTCACAACTGGTTGTGTTTGGGGTTCCCCGGTGTCTTGGGGTGGTTGTTGCATTGTTCCCCTTCTCATGATGTTTCCTGCGATGCTTCTAAACCCTATGAATTAGTATACACACATCTTAATGGTTAGTTGACCCTTAGGGTCCCATCGTATGAATGCTTCTCTCATACCACTTGTAACACATGCCATCCATATTTACTATAGGAATTTTTTTTTATTACTATTATCACTATATAAGCTAAAGTATATCAATGCATATACAATAATTCAATTCTAAATTTATAACTTAAACCCTATTAAACAAATTTGGGATGAAATAGAATGGTGTTACCACCACTTATTAACTCATGTTATTACTCATTTATATTGCACACAAAACAACGCTATCAGTTGACACTTGTTAAAATTATGTGCTTAAAATACTTGCTACCTTGCATGATATTTCTACCCATAATAATGTTTGTACCTATTGGGATTTATTATCACTGGCATGATGATTTTAAAGTGGATTTTGGATTAAGTCTTTCGAGGCCATATAGCCAATTCCTCACCGTCCGATCTACTTTTGCAAATCAATGGTAGAGAGGCTTGGCGGGAAGGGCATGGGTATAACCCATGTCCCTAACAACACTTCAACATTTTCGTCGGTCTGACTGCTCAAAATTGTACTTTGCTACGTCAGCAAGGTTGTGTCACTGTATAGGGTTAAGCTTCTTCTCTCGTAAGTTTTCTTTGTAGCAGATCAATCCCAGCTCATTCTAGCCACCTTGGATATGTATCTTTTGTTTTCACTTTACAAAGATTTTGGAGGCCTTCTCTATGCAGTTTTCAAGTATGTTGTGGAGGTGAAGAAACTTAGAGTCGTCAAAGGATTTTTTGTGCCTCCGCACACTCACTGTTATGGCAATCGTTTCCTTTTCTAGTCTAGGTAATGTGCTTACTAATCCTTGCACTATAAGAAAATTCTACTTTTCAAATTGAAAGACTCTTTAAGCTCTTGGTTTTCGGCTTATTTAACCATATTTTCTTTTTCATTTTATGTTTTTTCTCTCTAGGGAGGAAGACAGTCCCAGTCCTGGAGGTTCTTTCTTTCTATCAAGTAATCTTATGGTTTAATTTTCTCTCCCTCTTCTTTATACAGAGTTATATGTTGTTTCTGTTTTTGGTGTTTCCAGGCTTATGATTATAAACTTGTCGTATTGCAGGTAAATCCACCTTCTTTCGAACAAAAACTTTTCATTTAGTTCAGTCAAGGGCCATGGCTGAAACAATTGTCTTCCTCCTATCCAGGTAGAGGTACCCATCCAACGAAATTACGCTTGCTCGCAAGCTTCTCCAACGTATTTAGTCTAGGGTTTTAGTTAGGGTTTTCAATGTATAAATTTTTGGATGTCTGGCAAATGCATCTATGTAATATGTAATCTCTGTTAGCCATACATAACAGAAATTACAATAGTTTTTATGTTTAAGTTGATAAGATATTTTTATTCTTAGAAGTTCCTTTTTTTAATTCCATAATCCCTGGACTGAGCGATTTTTCCTTAGTAATTACATTTCCAGTTCTACATTTGGGGTTTCACCCAGTAGATAGTTTTCGATATGTTGCCAAATGCTATCTATTTTTATTCACTTTACTTATTTAGAATTTACACACCAACTATCATTCCTCTTGAGTTCTCAGCGTTCTTGCTTATGGTTTCCATGTTTGAAATTTATGGTTTTTACTTGAACCTTAGTTATTTAGGAATCGAGATCTAGCTTTTACTTTGTTATTCTACTTATATATGTATGAAAAACATTTCTCTTTAATACTATGTTTACCGTCAAGGGTATTTCGCTAGAATTTCGCTATTATTAAAGAGGTACATTTATACATTTTGGTTTCTGCATTGTAAAGTATTTTAATTCTAATAGCTTCACAATAACACAGTACTATTTATTAGCCATGGGTGATCGGACCACCTTGTGTTTGTCTGTGTATAGCATTATTGAGGAGGAAACGATGTGCATTGGAACCCTTGGTTCTGGATGCCAACAATTTCCTCCCACCCATTCAACAGGTTGTTTAACTGATTATCTCCTTTTGATATTCTAATTTTTTTCTTTACTTATTCACTATTATTTTGCGAGTAAAGATTATTTTCTGTCTTTTAAGTTACATTCATTTGACATTTTAATCTCACAGTTTCAATATATTGAACCTATTCTAGTCTGGGTGCGTCTTATTCACACAAGATTACTTTTCAATCTCTTGTTATAAATTACGTGTAAATTTATTCTGGAAAAAAATAGAACCAATTTTTGTACTTTATACTATGATACCCGTTTTCACTTCTTATAACAATATCAGATTCAATAATTCAAAAACCATTCCACAAATATTTTCCAAATTACATACACTTATATAAATATAGGTTTTAATCCATAAAATGAATATACAATAACCTCCCTCTTTTATACATAACCATATAGTTTAAATCATTGTCCATATAGTAAACAATTAAGTTTCCTATAATATTATATTCATTAATAAAAGTCATTTTGCTATTCACAACGGATAAAATGCCTATAAATAACTTTATGTAGGATTTCACTAAATCTTTCTAAATACTGAACTTGCACATGTACTTATCTGTATTATGGAATTCGTAGTTGTGGTCCTCCCAACCTTCAAGAGAGGCGATTACATCTTCCTCTTGCCCCTGTGCTCCAGTCGTGAAAGGTACGAGTTGACAGTGGATATTTCTATTGTGATTTCATGATACCTAGTCCAGTCAGTACCAGAAATAATTTCAAGATTGCTGAGTGCTTTTCCACTGATCTCTACCATCTCTAGAAAATACACTCTCCTTAGTCTATGAACTGAACCCTTACTCCTCACTGTGATCAATATCTTATCCCTAGAGGAGCAGGTAACTGCTTCCAAGTGTCCCCAACCATCTTCTAGTTCTTGGAAAGTATTTACCATGAGTTTTTTTACTTTTTTATAAAGTTATTTTCCATAAATAATTTTATTATTCATAATTAATCACTAATTGAATTATCTTTTCAATAAAACATTAAAAATTCTAGTCTTTTCTTAAAACAATAATTAAAAATGTCTTTTTAACTAGTTAACAACTAGTTATCATTAATGTTGTCACAATTATCTTACTCAAATTATTTGACTTAATCAAATAAAAATAAAATAAATCAAATTCAAATTATTTAAAATAAAAAAAAATCCAAAAATTATGAGAAAACAATGATTATAAAAATTGTTACCATAATTCACTTGAAATTGAAGCCATGAATTCAATTTAATATTGCTGCATTTTGCTCTAATTTTGTTGCCTGTGGTTTTGGGAATAAGCATAATAAGATTCCACTCCAAACGTTTCGTTAAGTCTTAGAAGTTTAGTTTCATGCATTCAATTTAATATTGTTGCTTTTTTTCTATAGTTTTGTAGCCTATGGATTTGGCAATAGGCATTTTGGAAATACGCATGATAGGATGAAATCTCTCGAGTGCAAATTTTTTTGTTAAGTTTTAAAAATTGAAGTTTGCACATTATGATATTTGATCTATATGGGTTTTGGGTTTTGATATATTCTGAATTAAAATAAGTTTAAGCTAGTTCATAATAAACAGTACTTCAATTTATTAGTCAGTGTCAAAGGCACTTCAGGGACTGTAGCGTTTGCAGATGTGTTTACTGGCTATTAGATTGAATTGAATATTTTGAATACAAGTCATTTAACCAAAGTTCTTACAAAATTTTTATATTTAAAATTATTTTAAAATAAGGTGATTGGCTAACCACGTTTGAGGCGTTATTGGCTGATATCCAAAGGTTCAACGTAAGATATGGACGGTTCTCTGCATCCTTCCAATCCAAAGTAGATGGTTAAGTTTTTATATCCAAAGTTCTCCGCGGACCTTCCGTATCCAAAGTTTTAAGGTATTGTCGTTGATGTTGGGATGTCTAGATGACACATGTAGTTGTTCTCTGCTACTCTCTACATCTGTCCACATGGGTCCAAGTGGCAGCTTTCGCTTAAGAGAAGAGAATTGCTGGTAAAGTAGAGAGAGGTAGGGAAGGCTATAGCTCCACTCACGAACATTGCTCACGTCCGTACTCCGGAATTCAGGTAGGCCACCTCAGATTGTTACCCATCTCATATTGTTACCTCAGATTTACATTCAACAAACTGTTTGGGTCGTGGCTTAGCAGGGTCGTGGCTTGCCTTCACTCATTTTAGGGCTTAAATTGTTGTGGAACTATAGCGTTATCTCATACCAGGAACCACTCCAAAGACACAAGATACACTGATTTCATTTGGTGATTTGAATATGCACCCCGAGCTTAGTAACTATAGTAGACTTATAATCCAATTCCGAAGAAAACTCATTTTAGTAGATGGAATTAGAACCAACAACAGACCATTTCATTTAACGTAGGGAAATGCCCATGCGTTCATGGTTCATGTGTAGGACTGGAGTAGGTTGCATCGTTGGCTTGAGATTTAGGTTCAAGCAAGAGTTGGAGTTCATGTAAAGGAAAACAGTTTTCCCTCATATAAAAATGTTGCTCTCGCTTCAGCAAGCTTTGATCCACACTACTAAATGGAGTTTAGCTTTTCACCATGATATTGAGGCCCATGGTCCCCTTGATATGGTATTTCATATTATTTTTGTCAATATGGATTTATACACAATATTTGTTGTTACTATGGATCCATTGCCATGAATAATCATAACAAGTTCCATTTCCATGAATAATTATAACAAGAGAGCCTCCTTTTTCGCCTCACCCACTCGAGAGACCTCTTTGCATCTCTTGCATCGAATCAACACTTAGTAGAGGCCTGGCAGGTTTTACACGCGTTGAGGTAACATTGTAGAGAATCAGTGAAGACTTGTAGTGACTTGGGAAAATAACACTACAAGGTGAGTTAAATTTTTAATGCACAGAAAACATTCAAATACAATTGAAAAGGACCAAGCTTCAATTCCAGTGCTATCAACCACCGATGTTAATCATATAACATTGATACTGAAATTTGAGAAGACAGGAAATAGAATATTAGATTATCAATGTCTCAATAAAAAAACCCGAAAAAACCTAGAAACCATTATTGAAAGAATAGAAGTCAGAATAAACTTCAATTTCAAATTTTCATTTTTATTTAGTTTATTTATTTTTGTTTTTCTTATTATTCTATTTATATATGGTTTATTGGTTTTATTCAAAATTTCATGAAATTAAAATAGTTGTAGGTGCAATAGGTAAATTTAGCAGTTGGAAAATGGTGTTTTACAATTATTTTGGTTCAAAGTGGTTGGGAACCATGAGTCACGACATTCGGGTAATATTTGGGTAATGGGAAAATGAAAACAATGTGTCTGTAAGGATTTATGCGACAATTTAGTTCCATTTATTCAAGTCCTAAAATGTTTATTTTTCTCATTTTTACTCTTTTAGTGACCGATCCAAAATGTCTATTTTTCTCTTTTAGTGACTGATCAAATAAAATGAATTTATACCATTAATAATCTCTCAACACTACAAAATGAAGTAAACTTATTATTACACACAACTGCTTCAAAAATGCTTCTCTTAACTGCTATCATATAATATGATTTTAATAATATAGCATTGACAATGAGAAGTCCAAAAGACGGGAAATGGAATACTAGATCGTCAAAGTCTTAGTAGAAAACTTGGAAACATTTGAAGCAACAGAAGTCAGAAAAATCTTCAATTTTCAATATTCATTTTTATTTGGTTTTTTATTTTTCATTTCTTATAATTTTATTTTTATTGTTTATTTCTTTTATTCAAATCATCATAAAAATAAAATAGTTGTAGGTGAAATACTTGGGCGGGGAGTTGGGAACTAGAGTTTGACCATGCTTTTGCTTCAAAGTGGTTGGGAACAATGAGCTACAACATTCAGGTAATGGGAAAGTGAAAAAAATGTGTCTGAGTCACAACATTTAGGTAATGAGAAAGTGAGAACAATGTGTCTCTCACAGTTGATTTATTAGATGATTTAGTTTCATTAATTTAAGTACCAATAAGTCTATTTCTATTTTTTATTAAAATAAATTTATACTATTTTTATTTATTTTTTGTTGAGAAAATAAAATAAATCTATACCATTCTTACTAGCCATTATTTTCATTTCTTTTCAAAATTTCTCTAAAAATCCTTCCAACATATTTTGAAAATAGATTTTGTTCATCCAGTTGCAAAGGCATACAATGGCTACTTACATGTGAACATTTTTTTCATCAAGTTGCAAAGACATACAATGGCTAATTACATGTGTCCATATCATTCATGAAATCTGTAAAGCTTTAGAAATCTGTAAATCTTTAAAACTTTAGATGCTTAATCAGCACCTAAGATCTCAACAAAGGGAAAATTAAGCAACTAAAGCTCAATAATTGAGGCCAGAACTGAAAATTAATATATAAATATAAGACAAGCTCAATTTGACAAATACACAAATTGAAATGTAAAATGACATAATTCCTACAATATTTTATCAAAGTTGAACCCACCACGTAATTATCAAACCCAGACTTCCTATAAACTCCATGTGTGAGGTTGCACCTGCAACATTTTAGCCTACGATACTTATCTCTTTTTATCTTTTATAAGATTTTCAAAAGTGAAAATCTCTTAAACTAATTGCCATAGCTTTGTCTACTGTGGCTTTGGTCATAAAGATTCTGTTGTTTCATTGCATTTAGAATTCTCCTTTCTGACTTGTATGGGCTTCTGTTCAATTGTCAACTCTATCATGCAGACTGAGTTAAATGGTAATGACATTGATGTTGTATATCTGCAGAGACTACCGCTACCCAGTTGCCCTGCCCTTGTCATGAATATTATTTTATATAACAAAGGTAAATATAAAGGACAAGTTTGTTTTCAATGCCATTCGACAAATTAAATCCCAGCTAATATTTTCCATCCACTGCTTTTGTTCGTTCTCAGATTCGCATTTGAAACGCCACAGTATAAGAAAGGTGTGCTTTTATTTATTCCAAACGTACTGAACCTGACTTGAAAAGTCCCAGACGAGAGTATACAGATGAATGAAGACCTTGGCTTAATTTGATATTAATTTGATATTTTAATAATAGATAACACTTTTTCTTAGAAGATAATTTAATTGTCTAACGCATTTTGAAGTAGAGCCTCATAACAATCAATTAAATTATTTTTTTAAATGTAATTGGAAAAATCTTAAACGAAGGTTGAGTTTCTTAATTTTTCATAAAATCACCCTACCATTTGCAGTAAAAAATTATCAAGCAATGTCTTGCAACTAGCATAACAAAATTTTCTATAAATGGAACACTGACAAAAATTTTCGACCGTCTTATAGTATGGTGAACAAAACATGCAGACATTGCATGGGATTTCAATGAAAAAAATGACACAATTATAGTTGAGTGGAAAAATGACAGAATTCTTCTACAGTCTTATTTGCTATTATGCTTCAACCAAAAAAAAACATGCAGACAATGCATAGGATTTGAATGAAAAAGACGACAAATCGAACAGAGCGACTTAATCTAAAACCAAGAATGCTGGGGGTGAGCAGACATGTCATAGGAATTGGGCGTTACTGAACCTATCGCCAGATTCGACATAACATTATTGATAGGCTGTTGGGGATTGGGCGTTAATAACCTACTGCAAGATTTGGCATAACATTGTTCATCGGACCTTGCGAATTGGACCTTACTGCACCAATGGCCATATTCTGCAAAACATTGTTCATTAGTGCATGGGAGCTGAGTCTTACTGGACCTATTGGCAAATACGGCATGACATTATTCATAGGCACCAGCGTGGGCGATGGTGATTGGATGCCAATCTGTTGCCGCAATGTCATTATAGTTGGTGATTGGAAGTGCTGGTGCGCAGGCACTGCAGGTGGAAAAAGCAACTGTCCGGGATGATGCACATTTAGCACTTCTCTGTTAATGTTCATGACTGTGACAACAGTGACAGTGACGGTCCCGTAGGCTATGAGGCTTACCACTGTCCCTGCAACGTGATTACCTTGCCCGTCTGTTAGATTGACTTTGAGTCCTGTACCTCCTTGCCTATCAACGCCAAGCGGTAATGCTCCAGTGAGGGATATAATTTCAAATGGCCCTTAGGTATTATCCACCATTCCCCCTACAGCCACCGCTTCCTTCAGGTTGACGTTGGTGACATACGCTCTCCCACCCATAACGACTACTCCCACATCGGAACTAAGCATGAACGGTTTCAGAATATCTGTGATGTTGATGCCACCGGGGACCTCTCTAGAAGTTTCTGATTGCTTCTAAACAACAGAAAGAATGAAGATTCTCTCTACAACACATAGTTTCCAAACTCAATTTGCAGAATCAACAAAAACAATTTAAGACAAGTTTTCTTAATTCATAAAAAAATAAAAAAAATATAAAATCAGCAATCTGATTCTTCCTCCTTGAGAGGGATTTACAAAGTGTAACAGTGGACTGTAAAACAACAGTGCTCACAAAACTTCTTTGTCCTCAAATCCGCACATACAGTGCTTACAAACTTGCTGTGTATTCAACCTGCGGGCTACAACAATTTCTTTGTTTCTCAAATAGCGTCTTAATACATAAAAACGCATTCACAGTAAAAACATTCATTACAAAAGCCTTCGGGCTCATTCCCTTTTATAAGGCGCAGTTACTATAAAAAATATTAAACCAACCAAGAAAACTAGATCTCAAAATATATGAAATCCATTTGAAAACTTCATCGCATCCGTAAGTCAATCGGCGATCGGCATTTCAGCGGCCAAAAGGTTAATACCTTTGCACTTTACATTTGCGATGTGCGATCGCAACATCAGAAACCATCAATGCAATGCAAGTCGGTATAACATTTGCGATCGGCGATTTGCAATTGTGCGATTCCGGTTTGCGATTTGTGATTTATGATTGGGCGGGGCCTATGTCGCGTCACAACATCGGCGAACACGGTTTTCAGTCCTTTGCAGACGATGAAACTGAAACTTGCGATTGCGATTGGAGCGGGGTCCACATCGCATCAGAGAACGGATGTTGTGCAATGGTCATACAAATAACTTTGTGATGCCGCGATTGCAATTGAGATGGGATCTCATCGCATCGCCGAAACTCTTTGGTATACACATTCTTAAGAACTTGAAAGTTTGCGATGCGATAGTGTTAGAACTATCATCGCATCGCATCGCTGCTTTGTGATACAGCGAACTTATGCCGCCTTGGTCATTAACTCTGCCGATATGTTGGTAATTCTTTTAAAGCCTGATTCAACCTGTAATCAAAGCTTTGCGCTGCTGGTGAGACTTTGAGCCTGAGCCTTAGCTCTTCTTTCTAAGAAGTTGGCTACTGCCTTTAGATAAATATCAAGAGGTCGATTCTTATCTGCTCTGCACTTCACTTGTGTGAGCTTTCTAATCCTTTTGCAATTCTTCACCAAAAAAAATGGCAACCGTCTTTGCTAAGGCTTCAATGTGCGGCACTCCAAACATTCTGTAATTACTGCTGATCGATATCAGTAGTTGGAATTAATTTCCAACACTCCCCCTAAATTTCAACTGCTGGGTTTTTCCGCATACCTAGGCATTCCCTGAAATGATGAAAGATTTTCTGCGCTAGTGGATTTGTGAGGATATCTGCAAATTGATCCTCTATTCTGCATTGTTGCAAAACAATCTCACCATTGTTAACCAATTCACGTATGAAGTGAAACTTGGTGTCAATGTGCTTTGTCCTTTTGTGAAAGACAGAATTTTTAGACAATGTTATCGCCGAGCTATTGTCACAGTAAATGGTTGTGCCCTTTTCTTGTTCATGAGACAAATCTTTGATAACTCTTCTCAGCCATACTGCTTGGTGTGTTGCTGTTGTTGCTGCCACATATTCTGCTTCTGTTGTAGATAAAACAACTATCGGTTGCTTCTTGGAAGCCCATGAAACTGCTCCCGATTTCAAATGAAACACATATCACGATGTGCTCTTCCTCACGATGTGCTCTTTCGATCATCAACACTTCCAGCCCAATCACTGTCAGTGTAACCTGTCAACATTAAACTTTTAGAAGAGGAGTATAATATACCAAACCCCTTCATTCCATTTACATACCTTAGAATTCTCTTGGCTACCCGTCAATGAGCTTCGTTCGATCTTTCCATGAATCTGGAGATTAAGCTAACAGCGTGCATTATGTCTGGCCTAGTTACAATCACGTACATAAAGCTGCCAACTATGCTCTTATACAAATTTGGATCAAAATCCTTACTGTTATCTTATTTACTTGATTTCAACCCCATCACTATTGGAGTCACAGCTACTTTTCTGTTCTGCATGTTGAATATTTTCAACACTGATTTTACATATTTATCTTGAGAAATGAAAACACCATTTTCACTTTGGTTTACTTCAATTCCAAAAAAATATATCAAGAAGCCCAAGTCACTCATTTCAAACTCATTTTTCATGACTGCTTTAAAATTAGCAATGAGAGAAGCATCATTGCCAGTAAAAATTAAATCATCTACATATAATACAACGATAAGTATCTTACCGCCATTCTCCTTTATCTCGAGTGTGGGTTCACCATCACACTTCTCGAACCCATTCCCAATCAGGTAAGCATATATTTTGTTGTACCATGCTCTTGGAGCTTGCTTCAGCCCATAAAGAGTCTTCTTCAGTCTGCATACTTTATGCTCTTGGTCTTCAAGTTCATAGCCTGGAGGTTGTTCAACATAAACCTCTTCTTTATACACTCCATTCAGGAAGGTGGATTTAACATCCACATGATAAGTCTTCCATTTGTGTTGTACCGCAATAGATAACACTGTTCTAACTATTTCCATCCTTGCTACTAGTGCAATGGTTTCATCATAGTCTCTGCCTTGTTGTTGCTTGTAGCCTTAACAACAAGTCTGGCCTTATGCCTTTCAATCTTGCCTTCAGCATTAATTTTGGTCTTATAGACCCACTTAACTCCAATGGAATCTTTGCGTTCAGGGAGGTCCACTAACTCCCATGTCTTACTCTTCTCAGTTGAACCAATTTCTTCATTCATTGCTTCAATCCATTTATCATCATTTACAACATCTTCAAAATGAATTGGGTCATCAACATGACAATACAAAGTGAATAATGAATTCAAACCGGTATTGTTACTTACCTCTCCTTGTTCATAAATCTCATTCAGAATTCTGAATCTTGGTCTTCTTGGTGTGCTTGAAGTTTCATTCAAACTTGAGGGCGTTCCAGATCTCTGCAATGTGCTTGGAGTGGCACTTCCTTGACTTCTCAAGGCTGTTTGAATTCCAGCCTATGGTGTGGTATGTTGTGCTTGTAGTTGTGGAGGAGGAGCCACCGAAGAAGGATTAATATCAGTTGTTCCTTCTTCTTCTTCTTCTTCATGAGACAGAGTTGTCTTCACGTTTGCAGTATTTTCTAGACTTCCATCCCAAGCTTCTTCTTCACAGAACTGCACATCTCTACTTAATATCAATTTCTTGGTGGATGGATTATAAATTTTGTATGCTTTTGACTCATCACAATAGCCAATAAAGACACACTTCTCACCCTTACTATCAAGCTTCTTCCTTAGCTGATCCGGTACATGTGCATATATTACATAGCCGAATACTCTCATGTGAGTGACAGTTTTCTTTTGTCCAATCCATGCTTCTTCTGGTATTTTTTTCATGACAGCTTTAGTTGGGCATCTGTTCAAGATGTAAACTGTGCAAGTGACAGCTTCAGCACAATACTCATGCGGCAAGTATTCCACCTTCAGCATACTTCTGACCATATCCAGAATGATACTATTCTTCCTTTCTACAACGTCGTTTTGCTGAGGTGTATACCTCACGGTGAATCGATTTTGTATGCCATTCTCTCTGCAAAAATTCAGAAAGTCCTTGGAGATATAATCTCCACCTCTGTCAGTTCTGAGCACTTTGATATGATGCCCACACTGCTTCTCAACAAGAGTTTTGAAGTGGCGGAATTTCTCAAACACTTCATTCTTTTGTTTTAACACATACACCCACGTCTTTCTAGTGTAATCATCAATGACAGTTAAAACATATTTATTTCTAGCAAATGATGGTATTTGCATCGGTCCACACACATCAGAGTGAAAAATTTCCAAGGGTGCTTTCTCCCTTATATCTTTCCCACTTGAATGCTTTCTCTGTGTTGTTGGCCCAAGATGTAACCTTCACAAAGGTTGTCTAGCTTCTCAATCAATGATAGTCCCTTTACCATTCCCTTTCTGTGCAACAGATTCAAGCCTCCGAAATTGAGATATCCAAATCTCAAGTGCCACAGCCAATTTTCATCTTTCACTTCTTCTCGAAAGACTTCTTGTGTCATAGCTGCAATAGTTCTTCCTTCCTTGAAATCTGCTCTGAGTTTGGGAGGAAACATTCTATTGCTAGTCATTTGCTCCTCTGCAATGATCTTCTTACTTGGAGGTATGTCTCTGATTGTACACACATCATCTTTGAAGAACACATTGTAACCTTTGTCAATGAGCCATCCAATGCTTAAAATATTACATTTCAGACCAGGGACATAGTATACATCTGGCACAATAATTTGTTCTCCATTTCTTGCTAGGATACTGACTCTGCCTTTACCCTTGACAGATATATTACTATCAGTTCCTGTTGTTACCTCAGATTTCACATTTTCATCCAGATTGGCAAACATTGCAATGTTTCCAGTCATGTGATTACTATAACCTGAGTCTAAGAACCAAACATCTTCTTATTTGTCTTGTGCAATGTTACATGTTAATAGCACAATCTTTGGATTCTTATCTTCTTCATTTGCAAAATTAGCATTTTGCCTATTTTTCATGTCATTTTGCTTTTTCTTACATTCATTGGCATAATGGCCTAATTTTTTGCAATAATGACATTGGACTTGGGATTTGTCATACCTTTGTCCATGAGCTTTTTGTTTCCTTGAACCTTCATCTTGGTTCTGATTGCAGCTCCTTCCACTTGTGCTAGCAGGATTATTTTTGTCTTTGTTTTGGCTTCTTCGTCGACCTCTATTATTTTCTCTGCTTCGACCTCTACCTCGACCGAATGACATCTGAGTCTTGAATGCTTGCTCCAAAGATGAATATTTTCCTCTACTCAGTCTGTGTTCATGAAACATTAGAGAAGCACTCATTTCATCTACACTGAACTGTGAGAGATACTTTGTCTCTTCTATTGCTACCACAATAGCTTCAAACCTTGAGGGTAAAATTCTCAAGATCTTCTCTACAATCCTTCTTTCATCAAGAGCTTCACCATGAAATCTTATCTAGGTTATTAACCCAATAACATGAGTAAAGAATGAATCTATTGTATCATATTCCTTCATGCTGAGTGTTTCAAAGTCTCTCCTCAACATCTGCAACTTTGCAGTCTTCACCTTCTCCATGCCTTGATAGGAAGTTTTGAGAATATCCCATTCCTCCTTGAACTTTGTTGTTGTTGCAATCTGTGGGAAAACACTCTCATGTGCTGATTGAAAGAGATAAAAGAGGGCTTTTGAGTCCTTGTTCCGGTCGCTCTTCAACAGGTCTCTTTCTACTACTGTCAAAGTAGCCAACACTACTGCATGTGCAGGTTTAGGGTAGCCATTTTCAACTAGCTCCCATAATCCCTGAGAAGCAAAAAAATCTCTCATAGTTATGGACCAATAACTATGATTCTTCCCATTAAACTGTGGAAGTTGGGAATTTGTCTAACATGTTCTAGCATCTACCATCTTAGCTATATAAGTAAAGAAAAGATACTGACTGTATAACAAAACAAGCAAGAAATTTCTCTGCCAGAGTAATCTGCTCAATAAGCTTCTTACAGCTCCTGCAGTGAAAAGAAAAACTCTGTTTTTTTTCACTGAGTGCCTAAACTAGCTCTGATACCATGTAGGTGTTTCTTATTTCTTCTAAACAACAGAGAGAGTGAAGATTCCCTCTACAACACAGAGTTTTCAAACTCAATTTGCAGAATGAACAGAAACAATTTAGGACAGATTTTATTAATTCATAAAAGAATAAAAGAAATACAAAATCCGCAATATGATTCTTCCTCCTTGAGAGGTATTTACAAAGTGTAACAGTGGACTTTAAAACAACAGTGCTCACAAAACTTCTCTGTCCTCAAATCCGCACATACAGTGCTTACAAACTTGCTGTGTATTCAACCTGCAGGCTACAACAATTTCTCTATTTCTCAAATAACTTCTTAATACATAAAAACACATATACAGTAAAAACATTCATTACAAAAGCCTACGGGCTCATTCCCTTTTATAAGGCACGGTTACTATAAAAACTATTAAACTGACCAATAAAACCGGATCTCAAAATATATGAAATCCGTTTGAAAACTTCATCGCATCCATAAGTCAATTGGCGATCGGCATTTCAGTGGCCAAAAGGTTAATAACTTTGTGCTTTAGATTTGCGATGTGTGATCGCAACATCAGAAGCGATCAATGAAATGCAAGTCAGTATAACATTTGCGATCTCGTGATTGCGATCGGCAGTTTGCGATTTGCGATTGCACGATTGCGGTTTGCGATTTGCGATTGGGCAGGGCCCATATCGCATCGCAACATTGACGAACACGGTTTTCATTCATTTGCAGACGATCAAACTGAAACCTGCGATTGCGATTGGAGCGGGGTCCACATTGCATCGGAGAACGGTTGTTGTGCAATGGTCATGAAAATAACTTTGCGATGCTGCGATTTCGATTGAGGTGTGACCTCATCATATCGCTGAAACTCTTTGGTATGAAAATTCTTAAGAGCTTGAAAGTTTGCGATGCGATAGTGTTATAACTATCATCACATCGCATCGATTCTTTGTGATGCAGTGAACTTATGTTGCCTTGGTCATTAACTCCGCTGATATGTTGGTAAGGCTTTTAAAGCCTGATTCAACCTATAATCAAAGCTCTACGCTGCTGGCGAGACTTTTAGTCTAAGCCTTAACTCTTCTTTCTAAGAACTCGGCTACTTCCTTTAGATAGATATGAAGGGGTCGATTCTTATCTGCTTTGCACTTCACTTGTGCGAGCTTTCCAATCCTTTTGCAATTCCTCAAGAAAAGAATGGCAACCGCCTTTGCTAAGGCTTCAATGTGCCGTACTCCAAACATTCTACAACTACTGCTGAATGATATCAGTAGTTAGAATTAATTTCCAACAACCTCCAGTATACGACTTTTCGTCGTGTCTGTTATGTCTTGTATTCCATGCAGAGGACCTTTGGGTTTGTTCCTGGAACCTAGAGGCCTGCTCCGCGGCCTCCTGGTCACCCCAGCCCCTCCCTCTGCCTCATTGGCATTGTGAGTGTCATTGCTTGATCTGAAATTGTGTGAACAAGATATTTCTTATACAAAGATTGACAGTAGGGGCTTTTACTGGTTATTTCACCTTTACTAGAAAGGATAAAACCAGAATATTTTGGCCCTCTTACTGGCTCTGCTTAAAGAAATATAATGTAAACACTAAATAGATCTGGCCAATGAAAGTATTTTTTTATGTATGCAAAGTATTCATTAACCAAAATTTTATGTGTGAATACGCAAGTTCAAGTATTCTACAATGGAAGTAATGTGGTTTTAAGTGAAACGAATGAGTTGTGATCACTGTATAAGTCTGATTGGGAAAAGTGGACTTATGAAAATTTATTGTTTAATGTAGTAAAATCTGAAATATAATAGCAAAATGCCTGACTTATAATAATGCTTTTGTTGTTGTTTAACGATTCACCTCTTTTTGGGCTACCTCTGCTTTAGGGTACAAAAAGCCTCCATCGCTTTTCCTCTTCCATTAATACTAAAATTAAAATTTACCACTGTGTGAAAGCCTCGAAAAGGAAAAATTATTTTATAAATTCAGAAAAGAGGACTAAAATCGGTATAAATTGACTATTCATTCCACCTCCAGTGGATGAGTATATTCCAACTTGGTGATCTTTCCACCATTCAAGAGTGACTCACATAAAATGTGAGAGTGTCCTTTGATAGAGCATAGTAAGCTCTTGTAACTTTATCTGTGACTCCAAATGTGATACCCCAAAATCAAAAAACAATTAAATTATTAGACCCTGTCAGGTGTAGCTGGTGAGTTTGTCGATTACCCATGAAAAACTCACTAAATGTGGGCTGAGTTAACTCAGTTAAAAATGAAGCAGTGCTAAAATTGGGAGCGGACCTCAAATTGTGCGGGTGGGGGAGTGCAGTGGATAAGCCCCTCTGACCGCAAGGCAGGAGTGGAGTTGAGCAAACTTTAAGTCATGGTGACATATATTAATATTATAACCATATATGTAAATAAAACTCTGCTAAACTTATAGTCCTTATGACATGACCATTATATATGCACCTTAATAGGTGTTCCCACCACAGTTAGAACCCACGGAGTCGTATGCGGTGGCCCACTAGACACTTGAAGCCATTTAAACTTTATATAAAATAAAGCGACCATGCTTTAACAAATTACGTGAATGCATTGGTCGAACACTCAACCGTTGACATCTCTATTTGCAGGTTTCAAATCACATGTGAACAGCAATATTTTACAACGCGATAAATTTTTGTTTGAACTTGAGCCACGTGGCGTATCATTTGTTACGTGGCGTCACTGATTGGCCACCTACGAAATATTAACGAATATTCTGCAGAATATTCCTAGAATATTCTGTGGAATATTCATTTTTTAATAAAAAAAATTTGTAAAGTCAATTTTGGCCATTTTTTTACTGAAATTGGCAAACTTCAAAGCTGAATAACTTTCTCATACGGCGTCGGTTTTCAGTGCCATTCACGTCTACAGGATCATTTTTCTGAGCTCTTTCCAGTCGTTCTAATTTGGACCAATTCTGAGCTCTTTCCAGTCATTCTAATTTGGACCAATTCTGAGCAACTTCATTTTTGAGCATTTTTCTACAAGAGACTTGATCTCTTGATCACACCTCCCAAATGGGAAGCTTTTGGACCCCAAAACCTCTCTGATTAGTGAAAATGATAATGTGGAGACTGATTCTCCACTCTTCCACCCTTGAATAACTGAAATCTACCCGATTTCATCAAATGAATCTTTTGAGAAAATGATAAACTGTCTCTCGAATCAACTGATCGACCATTGCTAAGATTGACTGAGTCATGATGCAAATTATTAAAATTTGCAGAACAACAATTGTAATCTGCAGAAAAAAAACTTTTTCTACACTGATCAAACTTCTAGAATGACTTAAAATAACCTTCACCTTGCAAACTGTTCCCATGACGAATTGTACCATTCTGAAACCAACTTTGTCCCATGCTAAATTTTGTGTCTTCCTTCCTTGCACTGCTTTGCTTTGACACATCATTCTCTGCATTGGCTGACCCAAAAGGTAATTTTTGCAACATAAAATCATATTTTTTCAAAGACAAACTGTTATCAAACTGAGACAAATCATTAGCAACATCATAAAAAGGTGAATGCTCAAAATCTGGTCGTTTCAACATTAACAAAGTTAGACTTTGACATGCATTAACCAATGTTTTAAATTGACTTGCATGGAGTAAAGAAGATTCCAGCTTCTTCTTATGAGCTCTAACAATGTACTCTTTACCATATTTGAACAAGTGATACTTGTTTTCATGGGGATGAAAGATGGCCTTCCTATCAAATAAGTAAGGACTTCCCAAAACAATACATGAGATATCAAGCGGCACCACATCAAGTTCCACTGTGTCAATAAAGTGTGCAGTTATTGCAAAGCGCAATATGCACTTCCTTGAAACTTGAAAATTGGCATCCTTGCATATCTATCTAAGTGGATAAGGCTTCGGATGTGGAATGGTCTCAAGTTTAAGCTGCTTGACCAAGTCTTCAGATATAATATTCGCTTGTGACCCACTGTCAAATAGTGTGTCAATTTTGGTATGTTTTGAAATTACCCTCACATGGAAAAGCTCTATCCTCCTCTTTTCTTCATGAGTATCTTTGTGACAATTCAAAGAGCTAGAACTGGGAGTTGTGTCTTACACCACTTCTTTCCCCTTAATGTTCTTTAAAACCATGGCTATGCTTTTTGTCTCATCTCCTGAGTCTGACCCTAAGTCTTGCTCAACTGTTGCTACAATTTTCTCCTTTTCTTTGGTCTTGTTTTTATTCTTGTATTTTTTTGGTTTCAGTTTAGGATGAAGCTTCCAACAATGATCTTCATCATGACTTGTTTTCGAACAGTTCTTGCAAAAGAACTTTCATTTTTCTTTTCTTGAATTTGTAACTCTCTTCTTTCCTTTGTTTTTGAAGTTACTATCCTCATCAAAAATATTCTTTCCTCTAGCTTCTAAATGTGTAGCCTGGACACAGACTTCATCTAAGCTGGTAGGATTAAACATTAGAATAGTATGTTGCAGATAATTGTGCAAACCTCCTATGTATTTCAACAAGGTGTCTTGACTTTGTAAGTCTACTCCAAGTAGAAGTGCTCTCCTTCTAAACTCTTGGGTATAATCTTGCACATTTTGACCCTTAAGTTGCCTAAAATTTTTCCAATTCATGATTGCTTTTTGAATATGAGCAAGAGGATAAAACTGTTTCTTAATAGCTGTAATAAACTCATTCCAAGTTAGAGTTATCTTACCATGCTTTTTAATTTCCTCCCTAGTCTTGGCTTCCCACCAAACCAAAGCTGCTCCATCCATTCTCAAAGAGGCTAATTGGATTTTTGTGTCATCATCATGCAAATTCTGAATTCTTAGATAGACTTCCAGCTGTCTAATCCAGTTATCCAATTTTTCTGCATTCACATCACCATTAAACATCGGAAACTCAAACTTCACATCAAGCTTTAACAAAGGATTTTTAAGAGATGTTTTTGTTTTGTGTGACTGATTAACAAAAGTTGAAGAGGATGATGTGGAGGAAGAGGATGACGATGGAGATGGTGGATCACCATTTCCTCCATTCCCTTTCTTAGACTTATCATTGTCTTTCTTCCCTCCTGAAGAATCTCCTTCTTCTCTTTGGTTTCTAGACCCTTCTCCAGCAATCCTATCATTTCTCTCCTGATAGAGGATCCTAACCATCTCAGTCATGTCCAAGAAAGCTTTTCTAAATACTCTTTTTTCTTCCTTGGGATCTATTTCCTCATGTACTTCTCCTTCTCTGGAAGACATGTTTGTGGCTGATTCTAAGGCTAATGAGGATGAAATGGAAGGTGGAGATAATGGCACCCTAGCCCTCCTTCGTTTAGGATTATGTTGTTCTCTAACCAATTGACCTTCCGCTCTTTTCAATTTCAGCCTAGTAAGCATCAAATTTTGCAGAATAACACAATATTCTTGCAAAAATTTCACAAACTCTTAAGAAAAACCTAGAGCTTTGATACCAATCTGATCTGAAATTGTGTGAAAAAGATATTTCTTATACAGAGATTGACAGTATGGGCTTTTACTGGCTATTTCACCTTTACAAGAAAGGATGAAACCAGAATATTTTGGCCCTCTTACTGGCTCTGCTTAAAGAAATATAATGTAAACACTAAATAGATCTGGCCAATGAAAGTATTTTTTTATGTATGCAAAGTATTCATTAACCAAAATTTTATGTGTGAATACGCAAGTTCAAGTATTCTACAATGGAAGTAATGTGGTTTTAAGTGAAACGAATGAGTTGTGATCACTGTATAAGTCTGATTGGGAAAAGTGGACTTATGAAAATTTATTGTTTAATGTAGTAAAATCTGAAATATAATAGCAAAAATGCACAGCATAACAGTAAGCATTTGTTTAAGCAGTTCACCCCTCTTTTGGGCTACCTCTGCTGGGTCCAAAAGCCTCCAAATAGGCTTTTCCCTCTTTCGTTAATGCTCAAATTAAAAATTACACTGTGTATAAAGCCTCAAAAGGAAAAATTAGCTGCAAATTCAGAAACAGAGGACTGAAATCAGTATAAATCGACTATTCATTCACCTCCAATGGATGAGTATAGTCCAACACAGCTGATCTTTCACCAAGACCTAGTGGCTCCACAACTAAAATCGCTGATAAAATCACTGATAGAGCGCCCTGATGGCTCTGAAACTTGTCCCAACAGCTTCAGAATGCTTCAATACCCCCAAAATAAATAAAAAATTCGTCCCAATTGGACTTCCCTAGCCAAAGTTATGGCTAACTGAAGTTTTGTCCAGTTACCACTTGAAAAACTCCACTAAATGTGGAGAACTGGAGTTAACTCCAATTAGAAATGGAGACGGTGCTAAAATTGGGGCGGACCTCCGAATTTACTACCGAATTGGAGGGCTGGCGGATAAGCCCCTCGTGATCGCACCGAACGGGAGTGGGTTGAACGACTTTAAGTCATGGCGGCATGTATTAATGTTATAACCATATATGTAAATAGAACTCCACACCAAGCACTGGTCCTTGTGACCATGACATGACATATATGTGCGCCAATAGGTTTTCTGCCCTGGTTTCCAGCCACAGGTCGTATGCCCCCTTTACGGCCCCACTTGAAATAAATTTAAAATTTATATTAAACAAAGTGACCATGCTTTAACAAGAATCACCGTGGCCCGTTGGTCAGGCCTCTCTGTTGCCATCGCCCCCACCCAGTTTCAAATCCTGCCGCGAACAAAAATATTTTACAATGCAATGAAATTTCGTTTGAACTTGGGGCCACGTGGCGGCCTCCAGACTGGCCACGTGGCGCCCTTTTATTGGCCGCCTGCAGAATATTCTGTAGAATATTTTATGGAATATTCCTAGAATATTCTACGAAATATTCTTTTTTTAATAAATTTTTTTTGTAGAGTCAATTTTGGCCATTTTTTTACTCAAATTAGCACACTTCAAAGCTAAATAACTTTCTCATACGACGTTGGTTTTCAGTGCCGTTCATGTCTACAGGATCATTTTTCCGAGCTCTTTCAAGTCATTCTAATTTGGACCAATTCTGAGCAACTTAATTTTTGAGCATTTTTCTACAAGAGACTTGATCTCCTGATCATTGCTACTGCCATCACCCCACATTATTTTCTTCACTCCGTCATTGTCGATGTTTTATTCAGAACAAGGATTAAAATATGTGTCTTCTTGTATAAACAAACCTTCCCAAAACCCTTTGGCCATCGTCCGAGACTCTTCACTTGAAATTCTCACTACTCTTAGTAGGAGATCTAATTGACAGAGTCCCGAAGTTTACTCGATCGATATTCAAAAGATACTCCTGCTTTCTATTCTCCAAAATCATTTCATATTTATAATTCTTACAAAACATCCATTTTCGTTAGGTTTTCCCCATTTCCCGCTAGGTCACGTGGTTGTTATCAGTGTGGTTGACTATTTATCCAGTAATCTGCCCTAGGAAGTCCTCCTAGGGGCCATATTCTTTGGCCGTACTAACCAAATTTGTCAAATTTGATAAATATGTAGAGTAGAATAGCTGGAATATTTATACTTTCTTAATTTTACATAGTGAAATATAGATTCTGCCAAATTTGATCACTAGATGTGGATATGAAATTAATTAATTGATTTTGTTAGATTTTATCACTTTATAGATTATTTATACATTCATGATTTTGTTCATTAGATTTTATATTTTACATGGTAATTGGGTTTTATATATCAATTTGGTGTTTTTCTTGGCTTTCACTTTAAAATTGTATAATAATAATAATAATAATATAAAATTTAAATGAGTAAAAAACAATTTTTTTTTTTTAATGTAAAATTTGAAAATTGGTACCAAATACTTTTTTTATTATAATAGTTGAGAAAATGTGAGAGCTCCCTCTATATATTTGATCCCTCATTGGCTTAATATGGATTTAGATTATTTATAGTTATTTATATGTTATTATTTAGTTTCTATTCATGAGAAAACATGGGTTGCCAAAGTAAATTTTACTTTTTGTTTTACTTTTATAATTATTAATTTTATTATTTTATTTTATTTTACTTTTATTTTTATTTTTATATAATTTGGTGAAGTCAAACACCTTTAATTGGTTTATTATTTAATGATTTTAAGGAGCAATTTGGAACATTATTTATTTTAAAATTTATTTTATTTAGATTATTTTAACCAGTTATTAATTTACTATGGTAAAAAAAATAAAAGATAAAAAGAATTAAAAATAATCAACTTTTAAACTTCTTTTGATTTTAAAAGGATTATTTCCCATTCACAATAAAATTTTATACAATATATTATTAAAATGTTCTTAATATCTGGAGCCTACGAAATAGAAAATTATTTTGGTTAAATCAAAATAATTTATAAAATACATTTAAGTATTGAGGGGTTTTTAGAGTACATTATATTAGATATCATTTTTTGGGATTCGAGTGCATTAAGTAAGTCATTCATCTATGAACATTTCCATGAGACGTAGTCATAACTGACTAATTTCTCATGATTTTTGAATAGTCCACTTAGCACTCATTGCATCCCATGACACTCACAGTGGTGAAGAATGACTAAGTGGATTATTCAAAAATCATGAGAAAATAGTCAATTACCACTACCTCTAATGGAAATGGTAATAGATGAATGACTTACTTAAAGCATTTGGATCCCAAAAAATTATATCTAATAAAATACATGCTAAATACAATTTTTTGTCAAATTTCATAAATATCTAACTAAAAATTTTATGTTTATAAACAAAAACATTATACTTATTGAATTTTTGTCTTTTTTTTTTGCCTAATCACTCTTCATATATAAATTTTAGTGTTTAAATCAATTTATGAAAATCATTTTATTTTCGGAATAGTTAACGAAGATTTATGAAGTAGGGTTGTTGTGAATGTTCTTCAAACACACTTTCTTTTATAAGATTATGCTTCATGGGCCTATAGTAGAGGGGTTTTTTCTTCACATGGGGATGTTGTTGTTGTCGATAATGTTGTTAAACATGGTGATTTTTATTCTCAATGATTCTACTTCATGTTGTTGTGGTAGAGGTAATTGGAGATTCTTTTGAAGAATGATTTAGAGATTTTGGAGCTTGAGGGAATTTTGTTACAAACTCACATGTTACCTCCCTTGGTTTCGAATACTCCAAGGAATTTCCACAAGTATTCTCCAATACCTTTAAGAGTTTTCGTGTCACAATATGATCCAAATTGGATTTTCATATTATTTTTCATCCATCTCGATGTATTGAAAGTGGAAAAATCAATTGAAAGTGGAAATAACCTCAAGAGACTGTTTTTACCAGCGGGACCCATTTTGTGAAACAGGGTCTGAAACCTTCTCGAAACATTTTTAAGCACCAAATGACATTTTCTGGGGGTACAAAACTATCTCTTTAACACAAAACCTTTTCATGTTGTACTCCACACAAAGATATTTCCAAAAACAAAATAATCACGTCAAACAAAGTCTGTGTGAAAAATTTATGTCACTCAAAAGTTAACTTTCGTATTGTCACACCTATAATTTGGGAGGATGTCCTGAGAGCTCTAATTATTCATGGAAAAGTGGCAAGCCATGTGTTTGTGTTGTAAAATATTCTAGAAGATTATGTATTTTAACTTTAGTTAAGAGTTGATGTAGACAAACTTAACCAATAGTATACTATGAGGTTGTGTTATAACCACACAACTAGGAGGAAGAGGCACTTCATTCTCTTCAGATAATTTTGTTCCATAGTTGAGAAAATATACCAAAGAGGGATAGGAGGTAGCGCATACATGGATGATTTATGCAATGTAGAAATCGATGGGTTGTACACCATACTTATTTATACCTACATCCATACTTCTAGAAAGAGAAAGAGAGTGACGCAGCCTCACCTTCGAGCAGGGTTTTTTCCTCAAAGGGATTCCTAGAGTATAACTTGTGTCATATGTGTGTTTATGAGCTTAATTTTTCATTCTCTATACTTCTGCATAATTTCCATTCACATGCATGCATTAATTACAGTTAAATATACATACCTTGAAATTTAAATAAATTATAATATTTTAGAATTTTCATATTTCTAAAATAATATTATGATATATTTTGTGAAAAAGTGTAGATTCAAAAATCCATGGTAGTTTATATATCATTTTGTATCATGCCTCCGTTCTTTGGGTATTTTGTGGAGATTTCACACATCTAAATCAGTGAGGACAGAAGTTGTTAAACCCTAATCATGGTTGAGGCATATGTAAATGAACATCGTGTTCGTGTAGATGAGAGGTTTACATTGTTGGAACAACAAGTAGCAGATATTAACTACAATATAAACCTCCTCATGGTGGACTTGAATAACAAGTTGTGGATATTTGGAGAATATGGGGGTTCGAATGAAAATTACAAATTAGAATGAGGATCAATATATCGGGGAGAAACATAGAACCAATCGAAGAAAGAAGCCAATAAACATTAATCCAGCTCGAGTGTCGTGAACCAATCTATTAGTGTCAGTCTAGTCATACTGCCATCAGTGATCAAAACTGCTCTTTTGCATTTGCATATTAGGTGTCTCATACCGAATAAATTTCACCATTTCGTTAGGTCATGGATTCATTGATGGTAGTAATTTTTTATCAGTTTTCCCTCATGAGGTACTTGCTGATTTTCCTTTCTATGGTCTTTAGTCATTAGTCATTTTCATTCTCAAAATCATATCAGTAGGTCATAGGATGGGTCTCATTAGTTTCTAGGGTCTCACCATGGTCAAATTAATGAGTCAAATGTCAATAATATCAGCAAGGTCATGAGGAAGTAGATAAATTCAAAGTCACAGCACCTGGAAGAATCAAAGAGAAATTTTATTCAGTTTGATGTAACTTTCACCTCAAAACCATGTTTTTAGGTGAAAACATGATATTTTGCCTTTATTTTTATTCATTATATATCATCATGTGTAATAAGTCACAATTCAGAAGCTGTTATCTCCACAAAGTGATGTCCCTGAGTTCATAGAGTTTTCCGTAGCATGCTCAATGCCAAATCATCTTCCAAGCAGATCCATCAGAAAGAGCTCGGAAAGAGCTTTCCAACGGTATACTACACTCTCAAAACTGACTTCTGGATTGAAATTTATGCTTAAGTGAAGTAAAAGCCCTTATATCCTCATATACCCCCTATTTCCCCATTTTCCCTTAAACTTTGTTTTATTAAAGTTTTATTTCCCTTTAAAACCCCCTTTTCCTCTTTTTGATTTACAAAATCGCATTATAAAATATGCGATTTAATTATAAACCACTTTCTTGACCATACCCCGTAGAACTTTATAATAAACAAATATCAAATTTTATTATAAGTCCCGCTGTTCCCGACCACTTCCCCACCATGCATTGTAATAAAACTTATTATAAATTTATATATTATATATAACCTGCCGCAATTGCACCCCCCTTATCTAATCGCAATCGCAAACTTTTTCAATCGCAATGTTTATTTGAAGTCCTCTGATTCGCCAATAACAACAGCTTCTGATCCATTAATCGCATCTTCCTCCGATGCGATTAATCACAACTCCTCTCTCGATCTCCCAATCCGCTCCTTCGATTGGCCCCAGCCGACGAGATCTCGACTATTGATCCGATCACCGATCGGATGACTTATACGCGATCAGGCCATTACAATCAGAACTTACATAAGGCTCTCCCCGATCCAATCGCACCGCTTAATCCCTGCCTCCGATTGACTCCGCCCGATTACTTGTAGGCCGTCGATCTGCCCATCTGATCGGATGGCCCAAACTTAAATCGACACCTCCATGGACTTCCCCCTGATTAAAAACCCCCGATTGACCCATCACCGTCGATTTTCTCCACCGATCGGATGGCCCACATTCAATTGCGCCATC
Source organism: Pinus albicaulis (assembly GCA_034641835.2). Lineage (NCBI taxonomy): Eukaryota > Viridiplantae > Streptophyta > Pinopsida > Pinales > Pinaceae > Pinus > Pinus albicaulis. The sequence continues at coordinate 1,199,069,143 of CM076581.1, read as the reverse complement.
GCAATCGAAATTCCCATATATGTTACACTTCACTCCCCTCCGATTTCCGATTGCGATTAATCCCCAGGCCCACCATATAGTACTTCCGCCCATTCATATATTAAAGGCCCTAACCTTTGTTAATTCAGACTTTGGTTATATTGATCACATATTAAGGGACCTCCCCCAATCGCATCGGAGGTTTTATATATATCACTCCACCCATCTCCTGATTCCGATCCCCGATTGCGATTAATCCCCGGTCCCACCATTTAATTCCTCTACCGTTCATTACCAAAATTCCCTTCTCCTTTGTAAAAGTTAGATTTATCCATTCTGTTTATTACAAAAGGCCATGTTCCCAATCGCATCGGAAACTTTCGTTTCTCCATTCAAATAATATCCTGCCCGACTCCGATTCCGATTGCGGTGGCACTGTATTACAATGTGTTTACCTCTCTGCCCCATCCATTGTGATTTCGATTATGACGTGGGTCCTGCCTCCTCTCCCTTCCTTCCTATTCATTATTTTCCCTTCACCAAAGCCAAAGTTTCATTCCAAAAGACATGTTTATTAAAAAGTTATTTTTATTCAAAAATAATATGGAAAGCAACAGTCAAAGGGCCGAGAGATTATTTAAAACAAATATTGTTACAGCAAGCATCAAAATAGGAAATTTTTTCATCGTATTACCTATTTTCTTCCATACAGCCTAACAGCAAAATCTCCAAGTAGTCAAATGCAACATTGTCCCTTATTTTTAGAGGCAGATTGTTGTATTTATTTCTATGATTGTATTTCAGTTCTTCAGCTGTTAGAACAACTCCCTTTTCTGTGGATCTATGTTCCCACATTTCAGCCTATTTAATGTAATTGTAAATCATTTGTAAACCAGTCTGAGTCTGAAAGTCTGAGAATCTGTAACTCAGAAAGTAGGGGAATAGTGTGGCAGAACATCTCTGTGCTACATTGTACAGTTTGACAGGAATTAATATAGAGATGCAGCTCTGATTTGTGGGATCCATGTGGTATGAGAGTTAGCATTTGTTTTTCTCCTTTGTTTCATATGTGAATTTTTATGTATTCCATTCATCCATAAACATTTCCTTTTGAATTCTTTCAAGATAGAAAGGTAGAATCCATCTCTATATGCTCTGCCTTGGGAAATCATTCATACTCAGTATTTTTCTTCTGCTTGAAAAGGATCCATTTATTGTGCCCTTTTCAGCTCCGCACCAGTCTTTCCATCCCATCCTCATTAATTTTTAATTGCTAATTTTCTTTCCTATCTTGCCCCATGAAACACCCTGTGTCCTAATTTAATTCTCGGTTTCAACTATCCCTTTATATCCCACACATCCCTGAAATTCATTAATTAATTAATTCATTAATTTTATTAAACCTTTTTCCCATCATTTTATCTAGCCTAATATATGTCCATTTATTGTATTCCTTTGAATATTCTTTCACGGAGAGAGCCCTCTCTTGTCCTTGTAGGGCTAGCTACAAGGCTGAGCGTGGTTTAGTTGTTACGCTCATTTTCCTTTTGAAGCCTAGGGTCAAATTCAAGTGCTAACACAATCAAAGTTCATGTTTAAAATGCAAGAAATGGTAGATATGAATTCCTACCACAGTGACTTCGATGCCTTGAAGATGAACCACTAGTTGCAACAACTGGAATTTTATTTTAATGCCCATCGCATCGAGGAGGGGAAAAAAATTTCATTTGCACAACTGAAATTAGAGGACCAAGTACTAACATAGTGGGAGAGACATGAAGAAACCCTGAGGTTAGAGGGAGAATCTCTAGTGACTAAGTGGGAGGATTTCAAAACCCTCATTAAGTCAAAAATTTAGCCCATTGGGCACGTGCACGTGCAATTCATCCGGTGACATTAATTCATGCAAAATTCAGGAAATATCGTGTAGGAGTACATCACAAAATTCAAAAATATGTGTATAATGTTGGTTATCTCTCCAAAGAACCCATATGTACTTTGAAAGTATCTTGGGGGTATTGACGTCCATCTGCGTGAGAAACTAATGTTGTTCAAGCCCAAATCGGTGGATGAGGCTTCTGTACAAGTACAATACTAGGACAACATAGGCTTGAAGAGAGAACAGTCAAGTGGATAGAAGAAGAAGGAGAAACTTGATGCTTCTAAGGAGGGAAAGAAGAATAAAAAAGGGGGAATGTTAAAAATATGATAGTCACAACACACTAGTGAAAATATCCTAGCAACCATTGCAACCACTGCAACATTGATGGTGATATAGAGAAGAAGTGTTAGAAGTTCCATGGAGAGATAAACCAAAAGAATAAGAAGAAATATAATAAGAAGAAGAATATCACGGCCATTTATTGGATAAATCAAGTTGAAATTAGCTTAGACGTGGATGAGAATATAATGTGTACATCAGTGCAAAAGGAGGGGAATCTGAGTATCATTTTGTAGTACGAAGAGAAATAAATTATCAAATGCTTCCATATAAAGATACAGATCAAGACGACAAAGACTGATGCTCTGTTTGACTCACGATCACACTTGAATCTTATTTTAGCTGAGTTGGTCAAGAATTTGGGGCTAGAATTTTGTGATCATGCAAATGCATATCTACTTTGATGGGTAACTAAGGATGTAGACCATAAGATAACTAAACAGTGGAAAATTATATTTGATATAATGTTCATTTTATTGATGAATTAGACTTAGATATGGTTCCCCTTTATTTATACGGAGTTTTTGGATCAAAGGGGTCTCCACCCAGGTTCAGAGAAAGTCGCACACCAACAAAACCCTATATTATTGGCCCTTTTAGTAATGACCTACTGCACAGATCACAGTCTCACCCAAGGAAATATTGGGGGATGTCAGAACTAGGTCTCTGCATGCAGAGGGACAATGGAGTGTGGATTTACACCTTAGCATCTACTTATTATTGTTTGGAACTGCACATATGAATTTAAGTACATTAACAATTTATACTTCATCCATCAACCAATACGTATGTGCACTTCACCTTTATCATTAAAACACAACATAAAGGATATAAATAACTTCAGAACATGGATAATAATAAAATACAATACATGGGCACAAATATGTCTTCAAAAATCTTCTTATTTTATCATGGTAAAACTCTTGAGTACATACACTTCATTGACCTACACACAAAGATGCAAGTAGTTTGCACACAAAGCTTCTTATTCTTCAACGCCTTCGCACACAAAGCTACACACCCTTTCCTTAAGACCCACAACACACTAAAGACAGATAATCCAAGTGTTTGTACTCATCAAATATCACAAATAATTGCTTTAGCTTAACATTACATTTCTTTGTATACCCTTTACATTCATACAATATCATGGTCAAAATACAATGCGCGAATAAGAAGTAATAAATAAACCTAAACCATTTAAAAAAAGAGGGGCTTTGACCCACGCCTAAGCCCCAAACATTTGTGCGGCAGATTCATCTTCGCTGGACCATGCACTCTGCTTCCTCAAAATGTGAAGTATTTGACTAAAATTGGACCAAGTTGGGCCATGCCCAACAGGGCCCCAAAAATTCACATGTGACTCAACCCAAGCCACTCAGCTGGTGGGCCCCAAACCTTGTCTAAAATGCTATTGTAGGTTGTACTCAATGGATGGATCATCAATGCAAACTTCTTCTCATACGGTTCTGTGAAAATATACCTCTACAACCAAGCTTCAGTTGACAATCGTGGATTTATGTTTTCTTGAGATGCGAACTCCCATTCTTTCAGATCTATCCAATATTGTATTTCCTTCTTTGTTGGATGCCATAGAGACATATCCCTAATTTAGATCCCTGTTTCGACAAAAGAACCATTTTTTAACTGAAAGGGGTCTCCAACCATGTTTAGAGTTATCTGCACACCAACAAAAACCTTTATTACCGACGCTTTTGGAAACGACCTGGTACATAGATTGCATTCTCACCGAAGGAAATATTGGGGGATGCTAGAACCAAGTGTCTACATCCAAAGGGACAATGGAGTGTGTATTTAGGGCTTAAATTCTACTTATGCTTGTTTGGAATTGTTCGGATGGATTTACCTACTTTAACAGTTTCTACTTCGTCCACCAACCAATAATTCTTCTTATTTTTCCTTTATCATTAAAAACCAACATAAATCATATAAATAACTTCGCAATATGGATAGTAAGAAAATACAATACAGGGATGCAAAGATATCTTCAAAATTATTCTTCTTTTATTATGGTAAAAATCTTCAGTACATACACTTCTTCAACGTGTGCACAAATTTGCACATAGTCTACACACAAAAATGGATTTCTTCAAGGCCTTTGTGCACACAGCTGCAGATCCTTCCCTTAAGGCCCAAAATAGACTAAAGATAGATAATCCATGTGCTTGTGCTCATCAACTATCATAATTCATGACTTAGACTTGACATTACATTTCTTTATATATCCTTTACATTCATACAATACGATGGTCCACATACCATGGGAGGATAATAAATAATAAATAAACCCAAACCCTTGACAAAAATACGGTCTTTGACCTGCCCTAAAGCCCACAAGATCAGCGCAGTAGATTCATCTTCACTTGAACACGCACTCCACTTCATCAAAATGTGGAGTCGTTGACTCAAAATTGGACCAAGTTGGACCATACCCAACAAGAGTCTTGTTTAGGAGTCCATAAATGTACATTCATAATGGAATACTTATGATAATATCCAACCAATATCTGCTCATCAAGGTTGCAAAATCATTGATCATCAATGCACACAAAGAGAAGGTGAAAATCTCATAGGTATGTGTCAACTAAGCCATGAAATCGATTAGTTCCACCAAGAGGTGTGTTTTATTATTTTTAAGAGGATTCAATAAGAGGAAAGGTATACCTAGAGGGTTATACAAAGAAACAAAAAAAAAATTATATTTTTTATAGGAATAGAGGGATGTGTTTCAAGAACATAAAGGGTTACCACCTAAGAGATAAGTGAATCACATGATCCTACTATTGTCAGACTCCCCATTGAAAAATATTAGGTTGTACAGGGAGTGTGATATAGAAGCAACCAAAGTGAATAAAGATTTGAAGCAACTGCTCGAACAAGTTGTCATTCCAATGAGTACATCACCCTTTTTTTCACCCATCATAATTGTTCCAATGAAGGATGGGGCATGGTGAATGTGTATATTTTATAGGGAGTTGAAAAAAATCATGCTCAATAACAAATACACCCTTCCGAGGATAGGTGATTTGTTGGATTAGTTGTAGGAAGAAATATACTTACCTAAACTAGACTTGAAGTTTGTATATCACTAGTTTGACATCAAAGAAGAAGATATTTGGAAGACCACCTTCAAAACCAAGAAAGGTTTGTACAAGTGGTTAGTCATTCCATTTGGCCTATGTAATGTAATAACTACGTTGATGATATTAATGAATGATATATTGTGCCATATTATAGATTCATTTGTTATTATCTATCTGGATGATATAATGGTATATAGTTCTACATCCGACGGGCATATTTAACATTTGACGCAGGTGTTGGAGGCATTCAAGAAGTGCTAGCTACTAGAAAATTTCAAGAACTTCTTGTTTTCACAATAGTCCTTACTGTATCTAGAGTATGTGAATGGTGGACGAGAGTTGAAGATCAATCCTTCCAAGATGGAGGCCATTATGAAATGGCCAGTTCGTACTAATGTTTCTTAGGTCAGGAATTTCATTATGGAAAAATAGTACATGAGGAAATTCATAGCCACATTTTCGGTGGTAGCAATACCACTCCATGCCATAACATCAAGTGGAAAGAGTTTTGAGTGGGTAAAATGTTAACAGGTGGCTTTCGAGGAGTTAAATAATAATATCAGTCAAGCACCAATTATCGCATTAATGAACTTGAATCGGCCCTTTGAAGTGGAGATGGATGCAAGTGGGTATGTTATTGGAGTTGTCTTCATGTAGGGAGGAATGCTTGTTTGCTACCATTCTATTTTTTTTCATCGGGCAGTTATTAACTACCCTTCCTACATTAAGGATTTCTATGTCATGCTACAATATGTGAATAACTAGAATGTTATAGGGAAAATGGCCTCCTCATTAGCTCAGAGGAGAAGGTAACATGGAAGGAAGAAAATGACCCAGAGAAAGACCCATTTTTCCAAGGTAACGCGCCTGTAGATGTAGCTAGGTGGAGTTATAATGCGCCCTACCCATGCAAAGGGAGCATTAGTTCCTAGGGTAATGCTTTTTCCTGCCTAAGGGGTAGCGTTATCCATTTTTTCATGTGAAAATGGAAATATCCCATGGAAACTCACTGGCATTTCCTGCTTTTTCTCAGAATGAGTTAGTTCAAAAGTAGCAACTTATGGAACAAAAATTTTGTTAGATGCTTCCAAACACAACTGAACATATATATAGGGAAAAGGAAAGGAAAAGTGAGGAAACATCAAGATCTTTCCTAATTCAAAATAATTTAAAGGATTGGAAAGGTTTGTCCTCTCCATTTCCAATAAATTGGAGGTTTGGGCTCTTGGTTAAAGGTCGAAGGTTTGACCATATGTAGAGTATAATTTCATTTTTGAGTGTGAGGCTTCAGGATTGGCAAGGTTCACCGAGGACTCTCAGCCCAAGCATCATCACACTCAGAGATAGAGAAAGAGAGAGAGGAATTGGAAGATAGAGGAGGGCTTGGTAAAGCCAATAGTTATAATCCTCCTTCTTATATATCAATAGAAATCTCTCTGTTTTTTGCATTTGATGTTTCAACATCAATTTTTTTTTTCATTTTTCTATGAAGCATGATATAAATGGCTCAAATCGGCATTGTTAAATGTCGATTATATACTTGTTTAATTGTTAGTTAGTGATGCCACTATGAAGATTACACGGGTTCTTTGTTTGGTTGCAGGATCTATATTTGGAGCGACTGAGGAAGCACTTCTACCACACCGCTTAGCTCTTTCCATAGGATATTTTGTCCAAAAAGAGGTAATCTTTCAATATCTCGCTTTGTCAATTATATATTAGTATGAATATGTATACAATGTCTTTGTAACTTTACAGCTAATCTGGCAGTCTACCTCGGGCACTCAAAAGCCCTGTTAGGGATATCTATCAACTACAAACCAAGAAATTTACCCCTTAGTAGAAATGGCGACTCCACTGGGGAGTTAACCCCAAGTTTTCATATTGCTTGTTCCTAAGCCTTTGGCTCTTCCCCTCTGCTCACATACCCTTCTGATCAATTTACATGCTATGCAGTCATCTCAGTAGCTCACAAAGTCTAGAATAGACTCTTCCAAGCCATTTGTACAAATTTACCGTGAATAAAACTCCCCCTGAGAGTGTTTCAATGTGTTATAATGTTGCTTATACCCAGATACAATGCGTTAGTCCTATCATTAATTATCTGTAGTGTTTGCTTGCCAGTGTTACCCAAAAAAAATATATTGTTTATGCCCATGTTGTGTTTCCCTTTGGCTGTGGAGTTATTGGCTGCCAGATTAGCTTCTATTTCTTCATCCTTGTGCTTGGTTACTAGCTAGCATTTTTAGTTTTCTTGTTTAAAAATTTAGTGTTAGTCGTGTCTACTTTTTGAAGAAGGAAATTTTTTTCTTTAGTTTTTCAAACATAGTTGAATTCATTTTGAATTTTTTTGGTTAAAAATATGTTAGAGAGGATAGATAGATGCTTGAACCCTTTTAGGTTGAACTACATTATTTTTATGTTGGGTGCATGGATTTTTGAAAGATCTACCCCTGTAGAATAAAATCTTCATTGAAATTGAATATTTAGAGCATTTTTTTGCATGGTTTTGGGTCATAGTCTCACTACATTTCATATGTCCACTCCCCCTCTACAAGACTAATAAGAAAGTACTCTAAGAATCAAGCAATAATAAAATTAATTACATAACTTTTTTTGATCTCACACCAACAGTAGTTCAGGCTAGGATCCATGGGTAGGAGAAGTGAGAAAATCACCCAAGATCACAAAACTTGAAACTAGAGTCATTAAAAAGTGAAATCCTATTGCACTCATACTGTCGGGGCCACTCCACTACTACGGGAGTTAAGCACGAGACAACAATGGGGTGCATGAGAAGGTAGCCTGCCTTTGAGTTCATAATAGTGGGCATTCTATATATTGGGGTTCCCCTCGGGGATGTCGAAACTAGATCAGGGATCTAAGTGTTCTGCGCATATAGTGTGTTGTCTATGACTCTGACCCCCCTGACAGTGTCTGTGATTTCAGGTATCTTTAGTTGTCAGACTTTGGAGGGACATAGACAAGGTGACTAGGGTGGGTTGCCCTGATACTTAAAACAGACGAACCTACTTTGTATTCAGTCTTTAGGAGGGTATTCATCTTCACGAGAGTGCTTACACCTATTGTCTAAGTTTCAGGTGAAGTTCTAGAGTAACCGTAACTATATATTTGACGAACTCTATCTGTTTTATATTGTGAAAATGAGTTTCATCTCCAAAAAACGATAGCACTTAGACAGTGTCATACCTCTTTCTGGTTTCTTGATTGATTGACTTAGGAAGTCCTTTTTTTTTTCTTTTTTAGGTGTTTGGTTACTATCAATGAGACTTTATAATACATCAAAATAATAATTTGATAAAATTAAACTGGTTAGCGTGGCATCCTTCAACCCTCATTGTATTTCTAGACGATAGCAAGGTCTCCCTTCATTGACACTAGGGGAGGAGTCGAGTCTCGGTGAGCTAGTGCCTTCTCAAGAAGAGCAGTCTCCAGTGACAACCCCTAACTTTCATAAAGCTCCCTATCATATGGAATTTCCAGAGGATCCTTTTATGGAAGGAGTCATACCTCCTTATGTGCCTCCTCTCATTGACCCTTCAGGGCCATTTTTAGTTCATGTTAGACCAGGGAAACTCATTTCTTCAGCTGCACCTACATCCATTTCACAACTGACGACCATAGGGTCGATGTTGTTGGTGGCCAAGTCAGTTCCACCACCATATTCCTCGCCATTTTTCAGTTCTATGTAAATGATTGGTAACCCTAGTAGATAGTCTATACTCGGTCCCAATAATTCAGTCACCAAAATTGTAAGTGGAACATCAAACCCTTAGGGATCTTCTCCTATAGTGACTATGTCAAGACCCACGGTTTCTGCTCCCACTAGTGGGGCTACTTCAGTTTCTTTTAGCAACCCTTTTGGTTGAAACCCATTTTTGAGTTCAAACCCCTTGGCTATTATTCCAGGGGTTACTGTAACCAATACCTATATGTAAGGGAGTACATTCAATAAGACAAGCAAGAACACCATTTTTTAACATTTTTCCTTTGAGTGGTCAAAGTTCCGAAGTAGGGTCTATGCTGATGGTCAACTATGCGAATAGTAGCATGCCACTGCCTAACTCTATTGCGTCCATATGGGCGACCCAAACCCAAAACCAATTTTGGAAAGACGACAACTATTACATTGGGGGCAGTCAATAGTTTTCCCCACATTACAACATACCCTATTGACAAAAACCATACACCCCTACAACCCCACTCACTGGAGCTTTTATCAACAAAATCCTACTTATAATCCCATTAGTAACAAATTGATGGGCGGACCCTACAGTCCAAATGGTCAGCCAACACTTCCTTGTCTAGATCCGGGGGAAAACACGCAACTGTCATTCTTGGAAGCTTTAGACATCCCCTACCTCTACAAATTCACCAATTATCCCATCAACCACAACCCACTATGGCCTCGAATACCGCATAAGATTTTGTCTGACATCCCTAAATTCGAAATGGAAATAAGGGGAGTATCTGGCTATGCACATCACCACCTTTCATCTATGGTATATTTCTAACTCCATGGTGGATGATAGTATATGGCTCAGTGTTTTCCCTTCCACTCTCACAGGCAATGTTGCCAAATCGTTTGTTGAGTGACCACATGGGGCCATCAGTAATTTTGGCGCCTTAGCTATGAAATTTCTTAAGAAATTCCAATTACCTATTCGATACGAAACCAGAATGAACTCCTAACCTTCCTACGCCACGACACCACCACCCACATCTCTGATCACACTCATGAATGGAGACATAGGCGGAGTTTGGTCAAAGCACCAATCCCAGATCATCTCTTATCAAACTGGTTTTTTAAGGATGTTTTCTTGTCTAGTGCAGTCACGAAAGACCAATCCATCCATAGTGCACAAAATCTAGATCTCATCTATTCACAATCTGGCACGTTGTATGAATTACTCTCCCATGCCCCTGGCAACCCGAATCCTCCTGCTACTCAATTTCCTGGAGCACACAGCAACGGTCTAATTGGTGCAACCTTCAGTGTATCCATAAAATAGTGTAGTGGGAAAAATTCCCAGCCATCTTCGGCTGCCACCCCTCCCCCCAACCAATCAACTATTCTTCCCACCGCTGAGGTAAACTCTATGCAGTCTACACAAAAAACTAGTGGCAAGGAAAAGAAGAAAAAGAAAAAGACCTATCCTTCTAAAGAGAAGTCCAATACTTATAATAATACAATAAGAAAAATGCTACTAAAAACGATAAAGGAAAGGAGAAACCAATGAGATTGCTTTGCAGAATTTGTGCGGAGGACCACTTGACATACAAATGTCCTCGACTATAGGAATGCATAGATTTGATTACGAACAACGACTCTAGAAGGATAGTTTTCGTCCTTCACAATCCCTTCCCTAGTCCACAACAGTAACAACAATACATACTTGCAAACCCGCCACAACCCCCCTAAAGGGGAAACGATGGTACTCATCCTTCCGGTGAGGGATCATCTACCATTTATGGTATGGAGACTATTGAACGTCAAACCAAAGACAAAATCTTGGAAATCTACTCATTGAGCCTTAAGAACCTGGTTCAAGTTTGAATCCACCACTGCCCAATGATTTTCATATTGAAAGGCCTATTTTTGACCCAGCGATTCATCCCCCTAAAGCGACACTTCGATGCACGACTCATAACACCTCTACACATGTTTCCCAAAACTACAACATTGTAGAAGATTTTGCATAAGCACCGTCAACCATGTCTACACTCTAATTAGAGCTTTTCTTTCGGCCATTGGTGAAATAGAACCCGAGGATTCTATGATAACCATCTTAAACATGGAAAAATCCAAACCTCGACTTTCACACCAGCTTGCTTTCTAGGTACATGTTTTGTTGAATGCAAGACCAATCCATCACACTGTCATAGATGAAGGTGCTTCGACCTGTGTTATGTCAACTATGTGCTAGCTCGCTTTGGGTTCTCCCACTTTGTCTCCGTCGTTCAATTCCCTAAAAGCTTTCGAGGGCCACACGTTCCTCCCAAAATGCTACCTTGCTATATTTCCCATTTCACTTAGTCGGAAAACAATAACGGTGGACATAGAAGTCATAGATTGTCATCTCGACTATAATATTTTTTTGGGTCACAGTTGGTCTTACGCAATGACTTCCATTCTCTCTTCGGTTTTCCAACTTATCAATTTTCCATTGGATGGGAAGATAGTTGCAGTGCATCAGTTATCCTTTTGCACCCCTAATTATTCCACATTACCTAGTAGCACTGTACCCCTAGTAGGAGGTGTAACTGACTCTTACATGAATGTCAGTACTGGTCTTCTAAAGGCATCTTCTCTGATGGGTTTTTTTTCTCTCCCGCCACCTTAGGTTACACACACGATTGCAATGATATCCACCATTTCGGATGGCTCTATCGATCCATGGATCCTATCAGTGCCTTCAGAAATTGATTCGTATGGAGATAAAATTCCGCTATCACTCGCTAAGTTGGCTTATCAAGCCATCCAATTAGCATGTGAGCTCTCCATTTCTTTGGTTTTGACCAATCATACCACCCTCTCGCCCATCACAGTTCCTTTTAGGGATATCCTCGCTAAATTCCTACCTACTGACGAAGCTATTCTAGAGATCATGTCTCTAGAGGAACGACCTTGGGGAAAGTTTCATCATTGTGCTTTGATGTCTCATTTGGACGTGACCACTATCCAAATCCTATATGTCAAACCACCTGAGATCATTCCCTCCACTTACATGATTGTTAAAACTATCGATGCAGAAGGGAACATGTGCAATATTTCCAAGACTATGCTCATATATATCTCGGTCAAAACGGGTATCGTGGAAAATATACAGATTCGAGTTGATCGTAGTCTGGAGGAAATTGCACGCTTCACATCCCTTTTCAAGGAGTTCTGCCATGTTCTCACTGGGTCTTATGAGAAAATTCTTGGCATATATCCTTCTATTGACGAGAAAGAGATCAATAAATTTCAAGCATTCTTTTGATGGTATTTTTCTGGCTCGTTTAACCGAAAAACCTCGAGTTGTCCTCTTCAAGATCATTAAACTTACACGAAGAAGTAAAGAGCATTATTTTTATGGTATTTTTCTCTCTCGTTAAACTGAAAAGACCTCGATTTCTCTTCTTTGGGCTCGTTAAACTTACATGAAGAAGAAATTATCTTTCTTTTTAGGGACTTTTTCTAGCTCGTAAAACTGAAAAAACCTCGAGTGGCGTTCGTCAAGCTCACTAAACTACTACGATGAAGAAATATGAACCATAATTTTCCATATTTTTCTAGCTCGTTAAAAAACCAAAAAATTAACTGAGTTTTTCTCCATTGGACTTGTTAAAATTTCATGGAGAGCATTGAGTTTTTATTCCTCTAACTCGTTAAAGCTTCACGAAGAATATTGAGCTTACTCTGTCTCCTCATACTCATAACAAAATGATGCAGATGTCCATTGAACATAGGTTTATCACTTTATCTGGATTCAATGGACGAACTTATGGAAAATGAACTGTGTTGGGCTTACTATTCTCCCTTCGTTGTGCCCGGTTATCAAAAATTACAAAGGTACCCCTGGAGTTGTATTTTACTATGTTTTTTAGACTCCCTAAACATAAAAAGATCACCGATTTTACCCATCTGGACTCGATAAACTTAATCATATGGGGAAAAATTTGGACAAAGCAGATACTTATTCTGTTATACTTTGAAGGTCGATTTAGCAACACAAAATCTTGGACATGTCACCTTCCATAATATTCACTCATAATTAGCCAAACCTTACCATCTATGAGTTTAACCTTCGTATCTCAATGCCCCTACATTGGTGAATCCTGACGCTCTTTGGTGTTCATTAATCCTAAGTTGCATGGTACATTGTTATTGTACCTTTTTATTTTTGAAGAGGATCCCACTATATACTACTTCCTGTATCAACCAAGCCATCATATACCATAAATCATTTGTCGTCATGAGTCACTCCAATTTTCGCTTAACTATATTAAAAAAAAACTCATATTTTCCCATTTTGTGTCGACTGATGTAGGACGCCTCAGTGCATGCCTTTCGACAGATCTCGTCCTATCGACTTCGACATCTTATCGAGGAAGTTGATCCGAAAACACATTAGTACCCTTGTGCTTGCAGAGCTCAATGGCAGGTTACCTTGTGTTTGATTGGGGGTTCTCATTATTGGCTCCCAGTCAAATAAATTCTATGAGTGTTCAACATCAACTCCTTTTATTCACACTCGCTATATTATATTGTGCATCTTAGGGACCATCATCCTTATCAGTGGCCACCCTCACATTTATTAAAAATTTTCATTATTAACTGGTAATCAAATGATATCCCACATGTTTGACTACAATTCCTTTATTCACATGTGCGGAAATATGCAGTTTACTGAAGCGACGACCAAGACCTTGGGTTGAGGACTTACATCATGTCAATTGTGTTTCTTCCCCTATGTTGTGATATTGTTTTCGAATACATCTTATTAGATTGATCCTGTCATGACGCAAGCTTCCACATTGTGCTTATCGGTGGACACATTGGTCATATATCTTTTAGAGAAATCATTTTGATATAGCTACTGAGCATGGGAATTCCCGACTCAGGACATATACTTATATTTCTGGCATATGTTGTTGTTTTAGGTTTTCCTCAGTCTGCCAATTCCTCTTGCTGTAATATATATTATAAAGTATTTCGGTCATCGTCTTTGCCTATGAACTCACACTCTAGGGGGCATATGTTACAAGTCAAATGAGCTCCTCATTAGCTTAGAGGAGAAGGTAACATGGAAGGAAGAAAATGACGCAGACAAAGACCCATTTTGCCAAGGTAGCACACCCGCAGAGGTAGTTAGGCAGATTTATAATGCACCCTATCCATCCAAAGGGAGTGTTAGTGCCTATGGTAATGCTCTATCTTTCCTAAGGGGTAGAATTATCCGTTTTTCCATGTGAAAATGGAAATATCTCGTGGAAAATAACTGGAATTTCCTACTTTTTCTCATAATGAGTCAGTTCAAAAGAATCAACTTATGGAAAAAAAAGTTTTATTAGATGTTTCCAAACACAAATACACATACATAGAGTGAAAAATCAAGGAAAAGTGAGGAAATATCAATATATTTCCCAATTAGAACAGATTTAAGGGATTGGCTAGGTCTGTCCTCTCCATTTCCTATAAATTGGAGGTTTGGGCTCTTGGTCAAAGGTCGAAGGTTTGATCATATGTAGAGCAAAATTTTATTGTTGAGTGTGAGGCTTAAGGATTGCCAAGGTTCATTGAGGACTCTTAGCCCAAGCATCATCACATTCAGAGATAGAGAAAGAGAGAGGAATTGGAAGACAGAGGAGGGCTTATTACAACCAACGGTTGTAATACTCCTTCTTATAAATCAATAGAATTGTATCTGTTTTTTCCATTTTATGTTTTAGTGTCACATTTGTTGTTCATTTTTCTATGAATCATGATATATATGGCTTAGATTTGCATATTTAAATGTTGATTATATACTTGTTTAATTGTTAGTTAACGATACCACTTTGAAGATTACACAAGTTCTTTGTTTGGTTGTAGAATCTTGATTTGGAGCCGGTGAAGAAGGACTTCTAGCACCCTGATTAACGCTCTCCATAGGATCTCATGTCCAAAAAGAGGTAATCCTTCAATATCTCACTTTGTCAATTATATATTAGTATGAACATGTATGCAATGCCTTTATAAATTTATAGCTAATTTGACAGTCTGCCTCGGGCACCGGAAAGCCCTGCGAGGGATATCTATTTACTACCTCCCAAGAATTTTACCCCTTAGCATGGAAGAATTATCTCATGGGAAAGGATACAATAATAAAAATAGATCATGAGTTGTTACAGCCCTTGCGTGCCTAGAGTAAGCTATGACATACCAAACAATACAAGTAGATGGGATTTTTACAGTAGTTTCACTTGGTAATCAAGTATAATAATGGAAACACAAACAAGTTGGCCAACATGCTTTGAATGCCATCGACATCAAATATTATAGAATTGAGGATATTTATGCACATGGAGCCATTTTCCCATGATGCATAGAGAGAGTCATATTCAGAGGATGAGGACGTCAAGGAGGTGTATAATCATTTTAAAATTAGATCCATCTGCACGGTGGTGATATCACCATTGAATACGATCTCTAGGATAAATTATGCTACAAGTTGGATAAGCTATGAGTTCCTAAGGTGACTAATTTTAGTTGGTTAAAGAGGCTAACACCTCCAAGGCTACAAGGCACTTTGGTGTAGGAAAAATCGTAGATAACTTGCATTGGTATGTATATTGGCCCAAGATGTAAGAGTAGCTATCTAGGTTCATAAGACGATGCATACTTTTTTGTATCAGCAAGCATAGTAATAGGAAACATGTTATATATCATCCCTTACCTGTACCTACTCATTCCTGGAAAGGAATTTACATGGAGTTTGTGGGAGGTTTATCAAAAAGTTGGAAGGGACATGACTACCTATTGGTGGTAGTTGAGAGATTTAACAAGTTTTGTTTTTCAATATTCTCTAAAAATACCATAAGTGGGAAAGAAGAAGAAAACTTATTATTTGGAAAAGTTTGGGTGCACTTTGAGATACCAAGGAGCATCATTTTAGATAAGGATACAAGATTTATTAGTTCATTTTTGACTACATTGTGGGAGAATATGAATAAAAAGTTGAAGATATCTAAAAAATTCCATCCACAGAAAGATGTGCAGATAAAAGTACTCAACAAGAATTTGGTGCAACTTGTAAATGGATGCAACCAGAAGCATCAGAAGGCCTATGATTAAAATTTGGTATATGTACAACATTATTACAATATACGAGTCCACACTTCTTAAATAAAGTCCCTATTTGAAACTTTTTTTTTATACGCGAAGCAAGGAGGAGGGAGTGAATATCTTACAAGAGATGCTTTGAGGGATGTAACATTTATAGAGAAGATCAGGCATAACCATCTAGAATTACAAAAAACAATGCAAAAGTTGAAAAAGAATTATAAGGCCATGCATGATCAATAAAAAATAGAGAAATCAGAGAAGGTGGGAGACATAGTATGGTTACAGTTGATCAAGGAGAGGATGCAGGGAACTGGTAATAAAATCAAGGATTTTAGGTATGGTCCCTTTTAGATACTGGAAAATTTCGGTGATAATTCCTATCAACTTAGTTTACCAACATATATGTGCATTTACTCAGTTGTGAATGTGGAGAATATGAAACTCTATGAGTCTTCCATGCTAGATCAGGAAGAGGAACAAGTCTTACCTTCTGTGAAGTATTTGGATCCAGATGCTTAGAAAGAGTTGAAATAAGGTATATTTTTGTAGAAGAGACCTATAACTACAATACAAGGGTATTATGACATTTGGAATATTGGGTTGAATGGAAAAATTCCACGTAAATCTAAATGGTACACCAACGAGAAGTTAGAGGAAAATTTTCATCACCTCATTAAGTAGAAGCTTTTTGGGACAAAATCCCTCTAAAAATGGGGAGGTGTGATCCATATTATATCATTATATTGTTTTTAATCAGTCTCGATGCATTCAGAGTGGATAAATTTGAGGAATCAACCCATGGGATCGTTTTTACTAACGGGACCCATTTTGGTGAAACTTTGTTGCTTTATTGCAACACCCATTCATGTTGTTTTACACACAAATATATTCATAATGACACAAGAAGTGCATCAATCTGAGTCTGTATGAAAAATTTATGCCACTCAAAAGTTCGACTTCTTTTTTACCCAACTATAATTCACGAGGATGCGACGTCAGCCCCCATTGTTCATGGAAAATGGACTAGCCACGTGTTTGTGATGTAAAATACTGTAGAAGAGTCTATATTGTAACTCTGTTTAATAGTTAATGTAGTCAAACTTAACCAATATTAGGCTATTGGGTTGTGTGATAACCGATCCACTAGGAGGAAGAGGCATTCCTTTCTCTCAACAAAATTTTGTTCCATAGTTTAGTAAATATAGCAAAGAGGGATAGGATATAGAGAACAATAGGAGGATTTTCTTAGTGTAGAGGCCCACTGGCCATATGAATTACTTATTTTTACCTACAACCATACATTCAAAAAAAGAAAGAGAGGAAAGAAAACTCACTTTCTAGATGGGGTTTCTCCCAAAAGGGTTTCCCACAACATATCTTGTACCTTATGTATGTGCATGAGCTTTTTTTTTCACTATCTATTCTTCTGCATAATTTCATTTTGCATACATGCACAAGTTACAGTTAAATGTGCATATCCTGAAATTTAAATAAACTATAATAGTGTAGAATTTTTAGATTTCTAATATAATATTAGCATATTTGTTGTGACAAACTATCCTCTGGAATATCCATGGTAGTTTATGGATCACAAAATATCATTAATAAATTGGGAAGGAACATCAATAATTTGGTTGACAAGAATTTTTTGACCACATGAATAAAATATTCCCAAAATTTTGTTTATTTATGAAGTTTCATGTATTGTTACACCCATTTACTGCCATCTCTAGAATTTCAAAAGTTTCATTGGTTTCAATATATCTTATGAATTTTGGAGCTTAATTTAATATTTTCTAAAACCTTAATCTACCAAAACCCTAATCCCTAAAATAATAATCTCATTATGATATGTATAGTTGAGATTAAATCTAGTTATTCCTTTAATGCATTAAATTCACTTTCTAAGACTCAACTGAAAAACATAATATATTTCACAGTATCGTAGGTGAATTAAAAAATAGATTTATTGAAATGTCTTGAATCTCTTCCTACATTTTTGCACTGAAACGTGTGGAAGAATTTCTTATCTGAGCGACTTTTTTCAATAGAAGTAGAAAAAATTGTAACATATATCTAAATAACTTTACTCGGCGAATACAAGAGACATGATGACCCTCTAAAGTATTATGCATTGCATTTAGATGTTAGTTGACTAGTTGGAGTGCAGTTTTCACCAAGTTTGTTTCTACTTGAGCATATGAATTGGTCTTCAATCAACCTATGTGACTGTAGCCCTGATCTGTATACTTAAAAATTTTGAATAAAGCATTCCTTTTAATGCTTTTTTCAATGCACACTATGTACTTATCTAGTATTAGCATCTCAATTGACTTGAGTTAATTACAAAAGAAAATATAGTTTTGTTGCAATATGTACTGACCTGATTTTAGCCACACATATCTGGTTTGTAGTCTCATGTGTGCTGGAAAGTGCCTATCCTTCATTCTTAGCTACTTCTCTCTAGGCAGGAGAACTATGCATTCCAACACCTAGGTTGGTAGTGCTTGTCATATGGTCCAAGGGGCAGTGCGCCTTGTAGTATATTATCACTGCTAATGGGTGGATTTTTGGGACAACACCGCAATACTTCAAGAACAATTGGTGTATAAGAAATGTGTGCCAATTTGTGTCCT
This sequence comes from Pinus albicaulis, assembly GCA_034641835.2. NCBI lineage: Eukaryota > Viridiplantae > Streptophyta > Pinopsida > Pinales > Pinaceae > Pinus > Pinus albicaulis. The sequence goes on along the minus strand of CM076581.1, from coordinate 1,199,050,372 downwards.
GCATATGCACACATTTGTAATCTGTGCATGCCCACCTTCACATCATGTGAATTTACATCTCAAGTGTCCTGTTTAATTTTCTACATCCAATAATTCCAACTATTACTAATACTATCATGGAAGCCTAGGATGTGTCTAAATTTCAAACAACAACACACGGTGATCTCTAAAGATGAAAATCTTTGATAGTTACAAAATGGAACTACTTTTAGAAACTAAGGAGACAATTTTGAAATTGAAATATATTTGCACTATAGTATGTATTGTAAGAAGCCTAGCAACAATGAAAATTTTCTCTTTCACTCTCTTTGAGAGTAAATTGTGCACATCACTTGGAAAACAAGATAAACACTTTTATGTTTTATTTCCTTTGTGGGAATCTTGTTCATTACCACTCATGCTTTGTTTCTCATAATTTAATGGATCCAATATATTTAATTTGTCCTCAAATTTTTGTATTGGAAATCATATCATATACTCTCTCAGCATCACTAAAAATCATTGTAACACATACTGAGTGGAACTTGAGAGTACATAATACTTTTCCTCTATTTATATATGATCAATATAATTCATCTCTTGGGTAATAACTTAGCAATCAATCTTCCCTTTCAGTTGAAGTAGATTGATATGATTTTCTAAAGTTTTCCCATGAGATCCCCATAGTTAGAAATTAAATATGTATTCATAAGTCTCAAGTTTCAACATATTCCCTTGCAATGGGACTTAATATATTTTTCCCTAGTGCAAACACTATCAGCTAGCAATGCAATGGGGGCTAAGAGTTACCACTCATTTAAAATTGTCTATTCTTCTTTCCCTTCTTATGTCAACATTTCTGAGTAATGATAACTTATGTTACATGTGAGGTGACCCAAAACATGATTCAAATTACTCTGTCTCCCTTTCGCAATTAATACTAAGGCATGGATTTAATTGTGAATGGGATAAATATGAATATATTGCTATAGATCATTTGTGTGCAACCTCTCACGTAATTAAAGGGAACTTAGTAATGCATAAGTGGTAATTGTTTGGTCTAATGATATTCTTGTCTTGTCTCACCAATGATGTATTAAGGGTACTTTACATTGTTCAAGTAATTCACTTCATATGCAAACAAGTTCTTTAATTTTTTTCTACTTCTTAGGTGCAACTGTATTTTTAAATGTTTCAATTAGCAACTTAGAATTCTGCAATTAACATTTATGTCCTAATCACATTCATTTAGCCACTCATTTCAAGTTTTCAGGCCTCTTGTTGTCAGGCATACTAAGGCATTGATATATGAGGAGACTGTTGTACTATTGTCAAGGAAAAATATTTCATTTCCTTAAGACATAATGGCTTCTTGACTATCATAGTAAGAAGCCTAGATTGAAACTTCTGCTATAAGAAATTGATGATTTTATTGAGAATCATGAAACTCAAGCAGAGAAGGTACAAAAGAAATATTTGTTTTGTTGTACACATTTATATGTATTTTCATATTGTGACATTATCTCAAGTTAATCATCTCACATATCTCAGTCTTTCAGTTGTTCTCAAGTTGCATACAAGTTATACATTTATATTATAACTATAGGTCTGTAAATAAGTATGTTATTCTATTACAAAGAAAAGAAAAACAAGTTGATATTGTAGCTGAAGTATGGAAATTTGTTTTTCATCATAAGGGAAGGAATAAAATCATATATTCCAAAAGTGGAATTGCTATGGCTTTGCTGGACTAGCTATTTCTCAGCCAAAAAACGAAAAAGGAAGGCCAAGAAATCTAGTGCGACATTTTATAGATTCAAAAGGCGAGAGGATCACAAAAATGGTATGTTCACTATTTTCTATTTTAGTTTGTGTGGATGTGATAGAAAGACATTGAACAAAATAAAAGGACACACATTTCATGCTACAGTTTCTAATTTTTTGTATTTCAATCATTATGTAGATTTAAAGTTGACTTCTTTATTCTATGTTGTTAGTGTTAAAGCCTTTTTTCTGAATTAATTTCTCTTAAACCACTAATAGATTATATCAGGGAACATGCACTAAAAATTATGTCTCAAACCTAGGTTAATATTCTATGTAACTTTTGTACAAGGTTAAATATAATAAAAAAAGTAATGAAAATTTTTGCTTCGAAGAAGAAACATAGTTGGTAATTTATTGTCCTTTTTTATTTTATTGACTCTTCCGTTCATGCCCGCTGTAATATTTTTATTTATTTTTTCATTTTTTTTCTAATGGAGGAAATTCTTTCCCTCATTGCATATGCTAACATTTTTTGTCCCTATTTTACAACTTATATTCTAGAAAAGTAGAAAAAAAAATTCTTTAGAAGTGTAGGTTATCCATCACTTGGATTCCTTTAGAGGTTTCATACTTTTGTGGCAGTATTCTAGTGATGGTAAAAAAAAATACTTGCATGGGTTAGCTTTCTACAGATTTCTGTTTAATGGATATTCTATAATAAAAGATGAGAAATATTAGTCAATCATAGGGATATATCCTCAGCATGGTAAAATTCACGGGGAAATCCAAGAAATAAGTAGAAAATACCCAATATTCTATAGCTTCTTTCTGTGAGAGAAGAAATTTATCACTTGGAGAGATAGGGAGGTTTAGAAAATGATGTCTCATCTAGTGTAATTTTTAAATTCTTAATTATATGTCTACCTAATGTTAAGTAATAATTTTTTTTCTCCACTACACCTATATATTTGTGTTTGTTTTATCTAGTATGTACATACTTGAATTTTTCATTTAAAAAAAATATATAAGTCCACAGATTTTTTATCTAGGCTGAGAATTGTTTATAATAATATCAATCAGAAAACAATACAACATGTTTTCGAAGTTTTTTTTTCCTGGTCTTATCTTTCCTGAAATATGTGGTCATTCATGTTTTCTTTCAAATAACAAAATCTTCATTTTCTTACTTCTATCAACCCAAACATGTCTCAACCTTATACTATACTTTCAAGGTGAAATAAAATGTGCTAAACTGATTGTGCTAAAGCCATGAAACTAAATCCTAAAGAAATAATTACTAAGCACATGCAAGTTATAAATTCTATTCTTGGGTATTTATATCAACTCTGACCTCAGGGAGTTGTATATTGTTAAAAGCTTCGAGCCTTCATCCCCTACCTTCTCCTCTAACTTTGTTGGGTTTCCCTTGTACATCAAATCCCTATCATGAAATTTCAAACTAGATTTTTTCTAGTGAATGATTTCAAGGATATGTGCTAAACATGGGTAAGAAGGCTATTATTTTTCATTTTCCCAATAGCTTCTCTTTAAACTTTAGATAGTGACACCTAAACATTCCCTAACATAATTTTAGTAAAGCGTTTAAATTTTTGCAGGAATACTGAAGCATGCTAAAAACTAGTGAATATTTAGTATTTACCCTCACCTTTGAAGCCATGATGCTTTTTTCTATTTTATGGGATGGTGAGGTCATGATGATTTTTTCTATTTTATGTGTCATTGAATCTCATGGATTTTCAATCCAGAAGTTTCGATGGGTTGAACTTCATTTTCCGGTAAAGGTATTCACAAGGTATTAACTTTTCCTAACAGTTAAAGGATATGAAGAAAATTAATTATCCAAGATAAATAATGGTATATTGCACACAGAAGCTGTATGCGATCAAAACATAGACATTCACATCACTCTATTAAATAGATTTTCTAAGATCCAACTTATTCTTAAATTAGAGAGAGAGGTTGAGAGAATTTCTCAACCATCACAAACCAACTTCTCAAATAGGATGTAAGCATTAACTCCAACATCCCCTCTTAATGATTACATTACATGCATTTATTGAAATCACTCATAAATAAAGAAAATAAGAGATCATTATTTAAACGGTTTTTAGCTTATCCATATAGGCTCCATCAAGTTTCCTCATAACCCTCGTAAAGGTGTAGTCAGCAAATTGGATTCCCGAGTTCGGCTACTGAACTCCTGAATCAAGGACCTCCCGAATTCAATTACTGGACAGCATCCCTGTAATGTCTCTCATTTACTAACAAATTTTTTTTTTATATATAATAAATCTCTACAAAGTCATTACTCATTAATTTCTTTTGAGTAAGTACTTATTTTAACCATCGAATTTATTACGAAAGGTATTCATGATATTAAATATTCACAACTTTAATTTATTTTACCCCAATCTATCATCCATTGTTCCAATTATTTTTACTAGCTCTAAGTTCTAAGGCTCCACTTAAACACTTAATCGAAGTGCAAATAACTGATGGAGAGTTCATGTGTTTATTTATCGAGGGTTCACAATAAGTTCACTGGCAGAAATTTTGGACTTTAGGTACACAATATTTAATATCGGTGCAGAAGCTTTTCTTTAATTAGAGGTTGGTAATCATTTATTATCGGTCTTCAAACCCTCACTGTTGTGTTTAATATTTAATGAAGTTTTCTTGAGGCATGTCTGTTTGTAGCTCACGAGACGACCTGGGACTTCCATGGACGATTACACACGGACATCTTATATAGCAGAGAGTCAAGACCATGTAATAAGGATAATCTCAGCAGAATCAGGCTCTCATACTATTTCTTTGCAGATGGGAAAATTAGATTTAAATGGTACCAAATACTTCAAAAGCTCAATGCTGAAGGAACAATAACGAATAGACAAGATGTTAAGCTCCAACATAAATGCATAAGACAATTCCAAGACAGTTCGTTGTAAAAAGGGCTGGGTTCTCAATACTTCACAGAGAATGATGATTGAAGGACGTCTACTGAATACGTAGAAGAAAGAGGACATTAACTGCTATTAAGGCAATATTCAGAAACATATGCTAACATGTGGTGGGCTTAAGCAATTAAGAATCCACACACGATAACAACATTTGTAAATAACACCTCATATCATCCAATATAGTAGAAATGCGGATGAATCGAAAACGGGACAGCATATTACACCTGAGCCATATTTAAAGTGCCAAGAAGCCTATGATGTAAGTATCAACAAGGATAAATTTATATCAGAAGCAACAGACTACTCGCATTCCAGAATGTAATACCAGATATATGGATGTAAGCGAAATGAACGACTACACTACAACACACAAGAGAGAATTACACACTGTAAAGAACCAAAACCAGAATCCTTATCAAAGAAAAAACTCCTTTTCATTGAGGCCCTACGGGCTCTTTGCATTCATATTAGAACCTTCACAAAAATTGCATACAAGGAGCTCTTACACAGTCAATTCTTCAGAAATTTTGGAACCTCTCTTTCTCATTCGATTTACCTTATATAGGCTTCCTTCCATCTCAGCGAGAAGATATTTTTTGGAAAAATATATTCTTCGCATAATTTTTTTTTGTTAAATGTCATTTTCAAAACAAAAAAACTCATGATGAGGAATCAAGCCTCCCATCATGTATAATCAGGCCCTCGGCCGTTTTTTAAAAACAGAAAATTAAACAACTGTTTCGTGAAAAAGTAAAATGCAAGAGTGGGGAAAACAACCCACTCGAAACTTAAAAGAAATTAACTGAGTAAAAGTAAAATAGGTCGTTAAGGCCGAATCATGAGTTGACAAAGAATCATAGGTGCAGCTGAGTGGAAGCAGTTGCTGATTCTGGCGGGGGCACGTTTGCGGATGAACTGGCATGCTGGCTCATAAACTGCACGCACCTCTGCTGGTTGTCTGCGGCTGGCTCGGGCATTGCTGAGAACCACTCCACCTCGAAAAAGGCCTCAGTGAGGGCATGGAAACCTACCCCAGAAGGAAGTTTGTGTTTAATCAAGTGGAGGAGGTTGAACTCTTTTCGTAGGGATGAAACAATCGTGTCGGCTTTGAGCTGAGCTAATTTACCCGTCTGAAGGTCAGTTCGGGCTCTTTCTTCTTGCAAGCGTGCTATGTATTGGTCCAGAGGCAAGAGTACGACAGGGGTGGTCAGGTCCCAGTAGGAAGGGAGTCCAGATGTCATAATCTTGCCCCATACCTCGTCGAACCGTCCAACATTGGCGACCAGCTGTTGGAGAGCCGTTGAAGCTGAGACCTGGGCCATCTCCTTGTTGATAATTTTGCGACACTCAATAGCCTCAGTGAATCGGCTAGGAATGTCGTGCTTCTCCATGTCGTCTGGTCCCAGCTTGTTGAGGAACGAAATGTACTCTTTGGCATGTTTGGCCCTGTTAGACAGATCACGGTCTGCCTCTTGCAGTTTCCTACTGAGGTATGGTATAGCAGACTTATGCTCCTCCATCGTCCTTAGGAAATCCCATTGCTCAGTCATAGCCGAGATTATATCAGACCAGATTATGCTCCTAGCCTCGAGAAGGGTGAGATTTCCTTTTGCACAGCTTTTCATATCAGCAATAGTTTTCTGTTGATCTGTCGTCATCTTCTTTTCCTGCTCTATCTCTCTCTGCAACCCTTCGACTATTCTGGTGTTCTCGGCTAGAGAGTTTTCCAGGTTCGTGATCCTCTGCCTTGCTGTAGACGCTTGCTTCTCCAATATCTCAATCTCAGCTCTTGCTGTGGACAATTGCTCAGGAAACGAGCTAGCTCCACTTGACACCACATTTGGCTGGCAGCTGTGCGAGTCCCATCTAGCTTGTAGCTCTGTTGCTTTATTCTGTAACACGCCGATTGTTTCGGCCATCTTTTCTTTCTCCCCCCTTTCTCTTGATAGCCTGGCGGACAGTTCTACTTTCTCTTGCTCTACCTGTACCAATTCAACCGCCTGGACATGGTGAGCGGCTGGTATGCGGGCCTGACTTTTTTCCGATGCAACTTCCTTTTGCAACTGCTCAATCAAAACCGCCTGTTGGTTTGTTTCCCCTGTATCCTTCCCTTTGATCAGGTCTTGGTAATAACACACCTGATTTTCTCTGGCGCGGCAGCTAACTTGTTCGGCTGTCAGGGTAGCACTCAACTGGTCATGTTTCTGCTCTAACTTCTTCAGCGCGAGGGTGACCTGCATCAATTTATGTTTCATCATATCGCATACCGTCTGGAACAGGTTGCACATGTCATTGGCTGGTACCTTCTTCATGTCGATGGAAAACTCGAGCACCAGATAGCTGGGGACATCAGAATTAGGATCCAGGATGGCTTCTGCCATAGACATTACCAAGCTGTCGGTGTCCGCGTTGATGGAGGCAGAGAGTCTGGTATGATACTTCTCAACATATCCCCCCAGCTCAGCTTTGTACTTGTCGCGGATCGCTCTATTCGCCTGATCCCTTTCGATTGCCCTGGGCGAGGTATGCTCTATAATAGCCTGCGTCACCTCTGTGAAATCAGAAGAAGTGGTGCTGTCTCTTAGCACCGTTATCTCGGCCTTGCCTTTGTCCAACTTCCCGTACACCATGAAGGGTTCCAGCACTTGCTCCGCTCCTATGACTTCTGCCTCGCTGGAGGCTGTTCTTTGTCTTTTGGGAGGGGGCGCTGCCCCTGAGGTACCTGCTTCTTCTCCTCCTTCTCCGCCTGTGCCTCTATTGAAATTATCTTCCTCCCCTGTAGCACATGAATCCGTCTCTATCTGTGAAAACAAGGGCCAAGTTTCGAGATTAGCCCTCCATTCCATAAATGGCCTCGGCTCATGCATGTAGGGTGCAGACTTGTTCCTTTTTCTTTTGTTCGAGATAATTTCTAGAGGGTCATAAGCCCAGATTTTTCCCAGCCTTAAGTCCAGACCTTGCAGCATTTTCTCAACAATCGGGAGGGAAAGTCTCGAGTTTACCACGAAGGGGCCGATTTCGATGGGAAGCCTTAGGATGTATCCCTTCTTGGCGGGAACAAAATGGAGCTGGTCGGCCTTGAGGGCCTGCCGGATGTATTCGAGTACATAAAATTTTCGGACAGGAAACACTGGCAGCCGGTAGGGGGCAACTTCGGCTCCATAGACCCGAATTTCGGTGTAGTCCTCGAATAGAAACCAATCTCCAGTACTCTGGAACTTCCCGGTTTGCAGCCAGCTTTTCATTTCTGGAAAGACCCTAGGGGAAGGCGAGTCATGAATAATGGTATAGGAAATAGACATGAAACTATTCACAAAACTAGAGTAACCCTCCCCCTTAGGTAATTGACGCACAGAGAAATTCTAGTCGAAGACTGGTCTGGGTTGGGAATTCTCAAGGTAAACTCTGTCTAGCTCCAAACCCTCAAACTTATCGGCGTGCTGGTACAAGAAGAGATAAAAAACCATTGAAAAGAAATGGAACTGACAAGTTTGTGGAAGCTCCTGGAATTGGGTTTGAATGGTTGTGGAGAGGAAACCATGAATATCTAATACCACCCCTTTTTGGGACATGAGCCATAAGAAATGGACGCACACTGTGGAAATGTCTTCTGGACTCCCTACCCCTAAAAGGCCAGTGATTAGAGAGAGAATGGGCCGAACCTCTTCAACGAACAGACTTAATGGGAACGACTCTACGAGAGGCAGGGAAGTAGCTTGGTCGACGATTATAGAGGAAATGAAAGCTCGCCGGGCCTCCCGTGGTTGTTTGATGAACTGGGCTGCCAAGGCCGCGTCCTTGAAACTAACATATGTGGTGCTGGTAGGGATGTGGAGGGCTTGTTTGATAACATCGGGAGAAAGGGGAAAAACCCTGTTCCCTTGAGGAGAAGTGAAGGTGCCCCGATGTTCGTCGAAAACATCTCTGAGCCAGGTGATGAAATCGACCACAGAATGAACCTGCGGGGCAATTTGATGGTATAAGCCCGACACGATTACCCGGTAGCGGTCTGTGTTCTTAATATGGCGACTGAAAAGCAAGGGTTTGATGCTGCGGATGTCAAATGGGTACTTGGGGTCATAGATACCAGCCTGCAAGTCAAAGAGAGGGTCGAAACCGGGGGGATTCCTAGATTCACGGACCTGGGGGGTCTCTGGTTCATTCTTTTTTGGCGTTCCCCTTCCCACGGCTGACATTCAAATATTTGAAAAATCGAAAGGAAAATAGAGGAAGAATGAATAATGGAATACCTGAATGGAAGGTAAATCTGCTCGGGAAAGCGACGCAGGGAACTCTGACAATGATTGGGGTAGACCAGACGCTCTTTGCTACTTGGTATATGCCGTAGACGGGAACCTGCGACCTTTTACTGGAGTGAAATACGGAGGGAATGTTATCTCTGTACTGGGTAATTCGAGATAAAAAGACGAATGGATAAAACGAATGAAGGCAAGTGTCCTAAGGACACTGACAGTGAGGCACGCGGCGCATAAGGATTGGGTGTGTCAGAGTGCAGGTGGGCGCCTCGTGCCGGGTTTAAGGCTGGTACGGGTCTCGGTACCAGCTGACCTAATGGACTTTACCTTACCTTTTTACCGTATGCGCTGTATAACTCCTGAAACATATGAGCTCTTATACCGATTAAATACATAACCTACCCACCGTGAGGGTCCACCTTTCGTTCCGCCACGTCAACACACCACGCGGCATGCTCCTACTACCTCCTTCTAACATTGAGTCCCCACCACGCTACGTGTCACAATTCCGCGGGGGTATGGATCCCTTCCTTCCCCCGCTGCTCGACCCCCTCGGAATTTCCCACGTGCGTCTTCACGTGGCTGCAATTTCTTCTAGTACATCGGTCTTGCGTTTAGTGTTGCGTTCCATTTCCTTTTATATCTCCTGTTTTCTTTATGGCTTTACACTCCATCCTTTGCGTTACTTCCCCATTGACTTTAATACACGTGGCTTTCATTGCTTTGTCCCCTTTCGACCCACTTTTGGAATATTTCGCCCTTTGATACAAAGTTTAGTACATGGCTTGTCAACCCTTTAATACACCCATGACTAATGTTAAAGATTGAACAACATTGGCTCCACCTGGGGACGGCACGTTTGTCCCTGAATGTGTCGAGAACCACGCAGACCGCCTGTTTATCTTGTGTGAACGCCACTTCTCCAGCACTTGTGACTTCTCTCTGGACAAATCATCGTGACTCATGCATTATTCAATTCAAAAAAAACGAAAACAGCAGCTAATGTACAATATAATACAATCAGGCTTTTTCAGCCTGCTTCAGAACTGAAAATATGGTTTGAGGAACTGCCCATTTACAGGGGCATCAAGCATATCTCCCTGCAAATTCTCCAGCTTAAAAGTATTGTTGCTACCTTCCTCTGCAATTTTGAAAGGGCCGAACTAGAGAGAGTCGAACTTACCATTCTTGCCTTTATCAGCCCTTCGAACATCCCACCTGAACACTAGATCCCCTACCTGCAAACCTCTGTCTTTAGCATGTTGATCGAATAGCTCTTTCATCTTCTCCTGGTACTCTACTAGCTTTTGGTTCACCTGACTGCGAGTTTCTTCGAGCTCTACCAGTTGATTAATTCTCCTGATAACATCATCAGGTTCCTCCTGGCTCTCCTGCATAAATCGAGCCACTGGAAAGGCCAGCTGTATAGGGAAGACAACTGCTCGTCCATATACCAACTCGTATGGAGATTTCCCAGTTGCTCTTTTGCTGGTAATTATGTTTGCCCACAGAGCGAACTTCAGCTGAGAATCCCAATTCTTCTGGTTCTCGTTGATAGTCTTCTTTAGTGCTCGGACCAGAGTTTTGTTTGAGGACTCTGCGAGGCCATTTCCTTGGGGGTAGTAAGCTGTAGAGTGACCCAACGAAATATTATATTGCTGGCAGAAATTCACAAATTTTGTAGATTTGAAAGCTTGCACATTGTCAGTGATTATTCTAGCGGGGCAGCCAAACCTGGATATAATATTCTCTTCCATAAATTTCATTATAACTGTGTCTGTAGCATTTCTTGCAGGTATGGCTTCTACCCACTTCGTGAAATAATCCGTGGCAGTCAGGATCCATCTATGCTGGCCACTTGAGGGTGGGTGAATTTCGCCTATAAAATCAATTCCCCACTGTTTGAAGGGTTCGTCCACATGGACAGGAATCAAAGGCAGAGCTGCGAGTTTCTGCTTTTCTACAAATTTCTAGCATTTATCACATGCCCTGACCCAAGTGAAGACATCTCCAAACAATTTGGGCCAGTAGAAACCAGCCTTCAGGATCTTGTGAGCAGTAGCCCTCCAACTATAATGGCCCCCACATATACCTTCGTGGAACTCTGCTATAATACTTCCCACCTCTTCCTCAGTCAGACATAAGAGCAGGATGCCTGAGGGATCTCTCCAGTACAGCCGGCCGTTTGCAACCATATACTTCTGTGACTTCAACCTCAGTGTCCTGTATTTAGCCTTCTCACAGCTAGGTGGATAGCTTAGTGTTAGGAGGTACTCCACTATTTCCTTGTACCACTGGCTGGTGAGGTATTTCATCTGTATCTTCTGGGAGGCTATCTCCACTCCCTGTGGTTTTTCTTTTTCCCCAGAATCTTCATTTGCTGTCATAGACAGATTGATACCCAAGGCCTGGAAATTCGACTCAGATAGGATCTTGGCTAGACCTTGCCCCTTGATTAATTTGGTAGGACGAATATCTAACTCATATTCCTGTATTTTGGCTATCCATTTTCCTCTTTTTCCCTCACTGTCCCCTTGGATGAGAATGTCTTTAACAGCTGCTGTAGGAACAAATGAAGTGACATGGGACTGTAAAACATACATTCGGAAAGCCTTGAGGGATTTCACCAGAGCATAGGCTTGCTTCTCCAATATGTTATATTTGAGCTCGGCATCACGCAGTACTTGGCTGAAGAATGCAATTGGCTGCTCATAGCCCTCCTCGTTTTTCTGCAACAGAACTCCAGCCACTGTGTGGGGTGACGCAAAAGAAAAAATCATAAAAGGTTTGGAATAATTGGGCCCGGCCAATACAGGGGCTTCAGCAAATGCATTTTTGATTCTAGTAAAGGCCTCTCTTGATTCAGATGACCACTTCACTTCATTGTTATTTTTTAACATGTCAGTGATGTGCCTAACTATCTCAGCATAGTTAGGGATGAACCTCCTCAGAAAGTTTATTCGGCCTAAAAATACTTGAATTTCCTTTTTTTTTCTGGGCAGGGCAATGCCATTTATGACTTCAACTCTTTTAGGGTCTATCTTCACTCCATCTTTGGTTACAATGTGCCCCAAGAGCTTGCCCTCTTCTAGTGCAAACAGGGACTTCTGTGGGTTAAGGTTCTGCGCAGGTGTTCTATGTGCTCTACATCATTCTTTGAGAATACAGTAATTTCGTCCAGATATACCACCACAAACTGGTCCTGCTCTCCAATAAAAGCAATATCCATGGCCCTCTGAAAAGTGGCCCCTGCGTTGATCAGCCCAAAAGGCGTTTTTGCATACATGAACGTTCCCCATGGAGTGGTGAAGGCCGTCTTCTTTTGATCTTCTGGTAATACTGCCACCTGATTGTAGCCCGAGAACCCATCCATCATGGACATCCGGGAAGCTCCAACCACTTTCTGCAAGATATGGTCCATTTTAGGCAGCGGGTAATTATCCTTTAGGGATGCCCTATTCAGGTTCCTGAAATCAACACATAACCTTATTTCTCCATTCTTCTTTCACACCGGGACTAAATTGGCCACCCACTCAGAATATCTCAATGGCACTATAATTTTAGCCTTCAGCAGTTTCTTTATTTCTTGCTCAATAGAAGGCAACAATAGGGGGTTAATCTATCTGAGTTTTTTCTTATGTGGTTTTGCATCTCCCTTCAGTGGAATATTATGCTGCATAATGCTGACATCAAAATTTTTTAGGTCTTGATATGACTAGGAAAACACATCTCTGTAGGCCTGGAATAACTTTTGATACAGTTGTTTGTATTCCTCCGGGACCTTCTTGGACAGCTTCACAATTTTTGGATCCTCTTTAGTGCCCAGATTGAGGTCTTCGAATTGGTTTTCTGCCACCATTTTATTTGGCTGTAAAGGAACATCATTTTTGTTAAACAACCTCTCTAAAGGCACTAGCCCTCGGGGAATGACATTCCCTTTCAACTGCAGAAATTTGTGGCCGGCTATTCTCTCTTCCAGCTTATCTTCTGGAATGTCTCCAGTATCTTCCTCACAACTGTCAATCTCCATGTTGGAAAACTCCCCAACAGTTTCTAGGAATCTCTTCACCTGCTCCTCATATTCAAACACCTGCCAGTGCTTGACGTTATCTGGGATTGAAGGTCGGTACCTTACTTCGATTTCATATCTCAGAAGAGGGTTCTGAGGTGGGCGGAAGGTACTAGCAGCCACTGCCAAGGAATCTGCCATCCTGTTCAGTTCTCGGGGCATGAATTGAATGTTGAATGCCAAGAAGGAGTTCTCTACAAGATCCCAAACTTCATTTCTATAGGCCTTTAGCCTAGGATGTCTGGCTTGGCACTGATTTTTCACTTGTCTGACTACCAATTCAGAATCTCCTAGCACCTTTAGATTTTGTATGTTCATACTCCTTGCTGTCTGCAGCCCCAATATGAGTGCTTCATATTCAGCCACATTGTTTGTGGCCTCATACTCCAGCTTGAAAGATAAGGGGACCCATTGACCCATAGGTGAAATTAGCAATACTCCAGCTCCATTTCCTTCCCTAGAATTTGCCCCATCAAAATGGAGTGTCCAGATTTCAGATCCATAGTCCTGCACTGATGATTCAGCCTTTATCTGGCAGAATGAGGGCTCATGGGCATATTCTTGATCTTCTTCCAACATCAAACACGAGAAATCCCCGTCTCGGCTGTAGACTGGGGAATTAACTGAATCACCTGCCTTGGTGACTGTTTTGACAAATCTGGTTTCTCAATACAATCTCCTCTCTTGGCCACCAAAGACAGGGATAGTGGCATAGGTAAGGTCCAGCTTAATTGATCCTCCGATTTTGGTTCCCCAAGACCTTGACAGTAACATACCGAAGCGGGCTGGGATGTCGGCCACTACAATATCCATCACCACACTCTTGGCAGGGATCTGAGCCAGATTAACTGCCAGATCTTTAATCATGCCCAAACATTTCACTCTTTTGGAGTCAAAAGAATAGAGGTCTTTATACGGGCGAGTGATTTGGAGTCCCAATTGCTCCATGACAGATAGGGGCATGAGGTTGTGAGATGCTCCTGAGTCTAACATACAATTATGCAACAATAGATCATGGATCACTAAAGACACATAAAAGGGAGGTGTGGAGGGATCTAACTCTTCAACGTGTGGACCGAAAACTACCATAGGTCTTTCCTCTTGTAGGTTAAGACTATCTGGAATGTGTGATGCATCAGGAGGAGAGATGAAGGAAGTGACCTGTGACTGATAAGCAGGTTGTTTCAATAACTCAGACAGAGGAACTAGTATTTTTACTTTTTCAAGCTCTTTTTGTAAACAAAAGACAGATGAAGGCTTCTCTACTGACACTTCTTTTTATTTTGACTCTTTACTTTGCGGGGGAGGCTTAACTTCTTTTACAGTGGGCTTATCATTAGGGGATACAGCTACTTGTGAAGACAAAGGCATTTGATTATCAGATTGCAGAGGTTGGTTAAGGGGCCTCTTACCATTTTCTGGGGGTTTTTGAGTATTGACCTCCTTCTGTGCAGGTGCTGACTTTTGGGGTGTGTCCTCCTCTTCATCTTGAGTGTGGGTTCTCTTTCTGGAGGACCTGAGGTCATATTTTCTATTGAACTGGGCTTGCATGAAGTCAATGAACTATTTACAGTAATCATCAATCTCGAGCTCTTTAGTATCCTCGTTGTTCTTCATTTCTGAGTGAGCTTGTAGTTCCCCCTCCTCACTTTCGTTTACAGGACATTCTATCTCATCACTGTCTGAGAAGACAAGGCATGCCTCCTCTTGTTCATAGGCAGGATCTTCAGGAGAAGCTTCTACTCGCCCCTCCAAGTATAGAGGATGCGGTACCTGATCTTGTTTCTCCTTCTGTCCTCTCTACAGTACCTGCAAGGGTGGTTTCCTGTATTGAGGATTGAATCCCCTGTTTGGAGCAATCTGGAAATTCTTTTGGGGTGAATTCTTGGCTTCCATCTCAAGCTTGACCAGCTTACTTGAGATATTCTTGATCATTCTATTCATTTCCTCAATCTTGTCATTGGCCGAATCTCTGTCTTGGCCTGAGGTGGACACTTCCTCTTTTCCCCTTCTTCTGACATCGTGTTCTTTTTTCCCTTTGGATTTTCCAGTCGAGACAAATTTTGCTTCTATCTCCAATGCGTCTGTCTAAGCATCATCTAGAGTAGCTGTCTTTCTCTCTCTCAATGAGAAACCAAATTCAGAATCAAATGCTGCCACAAAAATGACCTTGGCAGCGGTCTGATGAGGCTTTATCTCGGCGGGGAGACTCAGGTACAATTTGTTAAATCTTCTGATAAACTCTGATACCCCTTCATTGTGTTTCTTTTTTAGAGTGTTAAATTCGGTAAGGACATTACCATGATCTTTCTTTTCCCCCCACTTTTTGATGAAAGCGTCCTCCATAGCCTCCCAAGTGTTGATGGAATGAGCTCCAAGTGTTTTGAACCATTTTCTGGCTTCCCCATCTAAATATTGCACAAACAGCCTTAGAACTACATCCAAATGCCCCACATTAAAATTCTCTGCGAAAGAGCAGAAAACTTCGACATGTTTCTGGGCTTCAATGTCACTCTCACCACTAAATCTGGGTAGAATCTTTAAATAATCCTGCGGCATGTCATTTAGTACTGTAGGTAGCTCCAAAGGAGAATATCTGTTTTGCAGGAAGCCAGGGACATTTTCCATTGGGGGAGGTGGAGGTAGTACAAGAGTCTGAGCTGTAAGAGGAGGAGGGGAAGGTGGAAGTGAAGTATGGATAATGATGGGGATGTAGTGTATAGTGGCTTGAGGGGTTGACGAGAATGTAGGGTTGTGAACAGCATTTATTTCAATAACTTCCTTAATCTCCTCACTTTCAGGGGTAGGGTGGAAAGAGTAATGCGGAGTATAGCTAGACTCGACTTCGTCTTTGATATGGGTGCCTCCCCGAGGTGGGCTCTCTGAATAGTAACCAGTATCTCTTATGATAGGGTTAGGGCCTTGTATTTGGGTGATTTGAGAGGAAGAGGACGGAAGATATGGAAAGTTTTCTAGGGAGAATTCAGGAATCTCGGTATGAACTGACTGCCTTTCCCTCCAACCTCTTCTATGTAGGATTCTTTCTGGGTCTGACATAGAGGGTGTCCTTGACTGAGATGTATCTGACCTTAGGTGTGGCTTACGGGGAGCCAAGACTGCAAACAGGTTTAACTGTAAAATTATTGTGGAGCCGCCAAGGTGAGGGGTGCACAACTCTCAACTCTTCGTGCTCACCTAACTGAAGAGTGAATGGATTTTGTCGGGGCCCAGGAATCTTAAATTTCTTCAACTTTGTCCCCGGCAATGGCGCCAAAAAGATGTTTTAGCTCCTAGAGATAGCCTATATTTTCCATAGACCAGTGCCTAGGACATCTTATATAGCAGAGAGTAAGGACCATGTAATGAGGATAATCTTAGAAAATCCGGGCTCTCATACTATTTCTTTGCAGATGGGAAAATTATATTTAAATGGTACCAAATATTTCAGAAGCTCAACGCTGAAGGAACAGTAATGAAAGGACAAGATGTTAAGCTCCAATATAAATGCATAAGACAATTCCAAGATAGTTCGCTGCAGAAAGGGCTGGATTCTCAATACTTCACAGATAATGATGATTGAAGGAAGTCTACTAAATACGTAGAATAAAGAGGATATTTAACTGTTATAAATACAATATTTAGAAACATATGCTAACATGTGGTGGGCTTAAGCAACTAAGAATCCACACACGATAACGGCATTTGTAAATAACACCTCATAGCAGCCAATATAGTAGAAAAGCGGATGAATCGAAAACGGGACAACATATTACACCTGAGCCATATTTAAAGCGCCAAGAAACCTATGATGTAAGTATCAAGAAGGATAAATTTATATCAGAAGCAGCAGGCTACTCGCATTCCAGAATGTAATACCAGATATATGGATGTAAGCGAAATGAATGACTACACTACAACACACAAGAGAGAATTACGCACTGTAAATAACCAAAACCATAATCCTTATCAAAGACAAAACTCCTTTTCATTGAGGCCCTACGGGCTCTTTGCATTCATATTAGAACTTTCACAAAAATTGCAGACAAGAAGCTCTTACACAGTCAATTCTTCAGAGAATTTGGAACCAGTCTTTCTCATTGGATTTACCTTATATAGGCCTCCTTCCATCTCAGCGAGAAGATATTTTTTGAAAAAATATCTTCTTCGCATAATTTTTTTTTGTTAAATGTCATTTTCAAAACAGCAAAACTCATGATGAGGAATCAAGCCTCCCATCATGTATAATCAGGCCCACGGCCGTTTTTAAAAACATAAAATTAAACAATTGTTTGGTGAAAAAGTAAAATGCAAGAGTGGGGAAAACAACCCACTCGAAACTTAAAAGAAATTAACTGAGTAAAAGTAAAATAGGTCATTAAGGACGAATCAGGAGTTGACAAAGAATCACAGGTACGGATGAGTGGAAGCAGTTGCTAATTCCAGCGGGGGCACGTTTGCGGATGAACTGGCATGCTGGCTCATAAACCGCGCGCACCTCTGCTGACTGACCGCGGCTGGCTCGGGCATTGCTGAGAGTCCCTCCACCTCGATAAAGGCCTTAGTGAGGGCGTGGAAACCTGCCCCAGTGGGAATCTTGTGTTTAATCAAGTGGAGGAGGTTGAACTCTTTTCGCAGGGATGAAACAATCATGTCGGCTTTGAGTTGAGCTGCTTTGCCCGTCTGAAGGTCAGTTTCGTCTCTTTCTTCTTGCAAGGGTGCTGTGTATCGGTCCAGAGGCAAGAGTATGGCAGGGGTGGTCGGGTCCCAGCAGGAAGGGAGTCCAGATGTCATAATCTCGCCCCATACCTCGTTGAACCGTCCAACGTTGGCGACCAGCTATTGGAGAGCCCTTGAAGCTGAGACCCGGGCCATCTCTTTGTTGATAATTTTGTGACACTCAATAGCCTCAGTGAATCGGCTAGGAATGTCGTGCTTCTCCATGTCGTCTGGTCCCAACTTGTTGAGGAACGAAATGTACTCTTTGGCATGTTGGGCCCTGTTAGACAGATCACGGTCTGCCTCTTGCAGTTTCCTTCTGAGGTATGGTATAGCAGACTTATGCTCCTCCATCGTCCTTAGGAAACCCCATTGCTCAGTCACAGCCGAGATTATATCAGACCAGATTATGCTCCTAGCCTCGAGAAGGGTGAGATTTCCTTTTGCACGGATTTTTATATCGGCAATAGTTTTCTGTTGATCTGCCATCATCTTCTTTTCCTGCTCTATCTCGTTTTGCAACCCTTTGACTATTCTGGTGTTCTCGGCCACAGAGTTTTCCAGGTTCGTGATCCTCTGTCTTGTTGTAGATACTTGCTTCTCAAATATCTCAATCTCAGCTCTTGCTGCGGACAATTGCTCAGACAACGAGCTAGCTCCACTTGACACCACAGTTGGCTGGCAACTGTGCGAGTCCCATCTAGCTTGTAGCTCTGTTGCTTTATTCTGTAACACGCCAATTATTTCGGCCATCTTTTCTTTCTCCCCCCTTTCTCTTGATAGCCTGGCGGACAGTTCTTCTTTCTCTTGCTCCATCTGTACCAATTCAGCCGTCTGGACATGGTGAGCGACTGGTATGCGGGCCTGACTTTTTGCCGATGTAACTTCCTTTTGTAGCTGTTCAATCAAAACTGCCTGCTAGTTTGTTTCCCCTGTATCTTTCCCTTTGATCAGGTCTTGGTAGTAACACACCTGATTTGCTCTGGCGCGGCAGCTAACTTGTTCAACTGTCAGGGTAGCCCTCAACTGGTCATGTTTCTGCTCTAATTTCTTCAGCGCGAGGGTGACCTGCATCAATTTATCTTTCATCATATCGCATACCGTCTGGAACAGGTCGCACATGTCGTTGGCTAGTACCTTCTTCATGTCGATGGCAAACTCGAGCACCCGATAGCTAGGGACATCAGAATTAGGATCTAGGATGGCTTCTGCCATAGACATTACCAGGCTTTCGGTGTCCGCGTTGATGGAAGCAGAGAGTCTGGTATGATACTTCTCAACATATCCCCCCAGCTCAGCTTTGTACTTGTTGCGGATCGCTCTATTCGCCTGATCCCTTTCGATTGCCCTGGGCGAGGTATGCTCTATGAAGAAGTGGTGCTGTCTCTTAGCACCGTTATCCTGGCCTTGCCTTTGTCCAACTTCCCATACACCGTGAAGGGTTCTAGCAGTTGCTCCGCTCCTATGACTTCTGCCTTGCTGGAGGCTGTTCTTTGTCTTTTGGGAGGGGGCGCTGCCCCTGAGGTACCTACTTCTTCTCCTCCTTCTCCGCCTGTGCCTCTATTGACATTCTCTTCCTCCCCTGTAGCAGATGAATCCGTCTCCATCTGCGAAAACAAGGGCCAAGTTTCGAGATTAGCCCTCCATTCCATAAATGGCCTCGGCTCATGCATGTAGGGTGCAGACCTGTTCCTTTTTCTTTTGTTCGAGATAATTTCTCGAGGGTCATAAGCCCAACTTTTTCCCAGCCTTAAGTCCAGACCTTGCAGCATTTTCTCAACAATCGGGAGGGCATGTCTCGAGTTTACCACGAAGGGGCCGATTTCGATGGGAAGCCTTAGGATGTATCCCTTCTTGGCGGGAACAAAATGGAGCTGGTCGGCCTTGAGGGCCTACCGGATGTATTCGAGTGCATAAACTTGTCGGATAGGAAACACTGGCAACTGGTAGGGGGCAACTTCAGCTCCATAGACCCGAATTTCGGTGTAGTCCTCGAATAGAAATCAATCTCCAGTACTCTGGAACTTCCCGGTTTGCAGCCAGCTTTTCATTTCTGGAAAGACCCTAGGGGAAGGCGAGTCATGAATAATGGTATAGGAAATAGACATGAAACTATTCACAAAACTGGAGTAACCCTCCCCCTTAGGTAATTGACGCACAGAGAAATTCCAGTTGAAGACTGGTCTGGGTTGGGAATTCTCAAGGTAAACTCTGTCTAGCCCCAAACCCTCAAACTTGTCGGCGTGCTGGTACAAGAAGAGATAAAAAACCATTGAACAGAAACGGAACTGACGGGTTTGTGGAAGCTCCTGGAATTGGGTTTGAATGGCTGTGGAGAGGAAACCATGAATATCTAATACCACCCATTTTTGGGACATGAGCCATAAAAAATGGACGCAAACCATGGAAATGTCTTTCAGACTCCCTACCCCTAAAAGGCCAGCGATTAGAGAGAGAATGGGCCGAACCTCTTCAACGAACAGACTTAATGGGAATGGCTCTACGGCGGGCAGGGAAGTAGCCTGGTCGACGGTTATAGAGGAGATGAAAGCTCACCGGGCCTCCCATGGCTGTTTGATGAACTGGGCTGCCAAGGCCGCGTCCTTGAAACTAACATATGTGGTGCTAGTAGGGATGCGGAGGGCTTGTTTGATAACATCGGGAGAAAGGGAAAAAACCATGTTCCCCTAAGGAGAAGTGAAGGTGCCCCGATGTTCGTCGAAAACATCTCTGAGCCAGGTGATGAAATCGACCACAGAATGAACTTGCGGGGCAATTTGATGGTATAAGCCCGACAAGATTACCCGGTAATGGTCTGTGTTCTTAATATGGCGACTGAAAAGCAAGGGTTTGATGCTGCGGATGTCAAATGGGTATTTGGGGTCACAGATACCAGCCTGCAAGTCAAGGAGAGGGTCAAAACCGGGGGGATTCCTAGATTCGCGGACCTGGGGGGTCTCTGGTTCATTCTTTTTTGGCGTTCCCCTTCCCATGGTTGATATTCAAGAATTTGAAAAAGCGAAAGGAAAACAGAGGGAGAATGAATAATGGAATACCTGAATGGAAGGTAAATCTGCTCGGGAAAGCGACGCAGGGAATTCTGACAATGATTGGGGTAGACCAGACGCTCTTTGCTACTTGGTATATGCCGTAGACGGGAACCTGCGACCTTTTACTGGAGTGAAATATGGAGGGAATGTTATCTCTGGACTGGGTAATTCGAGATAAAAAGACGAA
Source organism: Pinus albicaulis (assembly GCA_034641835.2). Classification (NCBI taxonomy): domain Eukaryota; kingdom Viridiplantae; phylum Streptophyta; class Pinopsida; order Pinales; family Pinaceae; genus Pinus; species Pinus albicaulis. The sequence continues at coordinate 1,199,029,367 of CM076581.1, read as the reverse complement.
TGGATAAAACGAATGAAGGCAAGTGTCCTAAGGACACTGACAGTGAGGCACGCGACGCATAAGGATTGGGTGCGTCAGAGTGCAGGTGGGCGCCTCGTGCTGGGTTTAAGGCTGGTACGAGTCTCGGTACTAGCTGACCTAATGGACTTTAACTTACCTTTTTACTGTATGCGCTGTAAACTCCTGAAACATATGAGCTCTTATACCGATTAAATACATAACCTACCCACCGTGAGGGTCCACCTTACGTTCCGCCACGTCACCACACCACGCGGCATGCTCCTGCTACCTCCTTCTAACATTGAGTCCCCACCACGCTACACTGTCACAATTCCGCGGGGGTATGGATCTCCTCCTTCCCTCGCTGCTCGACCCCCTCGGAATTTCCCTCGTGTGTCCTCACGTGGCGGCAACTTCTTTTAGTACATAGGTTTTACGTTTATTGTAGCGTTCCATTGCCTTTTATATCTCCCGTTAGCCTTTTGGCTTTACACTTCATCCTTTTTGTGTTAATTCCCCATCGGCTTTAACGCACGTGGCTTTCATTACCCTGTCTCCTTTCGACCCACTTTTGAAATATTTCGCCCTTTGATATAAAGTTTAATACATGGCTTGTCAACCCTTTAATACACCCATGACTAATGTTAAAGAATTGATAACTACGATAGACAATATTTAATATCGATACGGATTTTTCTTACTGATGAGAAGTTGGTAAATATTTATGGAAGTATTTAGGATACGCAATGTTCAACCACTATAATATTTTTCGAGATCATTTTGTACTTGGCAATGGTAAGAATCATTAATGACTTTAAATCTCTGCATTAACTCTACACATATGAAATCTATTGTCTCAAGCCTTTCTCTTATGGGTCATTTCTCTGCATACGGAATCTCCAGATCTTGACATCTATAGGGTTGCGATGTTTTAGGGTTTTACCCGAATTCACTTATTTTTAAAGATGAAAAATTAGTTCATTCTCATTTCATTTCTTCACGGTGGTTTTCGGGAAGACGTTTTCTCCTCCAGGAGTTCATGCTAGGTTTTGATGTAGTTCTCTCTTGACCATCCCTTCCAACGATAAGCATTGTAACCCTTGCTTCGTGCTGAGGTTTCCATTTTAGTTTTATACATCCTGATTTTTCGTTGAGGAAATTCTATTCACTTAAAGCTTAACACTCATTCTTTGGTTTCGTTATACTATGGATTCATTTAGGATTCAATATTGTGGTGGAGGTTTTAAGACTCCAACTTTTTCTAATACATTATTTTTTTTCATTATCCTTGTGCTGCCTCCATGGTAGATTTAGAATAATTTAGAAATCGTTACCCATCAATTTTCCAGATATCTCAATTCGTTGAAAACCCTTGGTAAGGATTTTCCATTTATATCGACAAACGTATTTTTATTTGGATTTTGTTGGGAATTTATGAAACCCCTCTGTTTTAAATTTCAAATTTGTCTATTTCTTCCTAGCCGCTTTATTCCAACACTCGTCTATTGATAATGAAATTTCATGTCTCACACATATTCCAACATCTTCAAGGGTGCGTAGTTTTGGCAACCCAACACATCATTGAACTTCGAAAGCATCAACATATATATAGTGGGTTTATACCATTTTACGCCATAGGTAATTTAATTTTTATTTATTTACTATTACACAGTGCATTTTTATTTTCCTTTTAATATGAAGGTCGTAACTAACAAATTGTTTTTCTGGTTTCTGTTCCAGGTAATAAACTCGGTTCCCTTCTATCCTTCATTTCTGGAAGTGTTACTCTGTTTATTAATCTTTTATCCTTCTCAAATCTAACTCAATGCTCTTTGCACAGGTCGGTCTATACGTCTTTGCTATGTGTAGCACTTCTCTTTTTTTTTTCTCCAGTTTGGATTTTACTATTACATTGGTCATTTGAGGTTTTGAACTCTTATTTATTTTTAATTCGCTGGTCTAGCATAAGGTAGACTTACAAGGAGGCTTATTTAAAATTTCCTAGCATGGTTGTAGCCAGTGCTAATGCAGCTGGAATGGATATTATTATTTTTCTTTTAACCAAGTTCTCTCGGTGCATAATTTTCAGCTATTTATCTCATTTTCTCTGTTTTATATTCTGATTGGTATTTAATTTCAATAACAACTATGCTTTTATGTCTTTCAGATGGAGGATATACTATTTCTCAACTGTGAACTTACCAGTTATTTACATATATCCTGTACATAGTTATCAACGTATTATAATGTGAAAATAGACAGTACTGTGTTATTTTATTTTCATTAAAACCCTTAATATGTAACTATATTTCTTAGAAGTTAATTAACTTGATTTACATGCCTCAGATTTAATCTATATTAAATCAGAAATATCTATGTACTCCTATTCATACATGTGGACAGATACCTCCATATACATTAGGAGGTTTCGCTACTGTTGTTCAATTCGAAATTATTGTCGATAAAACTTATTCCATTTTTCCATAAATTGAAATATCTTCACTTATTCACAGTTTTCCAGTAGTACTACTAATTATTAAATTACATTTATTTTATGGTATTTTCGTTTATATCCAACTTACTAAGTAAACACCCTTTTTACTGCCTCTATTTATTTAAACTCATTTATAGACTAAATTTTACCTTGCTATCTAAAATTTACAGCAGACTTAGATTTTCTATTGTATGTAATTCTAGTAATTTTTCCTTAACCCTTTGGATAGTATGTATTCAACAAAGAAATTTCGCAAAGAAGTTTAAGAAAATATTAATATCAATACTCATATGTAGAATTTTTTTTTCTATTCTATCTATTGTTTATTTGTCTCATCGATTTACCTAATCATGCTTAAGAAACAGAAATTTGCATGGTACTCTTTCTCTTTTCTCAATATTTTATTCTATTTGAGAAATACCTATCCGCTAGATTTAAGCCCATTAAGGTTTAGATATTTTGGCTTATGGTCCTCATCAAACTAACTTCACATAGCCATATAGATTTGGAGTACTCCTACTTCATCAACTGTTAAATGTGTGGAAATTTCTAAAGTAGAATAACAATTTAGAAATTCATTGACTCAAACAAGACTACAGCTCTTCATCACCATTTCAATAGATTATTTTTCTACTGTATGAACATGGCTTATACATACTTACATTATGGATACGGAAATTTCTGCTACATAATGATAACAGTAGAACAATAAGGAAATTTTGTTAGCAATCCCTGATAAATAATAACTTTTGTTCTGCATATTATTTTAATTTACTCGTGAATATATATCTATGTATTTATCTAAGCCAAGTTATAATATCACTCTCTCTTATTTCATAAAAGTAATACTATCTCTGAGGAAGATACCAATCTCCAGATTTAAACCTATTACTGGTTTACATATTTTGGCAGATGGTTTTCATTAGATGACTCCCATACAACTATGCAAAATTTGAAGTATTTCTACTTCACCAAAATATGCTAAATGTATGGGTAATAAATAACTCAACAGATCAAATTCTACTCACTAGTTAATGAAAAATTTGATTTATACATAAGAAAGTTCATATAAATTTAAAATAGACTAGTATGGTGTGCATACCAATTTATTAGACTAGTCCTCCCAACCATAGAGTTTTATCTCCTTAACTCACCCCCGAGCTGAGATCCTTGCTTCCATGGATAGACAACCCTTTGTCTGTCATAGAGCAGATTATTTATCAATGGTTTCCCAAGCATGTTTCTAATTTCTACATCTAGAAATTTCAGGATGCTTTCTTCCTGTTTTTGCATAGGCTTCCTTCAGTCAGGTACTTTAAAGTTGTCTTTTCAGCTTTTCCAGCTTTTCTTCCTCTTCCCAATTACTTTCCTCTTCATTGGGGAAATTAGATTTTTCTCTCCCAATGTAATTTAGTAATATTCATTTGAAGGTTTTTTTGAAAGGTTTTTGGAAGGTCTAACCTTATCCACATCCTCATGGATAAAATTTAGGATCTCCACTCTCAATCTAGTCATAGTGCACACATAACCATTCCATTTATTTTTATTAATAAATAATTAAATAAATCCACACATTTTTTCTCCATTGGGGTCCACTTCCCCTTTGGATTTTTTCAAATGTCAAATTAAAAATCATAGCAACTTGGGGTGTTACAGATTCCCCATCTAAAAACAAACACCGTCCTCAGTGTTGGAAAAATAACTTTAAACAGTTCACTCTGAAAACAGTGATGGATATTTTTCCATCATCTCAGTTTCGCTTTCCCAACTAGCTTCTTCAAAAGTAAAGTGCTTCCATTTCACTTTTACTCTAGCTAATGTCTGATTGTGCAGTTCAATTTCTTCTCGCTCCAAGATTTGAAGTGGCTCTGGAAGGAATTCCCCTTCTGATTCCACCTGAATCATATTACAATTAATAACGTGAGCAGAATCATGTACATATTTTTTCAATAAATAAACATGAAACACATCATGAACCTTAACATGCATGGGTAAGGCCAATTTATAAGCCACTCGTCCCACCCTTTCCAGAACTTTAAACAGTCCACAATATCTAGGAGCTAATTTTGCACAACTACCAATGTGCAAAGTACTCTTCTTGGGCTTAATTCGTAGATATACATGATCACCCACATTGAACTCTAGATAAACTCTTTTCTTGTCTGCATAACTTTTCTATCGATCCTGAGCTTTATTGATGTTTTTCTGAATTTGTTTTACAATTCTTCCCATTTCCTACAAAGTGTCTGGCCCAAACACTAATTTATCCTTAGGTTGGCTCCATCTTAAAGGAGTGTGGCATTTTCTTCCATAGAGTGCTTCAAACATACTCATCTTTATGGAAGTTTGATAGCCGTTTTTATAGGAAAATTCTACTAAATGTATATAATCTTCCCATTTAGTTGGCCTATCCATCACATACATTCTTAGCATATCTTCTAGAATTTTTATTGTCCTCTCGGTTTGACCATTCGTTTGAGGGTGATAGGCAATACTGAAATTCAATTTAGTACGCATGCCTCCAAATAGGCTTCTCCAAAAGGCTGCAGTGAACTTGGTGTCTCTATTTGAAATAATCATTTTAAAAACCCCATGAAGTCTTACAATCTCTTTCATGAACACATTTGCAACTTGAGTTGTTCCAAAGGTAGATTGAACAGGTACGAAATGGGCAACCTTCGTCAAAGTATCTACCACTACCATCATAGAGTCATGTTGATACTTAATTCTTAGTAAACTAGTTATAAAGTCCATATAAACGATTTTCCATTTCCAGCTAGATGCTGATGTTCAACTTTTACTAGTTGACATTCCATGCATCTTGCTAGGTAGCTTGCTACATCTTTTTTCATTCCCGGCCAAAATAATTTCTTTTTCAAGGCTGTGAGTAATTTCTGATATCCAGGATGTCCAGAATAAGGTTGTTTATGATATTCATCTAGAATTTCCTTTTTCAAAGAATCTACATTAGTGATGTACAATCTCTCTCTATAACAAATCAGACCTTTCTGATTTTTTGTATACCCTTTCATTTCCTTTTTCAGCAATTGTGTTTGCAATTTTTCATAGCTTGGATCTTGATCTACTACCTTTTGAACTAATCCTTCTAAGTCAAAGTTGACACTACTCCCAATGTTGCTTATGTTTTGACAAGCATTTCTGCTTAAGGCATCAGAAATTTTGTTTTCTTTCCCTTTGATATGTTTTATTTCGATGTCAAAGTCACTCAAAAAAGACAACCGTCTAGCTTGTCTAGCGTTCAAATCTGTTTAAGTGAAGAAATGCTTTAGGCTGATGTGATCTGTCATTAGAATAAATTTCTTTCCTAAAAGGTAGTGTCAGCACATCTTCAGAGTGTGGATTACAGTAGCTAACTAAAGATCATATACACTGTAATTCTGTTCATGTTTCTTAAGTTTTCTAGATTCATAAGCAATAACAGAATTTTCTTGCAATAGTACTCCCCCTAATCCCTCTCCACATGCATCTGTACATACTACAAACTCCTGATTAGGATCTACAATCTTTAGAATAGGTGCCGAGGTAAGTTTCAATTTTAATTGTTCAAAGCTATTCTGGCATTTTTCCATCCATTCAAATTTTGTACCTTTCCTTTGCAATGAAGTTATGGGATAGGCTAAAGCAGAAAATCTTTCTACAAACCTTCTGTAGTACCCCACAGTTCCCATAAAGGATCTTACTGATGATACATCAATAGGTATAGGCCATTCTCTAATGGACTTTATATTCTTAGGGTCTACATCCAATCCTTGTTCTGAAATTATATGCCTCAAATATTGAATTTTATCCTTATAAAAATCCATTTACTAAATTTGGCATACAACTGATTTTCTTTAAGAGTCTGAAACACGATTCTAAGGTGTTCTCTATGCTCTGACTCACTTTTTGAATAGATTAAAATGTCATCAATAAATACTAGCACAAATTTATCTAAGTATTTATTCAAGACACTATTCATTAGGCACATAAAAGTGGCAGGTGCATTTGTCAACCCGAATGGTAGGACTACAAATTCATAGTGTCCATATCGGATTCAAAATGTTGTTTTGCTGATATCTTCTTCTTTAATTCTCAACTGGTGATAACCAGTCCTTAAATAAATTTTGGAAAACATAGAGGCTCCCCTAACTTGATCAAAGAGTTCATCTATCCGCGGTAATGGATACCTGTTTTTGATAGTCAACTTATTTAGTTGATGATAATCAATACACATTCGAAAGGTACCATCCTTCTTTTTTACAAATAGCACCGGTGCTCCCCAAGAAGATACACTCGGTATGATATATCCTTCGTCTAGCAATTCTTATAGTTTCATTTTTAACTCCATTAGTTCAGGGGCGCTCATTTGGTAAGGGGCTCTAGAAACTGGAGTTTCCCCAAGTACTAAATCAATTCTAAAATTGATTTCTCTCTTGGGGAGAAGATGAGGAATCTCATCTAGGAATACTTCTTTAGAATCCCTTATCACTGGTAATGTTTCTAACAAGTTTCCCTATGTTTGTTGTTCTAACTCTTCCACATGTGCAACATACACCTGATACCCTTTTCTAACAGTTATTTTTAATTGAAGGGCTGAAATTTGTCTCAGAGAGATGGGTTTAGGTTTCCATTTGAGTATGACTGGTTTTCCCTCTATATCAATGCAATGTAATGTTTTGTCCCAACAATTCATCATGGTTTTCTGATTTTCTAACCAGTCCATCCCTATTAGTATATCATAGGAACCTAATGGTAGAATATTTAAATTTACTTCTGTTTGGTAACCATTCAATTTCATTGCCATATAAGGTAACTTATGAGTTATCTTGCGTTTGGTACCAGTGGCTAGCTAGACCAACCAATACTACTGAAAATTCTCAATTTTGAGTTTACATTTTTCTACTACTTGGGGACTAATATAACTCAAAGATGCACCTGAATCTATTAAAATTGTAATAGATTGGTCAGCGATCATACCTTCCATCTCGACCATAGTAGAGTGATGTTTTTCTTGCCAGTTTTCTAAGGCTGCACTGATGGTGGGGATGTTCCTTGCTACATCATTAACTGTAGTGGCCTCTCGAAGTACTTTCAATGTTTGAATATTTCGCTATGGATAGTCCCTCAATAAACGAGGCTCTCAACAACCCTAACACTTCAAAGGTTCTCTCATTTTAACAGTTCCTTCCTTCTTATTATTCCCATTTATTGGTTTTGAACTAGTTTGAGATTGAGTAGTTTGATTTTCATTCATTTTTCTAAATTTATTTCGCTGATGGTTCCTACCAATTTTTTTCAAATATGTTGGTTTATGTTTCTTTCCACTGAAATGAGCTTTGTCTGTCTAGCTCTTTCCTTGCTCAGTATTACCCGTGAACTTCTCGTAGCATAATCTAGCTTTCCTCACAACTTCATCCATTTTTTTTGGATTATTGAAGTCTATTTTCTCTTTGTAAACAATATGCAAACAGTTCAGAAATCTCTGTACCTTTTCCTTCTCCTCTTGAATATAAGGTACATATCATAACAGATTGGTGAACTTGGTGAAAAAATCATCTATGGTGAGTTGTCCCAATCTGAGTTCATGAAACTCATTTTCCTTGTCATCATAGTAGTGTTCGTTCAAATATTGGTTTTTGAACTTGGCTTGAAAATATTCCCAAGTCATTGTTTTCTCATCAATGACGTGAACCATTTTTTTTCCTCCCACCACAAAGAAGCCTTACCTTGCAGCTGGTAGATAACCAATATAGCTCTTAAATTACTTTCATATTCGTAAACCTGAAAATACTTAATCATATTCATAAGCCATGCCTTAGCATCCTCTTCCTTCTCTCCATCATAGGAGGGAGGTTTTATTTTCCGGAATTCACCGTGTAATTCCTTCTTCTTTCTAGACTGTTGTCTAGTGGCATCATCCTCCTCAGACTCATTTGAGGAATTGACTCTTCCTTTTCTCTTTCTTCTGGAACCTTAAACTTCTTGGCTGTTCCGCGAAGTTAGTTCTCTGACGAGTTTCTCTACCTCCTCACTCGCCAAAGATAGGTTGTCATTATGGATTTTAAGCTCTGCCATATCTCTTTGCATTCTATGCAACATAGCCATCAATGGAGCATTTGGATCTAGCGTGTTTTCTCCACCACCTAGATATACATATAGCTCATCCCCTTTTGTCATGGTCCACAATTGTGTTCACTGTTCAACATAACAACATTAGTAAAAATTTAAAATTCATAAAATTTTACCGCAGCATAATGTTTTTGTGTGAGCACATAGATTGCCCAGTAACTGTTCCAAAAGCTCTGATACCATTTGTAATGTCTCATATTTACTAACTTTTTTCTTTTTTTTTAATACAATAAAGCTCTACAAAGTCATTACTCATTAATTTCTTCTGAGTAAGTACTTATTTTAACCATTGAATTTCTTACCAAAGATATGTATGATATTAAATATTCACAACTTTTAATTTATTTCACCCCAATCTGTCATCCATTATTCCAATTAATTTTACTAGCTCTAAGTTCTATGGCTCCACTTAATCGAAGTGGAAACGTGTCATGGAGAGTTAACGTATTTTCGTTTATCAACGGTTCCCATCAATTCACTAACTGACATTTTGGAATTTCAGTGCACAATATTTGATACCAGTTTGGATTCTCATTATGGTAGAGTTGGTAAATATTTATGGAAGTATTTAGGACACGCAATGTTAAACCATTATAATATTTTTCGAGATCCTTTTGTACTTGGCAATGGTAAGAATCATTAATGACTTTAAATCTCTGCATTAACTCGACATGTATGAACTCTACTGTCTCAAACCTTTCGCTTATGGGTCATTTCTTTGCATACAGACTCTCGAAATCTTGACATCTGTAGGGTTGCGATGTTTTAGGGTTTTACCCGAATTCACTTGTTTTTTAAGACGAAAACTTAATGCATTCTCATTTCATTTCTTCACGGTGGTTTTCGTGAAGATGTTTTCTCCTCTAGGAGTTCATGCCAAGGTTCGATGTAGTTCTCTCTTGACCATCCCTTCTGACGATAAGAATTGTAACCCTTGATTCGTGCTGAGGTTTTCGTTTTAGTTTTAGACATCCTAATTTTTCGTTAAGGAAATTCGGTTCACTTACAGCTTAACACTCATGCATTGGTTTCATTATACTGTGGATTCATTTAGGGTTCAATGTTGTGGTGGATATTTTATAACTCCAGATTTTTCTAATACATTTTTTTTTCATTATCCTTGTGCTGCCTCCATGGTAGATATAGAATAATTTAGAAATCGTTACCCATCAATTTGCCAGATATCTCAATTCGTTGAAAACCCCTGGTAAGGATTTTCCATTTATATCGACAAACTAATTTTTATTTTTATTTTCTTAGGAATTTATGAACCCCCTCTGTTTTAAATTTTTAATTTTTTTATTTCTCCTTAACCGCTTTATCCCAACACTCATTTATTGATAATGAAATTTCATGTCTCACGCATATTCCAACATCTTCGAGGGTGCGTATTTTTGGCAACCCAACACAGCATTGAGCTTCAAAATCATCAACATATATACAATGGGTTTATACCATTTTACTCCATAGGTAATTTAATTGTTATTCCTTTACTATTACATAGTGCATTTTTATTTTCCTTTTAATATGAAGGTCGTAACCAACAAATTGTTTTTCTTGTTTGTGTTTCATGTAATAAACTTGATTCCCTTCTATCCTTCATTTTCAGAAGTGGCACTCTATTTATTAACCTTTTATCCTTCTCGAATCTAACTCAATGGTCTTTTCACAGGTCGGTCTATACATCTTCGCTATGTGTAGCACTTATCTTTGTTTTTTTTTCTCCAGTTTGGATTTTACTATTACATTGGCCATTTGAGGTTTTGAACTCTTATTTCTTTTTAATTCGTTGGTCTAGCGTAAGGAAGACTTACAAGGAGACTTATTTAAAATTTCCTAGTGTTGATATAGCTAGTGCTTATGTATATGGACTGTATATTATTATTTTTCTTTTAACCGAGTTCTCTCGACGCACACTGTTCAGCTATTTATCTCATTTTCTCTATTTGATATTCAGATTGGTATTTAATTTCAAGAACAATTATGCTTTTATGTCTTTCAGATGGAGGATATACTAGTTCTCAACTGTGAACTTACTAGTTATTTACATATATCCTGTACATAGTTATCAACATATTATAACGTGAAAATATACAGTACTTTGTTATTTTTTTTTCATTAAAACCCTTAATGTGTAACTATATTGCTCATAAGTACATTAAATTGACTTACATGGCCTAGATTTATCTATATTAACTCGGAAATATCTATGTACTCCTATTCATATATGTGGACAGATACCTCGATATATATTAGGAATTTTCGCTACTGTTGTTCAGTTCGAAATTATTGTCGATAAAAATGATTACTAGTTTTTCGTAAATTGAAATATCTTCACTTATTCACAGTTTTCCAGTAGTGCTACTAATGATTAAATTACATTTATTTTATGGTATTTTCTTTTAAATACAACTTAGTAATTAAATACCCTTTTTACTGCCTCTGTTTTATTTAAACCCAGTTATAGACTAAATTTTACCTTGCTATCTAAAATTTAAAGCAGACTTAGATTTTCTATTCTATGTAATTCTACTAATTTTTCCTTAACCCTTTTGACAGTATGTATTCAGCAAAGAAATTTCGCACAACAGTTTAATACAATATTAATATCAATACTCATATGCAACAAACATTTTCTGTTCTATCTATTGTTTATTTCTCTCATCCATTTACCTAATCATGCTTAAGCAACATAAATTTGTGTGGTACTCTTTCTCTTTTCTCAATATTTTACTCTATCTGAGAGATACCTATCCCCCAGATTTAAACCTGTTAACATTTAGATATTTTGGCTAATAGTCCTCATCAAACTAACTTGACACAACCATACAAATTTGGAGTACTCCTACTTCATCAACTTTTAAATGTGTGAAAATTTCTAAAGCAAGATAATAATTTAAAAATTCATTGACTGAAACAAGACTACAATTTTTCATCACCATTTCAATAGATTAGTTTTCTATTGTATGAACGTGGCTTATACACACTTACATTCTGGATACTGAAATTTCTTCTGCATAATGATAACAGTAGAACAGTAAGGAAATTTTGTTAGCAAACACTAATAAATAATAACTTTTTGTTTTGCATATTAATTTAATTTCCTCGTGAATATATATCTATGTATTTATCTAAGCAAAGAGATAATATCACTCTCTCTTATTTCATAAAAGTAAACTATCTCTGAGGATGATATCGATCTCCAGATTTAAACCTATTACTGGTTTAGTCATTCTGGCAGATGGTTTTCATCAGACCACTCCCATACAACTATGCAAAATTTGAAGTATTTCTACTTCATCAAAATCTGCTAAATGTGTGGGTAATAAATAACTTAGCAGATCAAATTCTACTCAATAGTTAAAGAAAATTTTTTTTATACATAAGAAATTTCATATAACTTTAAAATAGACTAGTATGGTGTGCATACCAATTTATTAGATTGATCCTCCCAACCGTAGAGTTTTATCTCCTTAAATCACCCCCAAGTTAAGGTCCTTACTTCCATGGATAGACAACCCTTTGTCTATCCTGGAGAAGATTATTTATCAGTGCTTTCCCAAGCCTATTTCTAATTTCTACATCTAGAAATTTCAGGATGCTTTCTTCCTGTTTTTGCCTAGGCTTCCCTTACTGAGGTACTTTAAAGCTATCTTTTCAGCTTTTCCAGCTTTTCTTCCTCTTCCCAATTACTTTCCTCTTCATTGGGGAAACTATAATTTTCTCTCCCAATCTAATTTAGTAATATTCCTTTCAAGGTTTTTCTGGAAGGTTTTGGGAAAGTCTAACCTTATCCACAACCTCATGGATAAAATCTAGGATCTCCAATCTCAATCTAGTCATACTTCACACATAACCATTCCATTTATTTTTATTAATAAATAATTAAATAAATCCACACATTGTTTCTCCATTGGAGTCCACTTCCCCTTTGGATTCGTTCAAATGTAAAATTAAAAAGCATAGCAACTTGGGGTGTTACAATCCCATTCTATCGCATAACCTCATTAGGAGACCACTACATGTCTACGATTAATGAGGGATCCTTCCCTAGATCCACAACTGCCATACTGTCCGACAACCATCCATGTTAAGCCTGAACTGTAGCTATTCTCAGAAGAGTTTAAGAGGTTCATATTCTTCATTGAACTCATCATCAGAATTCAATGGGTATTCATTTGTTGCTATATTTTCTTATTTTTTCCCTTTTAACACATCACTGGCACAAATTCTACAATTCCATGTTGTATACCCAATTTTCCTGCAATAATAGCATTCAATTTCAACTTTGTTTCCATTTTTCCTTCTCATCCTTGACTTTGTTCACAATGCATTTTCTACACGAAAGCTCTCTTATGCATCCACTGGTTTTAGTCACTTTTCCTCCACCAGAAGTGCTGCAATTATCTCATGTAATGTTTTTGTAGACATTTGACTCAAAGTGAAAACAACATTACTATAACTTGAACGAATACTATTTAGTAATATTTCTTTAGCATCTTCATCCTCCACCTTAGTACCTGCTTCACCTAATTTTCAGACCTAATGCACATGCAACACACTTTCTGTCAACATCAAGGCCTCCACAAAATCGAACCATTCTAACACCTATGGTCGCTCTTCATAACTTCACATAGATGCAATTATTTTTTCGAATCATCATATCCAGCTAATGTTAGTATATCCATCTACTCTTAGGAAATCTAGATCGCATTAAAACATGGCCCCTCGCATGGTCTCAGGTTGTGATTCGTACACCATATTCACTTCACCTAGACACATAAAAATTTGTCGTTGTGGACAACGTTCCGTTGTAGGATTCAGGTGTCAAGTTTTACACCATATTCACTTCACTGCATTCACACAGAGATCAGGGTCATCTGCATGCTCGAATAGCAACAATGCACTTCGTTGATTCACCATCTCAAACCTCAATGTTCACAATATGCACAGTTCATTGTTTGCACAACCTCAACACAATCCTAACACGAGCCTAGTGCTTTGATACCAAGAGATAATTAAAGAATGGCATATTGCACAAAGAAGGTATATACGATCAAAGCACACACACATTGATTACATTCAGAGCACTCTATTAAATAGAATTTCTAAGATCCAAGTTATTCCTAAATTAAAGAGAGAGGTTGAAATAATTTCTCAACCATCACAAACCAACTTATAAAATAGGATGTAAGCATTAACCCCAACAATCCTTCATTATTTTAATTTAATCTAGTGATGTTATTACTAAAGCATGCTAGATATTTTAGAATATTTTCTCTCATCTTTGAAATCTATATATACTTTTCTTTTTTCCTGGCTCACTAAATCTCCTATATCTTGAGTCTAACAGTTTCAATGTTCCTCCTCCGTTAAAAAAAAATGGCACATCTCACCTTTTGGGAGGGTCTATATGATAAAGAAAATATCAGCAGAAATCTCAATATGCCATCACTTTTGTTTCCCTTTCAACTCTAATTTTTGGACTTCCCAATGTTCTTGTGCATGTCATGTATGGCCATCCTATTATAAATTAACCATTACTATATCTTTTATGGTTTCGATCTTGTCCATGTCACTTTTAGGAAAAAAATCCATAGGGAAATGGATTGGAGAAAGGAAAAAGCACTTCATGCCAGTTCTATTAATATGTATATACATGGAGTTCAATTCGAACAATATTATTTTCGACTCTTATGCCCAAAAAAAAATTGTTGGAAACAATATTTTCTATCAACAGAAAAATATTTCACTAGCCTTAAATTCGTTTCCCAATGTATATGACAAATCTCAGAGATATACATACATACATACATACATATATATATATATATATATATATATATATATATATACATATATATATATATATATATATATATATTCAAAATGATTGCACAACTGCAAGGTGAGATAACAAGCAAGGGAGACCCTAATCAGAGTGAAATTTTTTGAAGTGATTACACTCAGAAAAGTCCTCAAAGGGAAAAATGATTTACAATATTTAAGTAATATGTATCACTAGGATATATCCAGCTGAGTAAAATAAGTATTTGTTCAGGTGAAATTTTTGGAAATCATATATTGATAATGTCCGCTAGGCACGTGCTCCAACAGCCAGTAAGAATGAATTTAATAAAAAAGTGGCATGTAGAGAGTATTAGACAAGACTCATCTTTGAGAGGAATAGTGCACATGAATTATAAATGGAAAAAGGCTCTTGAAATTTTAGAAAATTAAATATTACAAATCAATGCAACACATAAAATATGTGGAAAATACAAGCACACAAAACACATAAAACCGGAGAGACACAGATATACGTGGTTCACCCAGTTTGGGCTACGTCCACCCCGAACAGCCAGTCCTTCCTTTCTATTATCTAGCAAAATGAAGAGACAAAACCTATAGCAGATCCGCTGTAATATCCTCTGTTCTCTCTCACAGTCTTCCTATCTATTTCCTGCTCAGAGAATACACATAAAATGTGCAGTCGCAATACAATACCCTCATAAAAGTGAGGGGTTTCCTTCTAGGGAAAAAAACCCTAAACTAAACATAACTTCTACCATCAGATCATCCGCCTAATGAATGGCCTAGATTGAATAGAGACTACTATAATTTTACAAGGCAAGGGTGTACAATTTTCCTGGGGTATACATCCAGCTAAAACAAGGATCTCTGACTCAGGAAGAAAATCAGGCTCCACACCCAACAATATCCCACTTAGAGACTGATTGTAGCAACTCCACCGCTACTTCATTTGCTGGAAAATGACTCCTTTTTGGACCTGGCTATTCCTCATCTTCATCATCATCCTTGAAGACCAATTGAAACTGAGCACATTTTCAGTTTCTCCCTAGTTACAACTTTTGTTAGCATATCTGCAGGATTCTGGCTAGTGTGTATCTTTTCCAGCTTCGACTCTCCATCTTCCAATACTGACCGTATGAAATGGTACTTGAGATGTATGTGTTTAGTCCTGGAATGAAATGCTGAGTTCTTTGCAAGATGAATGGCACTTCTTTGCTGTCATCAGATAAATACGATATTTCATGCTTTCTCTACCCACCACCCATAAGCCTCAGAACCAAATCATTTCTTTACTAGCCTCTATAGCAGCAACATACTCTGCTTCTGTTGTTGAAAGTGCAACAACACTTTGGATTTTTGAAACCCAACTGACAGCTGTTCCACCTACATCAAATAAATATCCTGTAGTGCTCCTCCTGTTATCTCTATCACCTACCATATCTGCATTAACATATCCCTGTAGAGCAATGTTTGAACCACCAAAGAATAATGCTTGATTTGTGGTACCTCTCAAATATCTAAGAATCCATTTTACTGCAATCCAATGTTATTTTCCTGGATTATTCATGTACCTGCTTACAACTCCCACTGCATGTGCAATATCAGGCCTTGTGCAGACCATTGCATACATTAAGCTTCCAACTGTTGATGCATATGGAACTTTAGACATATAATCAATGTCTTCTTGGGTCTTTGGACACATCTCCTTACTAAGTTTGAAATGGCTAGAAAATGGTGTACTAACAGGTTTTGAATTGTGCATATTAAATATTTTCAACATCTTTTCTATGTACTCATTCTGAGACAGTGTTAATTTGTGATTTTTCCTATCTCTAGTTATCCTCATACCAAGTATTTTTTTTGCAACTCCCAAATCCTTCATTGCAAATAAATTTGCCAATTTTCTTTTGAGAACATTTATTTCCTGCATGTTATATCCTTCAACAAGCATGTCATCTACATACAATAACAATATAATATAGATGCCATCATTTTTCCTTTTTAGATAAACACAATGATCAGAGTGACATCTAGTATAACGTTGTTCAGACATAAGCTTGTCAAATTTTAGATACCACTGCCTTGGATCATGTTTTAAGCCATACAAGCTCTTCCTTAACATGCACACCAATTTTTCTTTCCCTTTGACCTCATATCCTTCTGGTTGCTGCATGTATATCTCTTCCTCCAAATCTCCATGGAAAAATGTTGTCTTTACATCTAACTGTTCAAGATGTAAATCTTCCGCTGCTACAAGACTTAAAATAGTTCTGATTGAATTCATTTTAACAACAGGAGAAAATATTTCATCAAAATCAATACCTTTCTTCTGTGTAAACCCCTTCACCACAAGTCTAGCTTTGTACCTCTGTTTTCCTCCATCTTCTTCCTTCAGCCTGTAAACCCATTTATTCTGCAATGTAGTTTTACCTGCAGGCAACCTGACTAAGTCCCAAGTTTGGTTATGCATTAAGGAGTCCATCTCTTCTTCCATGGCTAGCTCCCACGTCTTCCTTCTTTCAACCTGCATTGCTTCTTCATAACATTCAGGTTCACTAGAATCAGCCAGCAATAAATAATATAATGAAGGAGACAACCGTTCAAGGGGTCTACTTATCCTGGTAGATATTCTAACACCACTTTCAGGTGTTTGAGGTGCCTGTTGCTGTTGTGGTGGTTGTTGCTACTGTGGTTGTTGATTATTATCATTTTCAGGCACCTTTACTTTTTCAATTATCTCATCAAGAACCGTGTATTCCTTGCTTTCTTTTTCTTGTTTCTTTTCCTGCAACTGATTCCTATACAAGACCTTTTCATTGAATATTACATCTCTGCTCCTAATGATTTTGTGATTTTCATAATCATATAACAGATAGCAAAAATCATTAGCACCATATCCAATAAAGGTACATTTCTTTGATTTTTCCTCAAGCTTTGTTCTATTTTCTTTATTAATATGGACAAAGGCCTCACAACCAAATGGCTTTAAAAAATATTAGTTTACCTTTTTACCTTTCCATGCTTCCTCTGGAAAACCACCATCCGAGGAACTTGAAGGCCCTCTGTTTATTAGATAAACAACAATATCTACATCATCTGCCCAAAATTGTAAAGGCAATCCGGCATGCAATCTCATGCACCTTGCATGCTCCATGATTGTTCTGTTCATCCTTTCTGACACACCATTTTCTTGTGGTGTTCTTGGAACTGTATTCTCTCTACGAATTCCATGCTCTGAACAGTACCTATCAAAATATTTGCTGCAATACTCACCTCCATTGTCTGATCTGAGACACTTTAACTTATTTCCTCTCTCAATCTCAACCAAATCTTTCCATTTCTTGAAAGTATCAAATACATCATATTTATTTTGAATACAATAAATCCAAGTTTTTCTAGTTGCATCATCAATAAACGTAACATAATAGCATGAGCCACCGAGAGATGATACCTGAGTAGGTCCCCATACATCTGTATGCACAAGCTCCAATTTTTCACTCTTCTTTTCTTTTCCAACTCTGAGAAATCTGACTCTCTTTTGTTTTCCATAAATGTAATTCTCACAGAAATCCAAATCAACATTCTTCAAACTTGGCAACAAATTTCTTGAGTGAAGAATCTTCATCCCCTTCTCACTCATATGTTTGAGCCTATGATGCCATAGTGCTACATCTGCTCCTTTGGAAGTTAAAGCATTAACAAAGTTAAAAATACCATTGCATAAATACAGTGTACCAAACTTTTCTTCTTTTTCTATTACTAGGGATCCTTTGGTGACCTTCCAAGCTTTATTTGTGAAAGTTGTCACACAACCTTCACTGCCTAACTACCCTGTTGAAATAAAATTTTTCTTTAGATCTGGAACATGACCTACCTCCTTTAATAGCCATTGGTTTCCATTATTCTGTTTTACAATAACCTTACCCATTCCAACAATTTTACAGGGTTTATCATCACCAAAACGAACTTGTCCAAAATCTCCTTGAACATAGTCATGAAAATATTTCTTATCAGGTGTGGCATGGAATGAAGCCCCTGAATCTACAACCTTAGAATCAGTAATATTTTCAAAAGAAAGAATCAAATCATCTTGTAACACATCACCTGTAACATTTGCTTCATGATTATTTTCTTGTTGTGCATCTCCTTCTTTTCCCTTCCGAGATCTACAATCTTTCTTTAGGTGTCCTTTATTTCTGCAATTCTAGCACAGTATCCCTGATCTGGACTTGGATCTACCTTTCCTTGATTTACTGCGATATCTTGAGCTCTTTTCTCTTTCCGTTCTTCTTCCCCTATACTCTGCACTCAAAGCATTACCCGATGTCTCACCGGAGCTTTTCCGTCGCATTTCCTCGCTAAGGATAGCACCGACAACATCATCAAACTTTAAAGTACTAGATCCAGAGATAGAGTTACTAATGGCCATTACTAAACCATTCCAAATCTCTGGCAATGAGCACAAGAATAACAGAGCTCTAACTTCATCATCAAATTTTACCCCTACAGAACTTAACTGACTGGTAACTGTATTAAAATCATTTAAATGGTCTACAACAGATCCACCTTCCGACATCTTCATATTAAATAGTTGTTTCATAAGAAATACCTTTTTAAGGCCGAGAGTTTTTAAGGCCACTAAACGTCTCATCAAACTCCTTTGTTGTTTTTTCTCATGAAGGCGACTGACACCGCAAGGCACAACCGTACTGTTTCGAGTGCCTTTCTATCGAGAATGTTCCATTCGCATCTCGCTATGGCCGTTGGCTTTTCTATTTTCCACTAATGGTAGGTATATACCCTTCGTTGAGATGAGTAATCTTCCATCTCATTCTCCTGTTATTTTAAAGTTTGTCACAAATTTTCACCAAACTTAGCATTTTCTCTCGCCATTTCTCCCACTTAACCAGAACCCTTCTTTTCCTCGCGTGTTTATCACCAAATATACCTTCTACTTCTGATACCAGCTTGTTAGAAAAATTAAATATTACAGAGCAATGCAACACATAAAATATGTGGAAAATACAAGCACACAAAACACATAAAACCAGAGAGACACAAATATACGTGGTTCACCCAGTTTGGGCTACGTCCACCCCGAACAGCCAGTCCTTCCTTTCTATTATCTAGAAAAATGAAGAGACAAAACCTACAACAGATCCACTATAATATCATATGTTCTCTCTCACAATCTTCCTATCTGTTTCCCGCTCAGAGAATACACATACAATGCGCAGCCGCAATACAATACCCTCATAAAAGCAAGGGGTTTCCTTCTAGGGAAAAAAACCCTAAACTAAACATAACTTCTACTGTCAGATCATTCGCCTAATGAACGGCCCAGATTGACTAGAAATTACTATAATTTTACAAGGCAAAGGTGTACAATTTTCCTGGGTATACATCCAGCTAAAACAAGGATCTCTGAATCAGGAAGAAAATCAGGCTCCACACCCAACATGAACATGTAGACTTTGCCCAGTGAAAGGTGGTTAGGACAGGCTCACAAAATAACACTATCAACGTAGGAGAGGTGTTAAATTTATTCGATGTATTTTGACTTGAGTGAAACATCAAATCTATGAATACTGTGGACCCTTGTAAGAAGTTTATTTTGTCAGTATTGTGCATCCTTTTATCCTAATTAAAATTACTTGTCTTAAAATAATGCCATATGCTTGATTTTTTTGTATCCCTTTTTATTAAGTCATTTTCTCTTGTGAATCCTTTTATCCGAATTAAAACTACTCCTGGCTTAGAATGATGCCATATTCTTGATTTGTTTGTATCCCTTTGTAGTAAGTCATTGTCTCTTTTGAAGGATGTTCAGAATTCAAATTTACAATCTAACTTAAGATTCTAAATACTTTTTTTTTTAATAGGTTATGCTTTTGCAAACTCATATTTATTTGACAACGACACAAACATATCTGAACCAACATCTTTATCAAGGTAAGATTTTGGTTCATGTTTTACTATTAAGTAATTTTTCTATTGGTTGTTCCACCAGTTTTTACAAATTTTCTATAATATGATATACTAATTTGTCCAATTTATGCTTATAAAATTTTTATGTCGAGCAAAAATATTCTTGACCTTCTAAGCAAGTCAGATAATCGAAACGAAAGTGACACATTAAAGCACACTATATTAAGTGAGTAGAATGCATATGTAGATCCCAACGAATCTTCTTCACTTGATGTTTCAGTTACTCATTTTGGTCATAACCAGTCATCAAGCGCTCTCTCTTCTTAGGGATTTTCATTTAGACTGGGTTCACCAACCAAACTATTGCAAAGGATGAAAATTTGATCTTTACAAACAAGTGCATCTATGCAAACTAAAAATGCAATATTGGATAGGAAGATCAATTCATCAAAAGGATAAATTGAAAACAAGCATGTAGCTTTAGCAACTCATCGAGATTAATTTTTAAAGGTAGGTGATATTTCCATAGCTAAAGTAAAAATCTTGCAAGTGACCACCTCAACAATGTCATTAAGTGTTCTCTCTGGATCATCACTGACATGTGTAAAGAAAATTTTTGTAAATATGGAAAAACCTCCATTCTTCATAGCCTCTGATATTCATCATTGAAATTAGTTATAATATATTCAACACCCATTTCCTCAATCAAAATTTTGACATGTACTCAGCCAAAGACATGCCAACATGGACGCAAACATGATAGCCACTCATCAACTTCAATAATTCTTGATCTAGATTTGTTAAGTGGATTTACAAAGATGTGAGGATCTTCGATACTGTGGGTTTGGGTAAAATTGGTAAAGTTCCTTTATATTGGTAAAATTGGTAAAATTGTTTAAAAATAAAAAATCATTTATATTTTTCTTTCATCTTATTGTCCATTTGAGATCCTAAAATATAAACAAATAACTCAAAATCATGTCAAAAAAAATTATGAGAGCATAATATTATGTTGAACATTCATTTAAACACTAAAGGTAAATATAAAGGACCAGTTTTTTTTCAATGTAATTGAACAAATCGAACCCTAACTCATATTTTTCATCCACTGTTTTTGTTTCGTTCTAAAATTCGCATTCGAAACGTGAGAATATATTCGAATAAAGCCTAAAAATAAGAGAGGTGTGGTTTTACTTATTCCAACCTTTCTGAACATGACTTGAAAAGTCACAGGAGAAAGTATACAAATGAATGAAGATCTTGGCTTAATTTGATATTTCAATAGTAGATAACACTCTTTAGATAATTTAATTGATTCACATTTTGAAGCAGATCCTCATAACAATGAACAATTCAATTTTTTTTTGAAATGTAAATGGAAAAATCTTGAACTGCAGAGTTTCTTAATTTTTCATGAAATTACCTTACTGTGTACAGTAAAGAAATTATCAAGTAATGTCTTGCAGCTAGCATAACAAAATTTTATATAAATGAAACACTGACAAAACTTTTCTACCATGTTATTTTCTATTATGGTGCAACAAAACATACAGACATTCCATGGGATTTGAATGAAAAAGATGAAACAACTTTTTTTGTAAGTGGAACAATGACAAAATTCTTCTAGCCTTATTTGCTATTATGCTGCAACAAAACATATACATGCAGACATTGCATAGGATTTGAAATAAAAAATGAGAAGGCGAACAGAGTGACTTAATCTAAAACCACGAGTGCTACTGGTGAGCAAACATGTCATAGGAATTGGCCGTTACTGAACCTATTGCCAGATTTGACATAACATTATTGATAGGTTGTTGGTAATTAGGCCCTACTAAACCTACTGCTAGATTTGGCATAACATTGTTCACAAGAACTTGAAAATTGGACCTTACTGCACCAATTTCCATATTTAGCAGAACATTGTTCATTAGTTCATGGAAGCTAGGTCTTACTGGACCTATTGGAAAATTAGGCATAGAATTATTCATAGGCACTAGCGTGGGGGATGGTGATTGGATGCCAATCTATTGCAGAACTATCATTAGCGAGGGTGATGGTGATTTTATGCCAATCTATTTCTGCACTGTCATCATAGTTGGTGATTTGAACTACTGTTGCACAGGCACTGTAGGTGGAGAAAGAAAGTGTTTGGTATGCTTCACATTTATCACTTCCCTGTTGGTGTTCATGACTATGAAAATAGTCAAAGTAACGGTCTCGTAGGGTATGAGGCTTACCACTGTCCCTGCAACGTGATTACCTTGCGCGTCTGTTAGAGTGACTCTGAGTCCTGTACCTGCTTGCGTATCAACGTCGCATGGGAATGATCCAGTAAGGGATATAATTTAAAATGGCTCTGTATTGTCCAACATGCCCCCTATGGCCACTAGCTCCCTCAGGTTGACGTCAGTGGCATTCTCTGTCCCACCCATAACGACTACTCCCACATCCGAACTAAGCAGGAATGACTCCAAAATATCTATGATGTTGAAGCCAGTGGGGACCTCCACTACACGATTTTTAGTTGTGTCTGTTATGTCACATATTCTATGCAGAGGACCTTTGGGTTTGTTCCTCGAACCCAGAGGCCTGCCCCGTGTCCTCCTGATCACCCCAGACCTAGCTGCTCCCTCTGCCAGATTCTCCTCATTGGCCTTGTGGGTGTCACTGCTATCTGTTGGAATTTCTGAGAATTCCAGAACAATACAGAGAGAATAATACTCTCCTTCTAACACAGAGAATTAAAAAAAAAATTCTTCACAGGTAGACAGATTTTGCATAAACTTTCTATTTCATTAATAGTAGAAATCTATTACAAAAGAAAAATTCTTCCTCAAAGGGATTACAAACTAGACTGCTACACCAACACAGTGCCAGAAGATTAACTCTCTGTCTCACCAAAAATTCGCATTAAACTGTGCTCTGTCCCAACACACTGTGTCTTAACAATAATACACTGCTATGTAAATTTCCATTACATTACAAAATGGCCTTCGGGATTTTTTATATTAGACATAACAAAATAAATAAAATCTATTTTAAAAAGCCTCCCGGGCCCCACTATACAATGGCGCAAATGTTTTTAATATATGTTAAAACACACACACACACACACACACACACACACACACAGATATATGACCAAGGTTTAATACCTTTCGTTGCGCGATATGTAAAACATATAACCAAAATCATTAAAGAACTATAACATAACATAAACCTTATAACAAAACATAAAACAAACTCTTCCACTCGGACTTCAAAATATTAAACCCGATTGCAAAACAAAATTCGCATTACAAAATTTCCCGATGATGTGAGGGGGTCTTGTAACCCGAAAACTTTAGAACGTGGTTAATAAAACGGTTTTGGGTCCGAAATAGAGGTTCACGGTTGGGCCAAAATAAAACCCGAAAATGTTATGGATTGCAGCATATAAGAGTTTCGGGTCCAGAATTTAGGAATTCGGACGAGCTAAAAAAAAAACCCAAAACCTTTATGCATTTCGGCTAATTGAAACTTCGGGTCCAGATTTTGGCTTTGTGACCCGACTCCAAAACTATGTGATCCAACCATAAGAATCCATGCGTTTTTCCGCTAGCGGTGGGACCACTGTTCCCGTGGCCCAAATCAAAACTTAAACAAACTTCCCACATACACATAAAAATAAAAAATGCTTTGTTTTCTATATAAAATGACTGTAAGGTTTTTAAGCTCCGAACTTGACTGTTCAACCAAAATGGCAAGCGGCGAGTGGCAGAAATTGTTGAAACTAAATTAGAAAGCAGTGCTTGTGCAGAGAAATTGAGGTTAACACTTCAACACTCCCCCTTAAGTTCAACTGCTGGTTTATCAGTCATACCCATGCATATTCTCAAATATTCAAAACTCTTATGCCCCAATGGCTTGGTTAGAATGTCTGCAAACTGCTCCTGATTTCTGCAGTGTTTTAAAATAATTTCTCCATTTTTCACTAGCTCCCTGATGTAGTGAAACTTACCATCTATGTTCTTTGTCCTTTTATGAAACATAATTTTTAGACAATCTTATGGCTGAGCTATTGTCAAAATAAATTATTGTGCCCTTTACTTATTCTTGACATAAACTTCTCAACATCATTCTCATCCACACTGCTTGACATGTTGTTGCTATAGCTACATACTCTACCTCTGCTATAAATAATGCTACAATAGGCTTCTTCTTAGAAGCCCATGAAATGGCTCCTGAACCCATGTGAAAAAAAAAACCATAAGTACTTTTTCGGTCATCTACACTTCCATTCCAATCACTGTCAATGTATCCAATTAATTCTGATTTTTTGGAAGTAGTATATAAAATTCCATACCTTTTAGTTCCTTTAACATAACTTATAACTCTTTTTTCTGCCTGCCAATGTGCTTCTTTTGGCCTCTCCACAAATTTGGAAATTAAACTAACAGCATGCATAATATTTGGCCTAGTTGTAGTCAAATACATGAGGCTACCAGCTATTCTCTTGGTCAAAATAGGATCAAAATCCTTGCTGCTATCCTCTTTACTGAGTTTTAATCCCATTACTGTGGGAGTAATTGTTGCGTTGCAATCCTGCATGTTAAATCACTCCAAAACTTCATTAACATATTTTTCTTGTGAGATAAAAATCCCATTTTCATTTTTCTCTACTTCTATTCCTCAGAAGTATTTCAGCAAACCCATATCAGTCATTTCAAATTCATCTTTCATGACCTTTTTTAAATTTTCAATAAGGTAATCATCATTACCTGTGAAGATCACATCATCAACATATAAAACAAAAATGAGAATCTTACCATCTTTCTCCTTGATATATATGGTGGGTTCTCCCTCACATTTTTGAAAACAATTTTCCAGTAGATAGGAATCTATCCTACTGTACCATGCTATTGGTGCTTGTTTCAGCCCATAAAGAGATTTCTTCAATCTACACACTTTGTGCGCTTGGCCTTTCTTCTCATAGCCTATAGGTTTTTCAATATAAAACTCTTCCATTAACATTCCATTTAGGAATGTTGATTTCACATCCATTTGGTAAAATTTCCACGTGTTTTGTGCTGCTATGGACAACACTGCTCTCATGGTTTCCATTCTTGTAACCGGTGCGAAAGTTTCCTCATAGTCTCTCCCATGTTTCTGCTTATACCCTTTGACAACAAGTCTGGCCTTGTGTCTTTCAATCTTACCTTTAACATTATTTGGTCTTGTAGACCCATTTAACTCCAATAACTTCGTTACCTTTTGGGAGTTCAATTAAATCCCATGTCTTGTTTCTCTCTATGGCATTAATCTCTTCATCCATAGCTTCTATCCATTTCTTATTCTTAATATCTTCTTCAAAATTAATAGGATCATCAACATGAAAATAAAAAGCAAATAAAGAGTTCATACCTTCATTTTCTACCTCTTGCTCATAAATCTCATTTAAATTTCTTAACTTTGTTCCTCTTTCATTTGGTGTACAAGTGCTTGAAGTAGCACTCAAATCTCCTCCTTGTGATGTGCTTGGAGAAGCACTCTCATTTCTTCTCAAGGGTTTCCCTTACTATACTTGTGTTGGTGCTGCTATTGAGGGATGTATTTGAGCCATCTCTTCATCATTTTCATCATGAGACAAACATTTTTTAACATTCACTATTTTCTCAATGCTTCCATCCCAAGCTTCCTCCTTAATGAATTGGACATCTCTGCTCACAATAAATTTCTTGGTGGATGTGTTATAGAACCTGTAAGCTTTGGATTCCTCAATGTATCCAATAAAAATACATTTCTCCCCCTTGTTGTCCAACTTATTTCTCAGCTGATCTGGAATGTGTGCATAAGTCACACAACCAAAAACTTTCATGTGGGCGACTCCTTGTTTTGTGACACTCCATGCTTCTTCCAGAACTATGTTCATTAGTACATTTGTGGGGAATCTATTCAAAATATACACTGCACAATGTACAACTTCATCCCAATAATCATTTCACAAATTTTTTTCCTTTAGCATACTCCTTACCATATCCATGATTGTCCTATTTTTCCTTTCGGCAACTTCATTTTGCTACAGAGTGTACCTTTCTGTAAATTGCTTGTGTATGCCATTTTCTCTGCAAAAACGCAGAAATTATTTATAGATGTACTCACCTCTTCTATCAGTCCTAAAGAATTTGATATGCTACCCAATTTGGTTCTACACAAGTGCTTTAAAATTGCCGATTTTTTCAAACACTTCACTTTTATTTTTCAAAAAATAAACCCAAGTTTTTCTTGTAAAATCATCAATAAAAGTTAACATATAGTGGCTGCTTGCAAGTGATGGTGTTTGCATTGGTCCACATAAATATGAGTGGGAAATTTCTAAGGGTGCTTTTTACCATATGCTTTTTCTGGATGGAAAACTTTCTCTGTGTTGTTTACCCAAGATACAACCTTCACATAGGTTGTCTGGTTTCTCAGTCAATGGTAATCCTCTTACCATTCCTTTCCTATGTAACAAATTAAGAACTCCAAAGTTGAGATGTCCAAATCTCAAGTGCCATAACCAATTCTCATCTTTTTTTTCTCTTTTGAAAGCCTCCTGTGTCACTATTGCCATTTCTTCTCCATTCTTTAAATCTACCCTCATCCTGAGAGGGAACATTATGTTCCTTGTCATCCTTATTTCAGAAATACATTGTTTTCTTGGAGTTTTATCCATAATGATGCATACATAATCTTCAAATAAAACATTGTAGCTCTTTTGAATGAGTTTTCCAATGCTTAACAAATTAAATTTCGTATCTGGCACATAATATACATCAGGTATGCTCTTCTTTTCTCCCTTCTTTGTCAAGACATTTACTATGCCTTTTCCTATGACAGAAATCTTAGTGTCTGTTCCCAATGTGACTTGAGACCTCATATTTTCATTTAACACAGAAAACATATCAATTTTTCTTTTCATATGGTTACTACAACCTGAATCTGGAAACCATAAATCTTCACTCTTTTCCTCAGCCATATTACATGCTAAAAACAATTTATCTTGGCTGATATTTTCTCTAGTGAAATTTGCACTGGGTCTATTACCCATATCATTCTGCTTCCTCCTACATTCATTTGTATAATGCCCATATTTTTTACAATAATGACATTGGACATTAGATTTATCATACTTTTGTCCATAATCATGTTGTTGTCCACTTTGTTGGTTTTTTCTTTGGCCTTGGTTCTGATTTTGATTGCTGCCCCTTCGTTGAGAATTTTCTTGGCTGTTTCTTCCTCCTCTATTTTGTCTTCTGCCTCTTCCTCTCTTGTTTCCTTTGCCTTGACCTCTTCCTCTTCCAAAGGAAATTTGCATCTTCAAGGCATGCTCCAAATATGAGTTTTCATTTCTACCCAATCTTTGTTCATGTGTCATCAGTGATGCATGAAGCTCATCAACTGAAAAGTTTGAGAGATCCTTTGTCTCTTCTATGGTGGTGACTATAACATCAAACCTTGAGGGTAAGCTCCACAAAATTTTCTCCACAATCCTTATTTCTTCAAGTGTCTCTCCATGAGACCTTATCTGCGTGACCATACCAATCACATGTGTGAATAATGAGTCTATGTTATGAGACTCCTTCATGCAGATAGTCTCAAAATCTCTCTTCAGCAACTGTAGTTTTGCTGTCTTCACTTTCTCCATGCCTTGATAGGTTGTCTTGAGAGTTTCCCATGCTTCTTTGGATCTCTTAGCTGTTGCTATCCTTGGAAACACACTCTCATGTACTGCTTGATACAAATAGAAGAGGGCTTTAGAGTTATTCTTCTTATTGCACTTCAACAAGTCCCTCTCTGCCTGTGTTAAGGCATTAAACTCATTTTCATCTACTGGCTCTTCAAAACCATCCTTAACAAGTTCCCATAAGTCTTGAGAGGAAAACATGGCTCTTATAGTGATTTCCCAATAATCATAGTTTTTCCCATTAAACTGTGGGAGCTGAGCATTACCAATACTCATGCTTGTGCTGGCTCCTGCCATGCCTAGCACTCTGAACTATGCTTTAAATCTTGACTGTGAATTTATAAAATAAACTGACTGTCTTCAAATAGTAACACACAAATTTTTCTTGAGAATACCTTGGATTCTTTTGACTGAGCCTTCACTTTGCCGGAGAAGCTACTGCAAAAAAAATCCTTCCTTCAGCTTCTTTGACACCTTTAAAGATCCTGGTCTAGCTTTGATACCATGTTGGAATTTCAGAGAATTCCAAAACAATACAGAGAGAATGATACGCTCTTTCTAACACATAGAATTAAAAAAAAAAAAAATCTTCACAGGTAGACAGAGTTTTCATAAACTTTCTATTTCATTAACTGTATAAATCTATTACAAAAGAAAAATTCTTCCTCAGAGGGATTACAAACTGGACTACTACACCAACACTGTGCTAGAAGATTAACTCCAGGTCTCACCAAAACTTCACACTAAACTATGCTCTGTCTCAACACACTCTATTTTAACAATAATACACTGTTGTGTAAATTTCCATTACATTACAAAATGGCCTTCGGGATATTTTATATCACACATAACGAAAGAAATAAAATCTATTTTAAAAAGCCTCCCGGGCCCCATTATACAATGGCAGAAATTTTTTTAATATATGTTAAAACAGATATATATATATATATATATATATATATATATATATATATATATATCTGTGTGTGTGTGTGTGTGTGTGTGTGTGTGACCAAGGTTTAATACATTTCGTTGCGCGATATGTAAAACATATAACAAAAAACATTAACGAACTATAACATAACATAAACCTTATAACAAAACATAAAACGAACTCTTCCGCCCGAACTTCAAAAGATTAAACCCGATTGCAAAACAGAATTCACATTACAAAATTGCCCCATGACATCAGGGGGTTTTGTAACCCGAAAATTTTAGAACGCGGTTAATAAAATGGTTTTGGGTCTGAAATAGAGGTTCACAGTCGGGCCAAAATAAAACCTGAAAATGTTATGGATTGCAGCATATAAGAGTTTCGGGTCTGGAATTTAGGATTTTGGACGGGCTCAAAAAAAAACCCAAAACCTTTATGCATTTCGGCTAATTGAAACTTCGGGTCTGGATTTTGGCTTTGCGACCCGACTCCAAAACTATGTGATCAAACCATAAGCATCCATGTGTTTCTGCGCTACGGGTGGGACCACTGTTCTCATGGCCCAAATCAAAACTTAAAAAAAATTCCCGCGTACACATAAAAATAAAAAATGCTTTGTTTTCTGTATAAAAGGACTGTAAGGTTTTTAAGCTCCGAACATGAATGTTCAACCAAAATGGCAAGCGAACAGTGGCAGAAATTGCTAAAACTAAATTAGATAATGGCGCTGGTGTAGAGTAGTTGAAGTTAACACTTCAACGTTATCGCCCTCACCCCACGCTCTTTTCTTTGCTCCGTCATTGTTGATGTTTTCTTTGCAACCACGATTAAAATACGTGTCTTCTTCTATATACAAACCCTCCCAAAACCCTTCTTCCATACTCCTAGAGCCTTTCACTTCAAATTCTCACTGCTCTCAGTAGGAGATCTAATTAACAGAGTCCCGACGTTTACTCGATCTATCTTCAAAAGATACTTCCGCTTTCTATTCTCCAAAATTATTCCATATATATAAGTTTTACAAAATATCTATTTTTGTTAGGGTTTCCCCATTTCTTTCCAGGTCATATGCTCGTTATGGGTGTGGCTGACAATTCATCTGGTAATTTGCCATCAGAAGTCTTTCCAGGGCCACATACTTTGGCATACTTACCAAATTGGTCAATTTTGATAAATATGTGGAGTAGAATAGCTGGAAGATTTAGAATTTCTTAATTGTACATAGTGAAATATAGATACATAGTGAAATTTAGATTCTGCCAAATTTGATCACTTGATGCGGATATGAAACTAATTAACCTAGAAACATATACATTTCTGTCAGATTTGATCACTTGATAAGAACATGAAACTAATTAACCCATTTTTTCAAGTTTGATCACTCTATATGTTATTCATACATTCATGATTTTGTTTACTAGATTTTATATTTTGAATAGGAGTTGGATCTTATACACTAATTTGATGTCTGCATTTTTTTTAATGTAAAATTTAAATATTGATATCGAAATATTTTTTTATTATAAAACTTGAGAAAATATGAGAGCTTCTTCTATATATTTGATCCCTCATTGGGTTAATATGGATTTATAGTAATTATAATTATTTATATGTTATTAATTAATTTATATTCTTGACAAAAATGGGTTGTCAAACTAAATTTTATTTTTTGTTTTACTTTTATAATTATTTTTTTTATTATTTTATTTTATTTTACTTTTCGTTTTTTTTTTATTATTTTTTTTTTTATTTTACTTTTAATTTTATTTTTATGTAATTTGGTGAAGTCAAACACCTCTTATTGGTTTATTATTTAATGATTTTAAGGAGTAATTTGGAACATTCTGTGAACATTGTGTGTTTTACAATTTATTTTATTTAGATTATTTTAACAAGTTATTAATTTACTATGGTAAAAAAAAAAGATAAAATAGGTTAAGATAAAAAGAATTAAAAATAATCAACTTTTAAACTTGTTTTAATTTTAAAAAGGTTATTTCCCATTTATAATAACATTTTATACAATCTAATATTAAAATGTTCTTAATATATAGAGCCTATGAAATAGAAAATTATTTTGGTTAAATAGAAATATTTAATAAAATACATTTAAGTATTGGGGGGTTTTCAAAGTAAATTATATTAGATATCATTTTTTGGGATTTAAGTGCGTTAAGTAGGTCATTCATCCATCTATGACCATTCCCATGAGAGGTAGTCATAAGTGACTAATTTCTCATGATTTTCGAATAGTCCACTTAGCACTCATTCCATCCAATGACACTCACAGTGGTGAAGAATGACAAAGTGGATTATTAAACAATCATGAGAAAATGGTCAATTACCACTACCTCTAATGAAAATGGTAATATATGAATGACTTAATTAAAGAATTTGCATCCCAAAAAATGATATGTAATAAAATAAATTTTAAATACAAAATTTTGTCACATTTCATAAATATATAACTAAATTTTTTATAATTATAAACAAAAACATTATACTTATTGAATTTTTGTCTTTTGTTTGTGCGTAATAACTCTCCATATATAAATTGTAGTGTTAAAATCAATTTATGCTAATCATTTTATTGTTGTAATAGTTAAAGAATCTTTATGAAGTAGGGATGTTGTGAATGTTGTTCAAACACATTGTCTTTTATAAGATTCTGCTTCATGGACCTATAGTAGAGGGGGTTTTTTTTACATGGGGATGTTGTTGATGTCAATAATGCTTTTAAACATGGTGATTTTGATTCTCAAATATTCTACTTCATGTTGTTGTGGTATAGATAATTGGACATTCTTTCAAAGAATGGTTTGGAGATTTTGGAGCTTGAGGGAATTTTGCTACAAACTCGCATGTTACGTCTCTTGGTTTCAAATACTCCAAGGAATTTCGCCAAGTATACCTTTAAGGATTTTATGTCACAATATGATAAAAATTGGATCATTATAATATTTTTCATCCATATTGATGTATTGAAAGTGTAAAAATCAGTGTAATAAGCCACGGGACCATTTCTACCGGCGGGACCCACTTTGTGAAACAGGGTTTGAAACCTTCTCGGAACATTTTTCGGTACCAAATGACGTTTTTTGGGGGTAAAAAAATATCTCTTTAACACATAACCTTTTCATGTTGTACTACACACAGATATATTTCTAAAAATAAAATAATCACGCCAATCGAAATATGTATGAAAACACTATATCACTGAAAAGTTGACCTTCCTATTATGACACCTATAATTTGGGAGGATGTCCTGTGAGCTACAATTATTCATGGAAAAGTGGCATGCCACGTGTTTGTGTTGTAAAATACTCTAGAAGATTACATATTGTAACTTTAGTTAAGAGTTGATGTAGACAAACTTAACCACTAGTATACTATCAGATTGTGTTATAACCATGCAACTAGGATGAAGAGGCACTTCATTGTCTTCAGATAATTTTGTTCCATAGTTGAGAAAATATACCAAAGAGGGATAGGAGGTAGCGCATACATGGATTATTTTTGCACTATAAAAATCGAGGGGCTATAGGACTTACTTATTTGTACCTACATCCATACTTCTAGAAAGAGAAAGATAGTGACGCGGCCTCACCTTTGAGCAGGGATTTCTCCCAAAATTGTTTCCTAGAGTATAACTTGTGTCATATATGTGTTTCCAAGATTAATTTTTCATTCTCTATACTTCTGCATAATTTCCATTCGCATGCATGCATTAATTACAGTTAGAAATACATACCTTGAAATTTAAATAAATTATAAAATTTTATAATTTTCATATTTCTAATATAATATTATTCGATCTTTTGTGACAAAGTGTCCAGTCGAATATCCATGAAAGTTTATAGATCATTTGGTCTCAGAGTTAGCTTCTTAGGATATTTTGTGGAGATTTCACAAATCTAAATCGGCGAGGACGGAAGTTGTAAAACCATAATTATGGTCGAGGCATCTGTGAATGAAAATTGTGTTCCTATAGATGTGAGGTTTACGTTGTTGGAAAAAAAATTAGAAAATATCAACTGCAATGTAAACCTCCTCATGGTGGACTTGAATAACAAGTTGTGGATATTTGGAGATGATGGGGGTTCGAATGAAAAGGAAAAATCAGAATGGGGATCAAAAGATTGAGGAGAAACATAGAACCAATCAAAGAAATAAGCCAATAAAGATCAACCCAGTTTTAGTGTCATGAACCAATAAAAGTTCCTTTTTAAAATGGAAGCAATGGTAGATATCAAGTCCTACCAGAGTGACATCGATGCCCTGAAGATGAACCACTAGTTGCAACAACTGCGCATCGCATCGAGGAAGGGAAAAAAATTTCATTCGCGCAGCTGAAATTTGAGGGCCAATTATTAACTTAGTGGGAGAGCCATGCAGAAACCCTGAGGTGGGAGGGAGAATCTTTAGTGACTAAGTGGGAGGATTTAAAAACCCTCATTATGTCACATTTTTATCCCATTGTGCACGTGTAGGTGCAATTGATCCTATGCAATTACTCCATGCAAAGTTCAGGCAAAATCGTTCAGGAGTACGCCACAAAATTAAAAAATATGTCTATAATGTTGGTTATCTCTCCAAAGAACCCATATTTACTCCTAAAGTATCTTGGGGGTATGGACCTCCACCTGTGTGAGAAAGTAATGTTGTTCAAGCCCAAATCAGTGGACGAGGCTTGTGTACAAGTACAATACCTGAAGAACATATGCTAGAAGAGAGAAAAATCAAGTGGATCGAAGAAGAAGGAGCAATATGATGCTTCTAAGGAGGGAAATAAGAATAAAAAAGGGGGAAGTTAAAAAGATGATAGTCACAACACACTAGTGAAAATATCCTAGCAACCCTTGCAATCACTGCAACATTGATGGTGATATAGAGGATATGTGCTAGAAGTTGCATCGAGAGATAAACCTGAAGAATAAGAAGAAATATAATAAGAAGAAGAATATCATGGCCACGTATTGGAGTGATCAAGTTGAAAGTAACTTAGACATGGATGAGAAGATAATGTGTACATCAATGCAGAAGGAGGGGAATCCCAGTATCATTTAGTACTAGGAAGAGAAATAAATTATCAAACGCTTCCGTATAAAGATACAAGTCAAGAAGACAAAGATTGATGATCTGTTTGACTCACGATGACACCTGAATCTCATTTTAGCAGAGATGGTCAAGAAGTTGGGGCTAGAATTTTATGATCACCGAAATGCATATCCACTCGAATGGGTAACTTAGGATGTAGATTCGAAGATAACTAAACAGCGCAAAATTAGATTTGCAATAATGCTCATTTTATTGGCGAAGTAGAACTATATGTGGTTCCCCTTTATGTATGTGGAGTTTTTGAATAAAAGGGGTCTCGACCCAGGTTCAGAGATAGTTGTGCACCAACAAAACCCTCTCTTACTGGCCCTTTAAGCAATGACCTACTGCACAAATCGCAGTCTCACCCGAAGCAATATTGGGGGATGTGAGAACTAGGTTTCTGCACCCATAGGGACAATGGTGTGTGGATTTACACCTTAACATCCACTCATGCTTGTTTCGAACTACACATATCCATTTACCTACTTTAACAATTTGTACTTCATCCATCAACCAGTACATATGTGCACTGTGTCTTTATCATTAAAACACAACATAAAGCATATAAATAACTTCACAACACGGATAATAATAAATACAATACATGGGCACAAATATATCTTCAAAAATTTTCTTCCTTTATCACGGTAAAACTCTTGAGTACATACACCTCATCGACCTATACACAAAGCTACAACTAGTCTGTGCACAAAGCTTCTGACTCTTTAATGCCTCCACGCACAAAGCTACACACCCTTCCCTTAAGACCCACAACATACTAAAGATATCTAATCCAAGTTTTTGTGCTCATCAACTATCACAAATCATGACTTTAGCTTGACATTACATTGCTTTTTATACCCTTTACATTCATACAATATCATGGTCCACATACCATGGGAAGATAAGAACTAATAAATAAACTTGAACCCTTTACAAAAATAGGGGCTTCGACCCACACAAAAGCCCAAAACCTCTGCGTGACAGATGTATATTCATTGGACCACGCCCTCCACTTCCTCAAAATGAAAATTATTTGACTCAAATTGGACCAAGTTCCATCATGCCCAACAGGCCCCCCAACACTCACATGTGACTCATCCAAAGTCACTCAGCTCGTGGGCCCCAAACCTTATCTAAAATTTTGGTGTAGGTTGTACTCAATAGCTGGATCATCACTGCAAACTTCTTCTTGTACGGTTCTGTGAAAATATACCTCTGATCCACATATCCCTGGGTCAAATCTTGGAACCGATAAAAGAACCATTTTTTGACTCAAAGGGGTCTCCACCCAAGTTTAGAGTTAACTGCACACCAAAAAAACCTTTATTACCGACCCTTTTGGAACTGACCTGCTGCACATATTACATTCTTTCCGAAGGAAATATTGGGGGATACCAAAACCAATTTTCTACATCAAGAGATACAATGGAGTGTGTATTTACGACTTAAATTCTACTTATGCTTGTTTGGAAGTGCGCGGATGCATTTACCTACTTTAACAGTTTCTACTTCATCCATCAACCAATAATTATGCTTATTGTGCCTTTATCCTTAAAAAATAACATAATTCATATAAATGACTTCACAATACATATAATAATCAAATACAATGCAAGGACACAACGACATCTTCAAAGCTATTCTTCTTTTATTATGGTAAAACTCTTCAGTACATACACTTCTTCGACGTGTGCACAAAGTTTCACACAATCTGCAAACAAAAATGCAGACTCTTCAAGGCCTCTGTGCACACAGATGCATACCCTTCCCTTAAGACCCAAAATCGACTAAAGATATATAATCCAAGTGCTTGTTCTCATCAACTATCATAATTCATGACTTCGACTTGACATTACATTTCTTTATATAGCCTTTACATTCATATAATATGATGGTCGACATACCATGGGAGGATCAAAACTAATAAATAGACCTAAACCCTTTACAAAAATAGGGTCTTTGACCCACCTCAAATCTCCCAAGATCCGTGTAGTACACTCATCTTCGCTTGAATGCGCACTCTGCTTCCTGAAAATGCAGAGTCTTTGACTCAAAATTGTACCAAGTTGGGCCAAGCCCAACAAGAGTCGTGTTTGGGATTCCATAAATGTACATTCATAATGGAATATTCATGACAATATCCAACCAGTATCTCTTCATCAAGGATGAAAAGTCATTCATCATCAATGTGCACCATGACAAGGCGAAAATCTCACAGGTACGTGTCAGCTAAGAAGAGAAATTGATTAGTTCCACCAAGAAGCATGTTTTATTATTTTTAAGAGGATTCAATAAGAGGCAACATATACCTGGAGTGTTATACAAAGAAACAAAAAAAAAAAATTCCATTGTTATAGGAATACATGGATGTGTTTTGAGAGCATAAAGGGTTACCACCTAAGAGATAAGTGGATCACATGATCCAACTATTGCTGGAATCCCCATTGACAAATATTAGGTTGTACAAGGAATCTATTATAGAAGCAACTAAGGTGACGAAATATTTGAAGCAACTTCTTGAACAAGTTTTCATTCGAATGAGTACATCACCCTTTGTGTTACCCATCATCATTGTTCCAAAGAAGGATGGGACTTGGTGAATGTGTATAGATTATAGGGAGTTGAACAAAATCATGCTCAATAAAAAATACGCCCTTTCAAGGATAGGTGATTTGTTGGATTAGCTTCAGCAAGAAAAATACTTCCCTAAACTAGACTTGAAGTTTGTATATCACTAGGTTCGCATCAAAGAAGAAGATATCCGAAAGACTGCCTTGAAAACCAGGAAAGGTTTGTACAAGTGGTTAGTCATTCCATTTGGCCTATGTAATGTAACATATACGTTAATGATATTAATGAATGATATATTGTGCCATATTCTAGATTCATTTGTTATTATCTATCTCGATGTTATACTGGTATATATTTATACCTCGCACGGGCATATTTCACATTTGATGCAGGTGTTGGAGGTATTGAAGAAGCACTAGCTACTAGTGAATTTCACGAAGTGCTTGTTTTCACAATAGTCCTGAGTTTATCTAGGGTATGTGAATGGTGGACACGAATTGAAGATAAATCCTTCCAAGATGGAGGCCATCATAAATGGTTAGTTCCTACTAATTTTTCTTAGGCCGAGAGTTTCATTATGGCAGCATAGTACATGAGGAAATTCATAGCCTCATTTTGAGTGGTAGAAATACCACTCCATGCCTTAACATCAAATAGAAATAGTTTCGAGTGGGGAAAATGTCAGCAGATGGATTTCGAGGAGTTAAAGAAGAATATCATTCAAGCACCAATTATTGCATTACCGAACTTGCAACGGCCCTTTGAAGTGGAGACGGATGCAAGTGGGTATGTTATTGGAGTTGTCTTGATGCAAGGAGGAATGCTTGTATGCTTCCATTCCATTTTTTTTTCATGGGGCAGTTATTAACTACCCTTCCTATGTTAAGGGACTCCATGTCATGCTGAAATATGTGAATAAGTGGAATGTTACAGGGAAAATGACCTCGTCATCAGCTCAGAGGAGAAGGTCACATGGAAGGAATAAAATGAACCAGAAAAAGACCCATTTTTCCAAGGTAACACGCCTGCAGAGGCACCTAGGTAGAGTTATAATGCACCCTATATAGGCAAAGGGAGCGTTAGTGCCTAGGGTAATGCTCTGTCTTGCCTAAGGGGTAGTGTTATCTATGTTTTCATGTGAAAGGGGAAATATCCCATGGAAATTAACTCTCATTTCCTGGTTTTTCTCAGAATGAGTGAGTTCAAAAGCAACAACTTATGGAACAAACCTCTTATTATATGTTTCCAAACACAACTGAAAACTATAGAGGGAAAAATCAAGGAAAAGTGCGGAAACATAAATATATTTCCCAATTCAAGCAAATTGAAAGGATTGGCAAGGTTTGCCCTCTCCATTTTTAATAAATTGGATGTTTGGGTCGTTGGTCAAATTTCAAAGGTTTGATCATATGTAGAGAAGAATTTCATTTTTGAGTGTGAGGCTTAAGGATTGACAAGGTTCATTGAGGAATCTTAGCCCAAGCATCATCACACTCGGAGATAGAGAAATAGGGAGAGGAATTAGAAGACAGAGAAGGGCTTGGTATAACCAATGGTTATAATCCTCCTTCTTATCAATCAAGAGAACTCTATCTGTTGTGTCCATTTGATATTTCAGTGTCACATTTGTTGTTCATTTGTCTATGAAGGATGATATAAATGGCTGAGATTTTCATAGTTAAATGTCGATTATATTAATTTTTAATTATTAGTTAGCGATACGAGTGTGAAGACTACACGAGCTCTTTGTTTGGATGCAGGATCTATATTTGGATCTAGTGAGGAAGGACTTCTACCACGCCGCTTAGCTCTCTCCATACGATCTTCTGTCCACAAAGAGGTAATCATTCAATATCTCGCTTTGTCAATTATATATTACTATGAACATATATAAAATTTATTTGTAACTTTACAACTAATCTGAGAGTCTGCCTCATGCACATGAAAGCCCTGAGAGGTATATTTATCAACTACCACCCAAGAATTTTACCCCTTAGTAGAAATGGCGACTCCACTGGGGAGTTAACCCCAAGTTTTGGATTGTTTGTTCCTAAGGCTTCGGCTCTTCTCCTCTACTCACATACCCTTATGATCAATTTACATGCTCTGTAATCATCTTAGTAGCTCACAGAGTCCAGAATATACCCTGCCTAGCCATTTGTACAACTTTACCTAGAGTAACACTCCCCCTGAGAGTGTTTGAATGTGTTATAACACTGCTTATGCTCAAATACAATGCGTTAGTCCTATCATTTACGCTCTGTAGCCTTTGCCTACCAGCGTTGCCCAACCAAAACCTATTTGTTATACCCCTGTTGTGTTTCTGTTTGGCTATGGAGTTATTGGTTACCAGATTAGCTTCTATTTCTCGATCCCTATTCTTGGTTACTAGCTAGCATTTTTAGTTTTCTTGTTTAAAAAGTTAGTGTTACTCACATCTACTTTTTGAAGAAGGATTTTTTTTTTTTGTAGTTTTATGAGCATAGTTCAATTCATTTTGAAATTTTTTGGTTAATGGGTGAAAATGTGAAGTTGGGTTACACTTTTTGCCCTTTTTTGAGAAAAAACT
Source organism: Pinus albicaulis (assembly GCA_034641835.2). Taxonomy (NCBI): domain Eukaryota; kingdom Viridiplantae; phylum Streptophyta; class Pinopsida; order Pinales; family Pinaceae; genus Pinus; species Pinus albicaulis. The sequence goes on along the minus strand of CM076581.1, from coordinate 1,198,990,117 downwards.
TTCATTTTTTCTATTCTTCAACGTTATGCAAGCTAAAACATTTTTTCTGTTTAGAATTTCATTTTGTGATAAAAATAAAATTTGTCAGAAATTTTATTAGCTTTTTGTTACTTATTTTTTGGAATTTTTTTATACCAATTTGATATGTCAACTTAGCGTTTATTTGATTGTGTGTTTTTTAGCAATCAAAGGATTCATAAGAATTCATGTTAATACGCAATGTTTTATTCTTTGAAACTTTGTGTTTTTGAGAAACAAAATGTGTTACAACAATCTAGACAGAGTATACTTCGGTTTCGTCATATTTACAAAGCCAACAGATGCATATCATAATTACTAGAATTTTTTCAACTGGTCCAATATGAAAAAACTGCATATTTTGAATATGTTTCATGATGCAAGAAATTCCTTAACATATAAGTTATCAACTAAAAATATTAAAACTACCCATTAGAGACAATGGACCAATGTAATGCACCATAAATTTTTCAATTTTTTTTACAATATATTTTGGGAGATACAGAATTATGATTTCACTGAATCATAATGACCTTCAGAAATTGTTTGTACCCATTTTATTACAAAATTAATTAAAATTAGTAAATATTTATGAAATTCCATAAAAGTTGTATTTCCTAAAAGTAGATTCAATTCTAAAAATTCTTGTTCTAGTTTCGACAGTTAATTCAAAATGTTTCATGGAGATTAATCCATCCAAAGTTGCATATACGTATTCAGATCTTGGGCGTGCGTAGTTGCTAACGCATTAGTGCGGCCGAACTCTAAAAAAAACTTTGGTCGAATTCTTTTTTGCGCCGATGGCCTCTTAAGTCTAAAGACATAGAAGTTCAGCTGAACTTTCATCCAATTTACTGTTGGCTGGAAAATACCATGGAACCCCTCCAAAAAAACAACGAAAATCATAGGTTTTAGCAAAATTATTGCATAACTTTGTACTGAAATTCATTTTCTTCTTAAAATTATTTTTGGCTATCACAAAAATTCAAGAAAGAAGTATGCAACAAAGTAGTTTCATTGTCCTCCTAGTAAATATTTCCCGCAAAGGAAAAGGTATTTTCCTACAAAGAAAGCTAGGCGACAATGTGTAGTCTTCAGGAAAAGAACCAAGCCAAATAAACACACCAGGTGTTTTATCTGTGGAAAAGAAGGGCATTTTGCGAACAAATTCTGAACTAAAAAGACTACTCAACAGGTGAAAATCATGGATATCTTCTCCACAATCCATGATCCTTAAGATTGGGATCTCATATCCCATTCTGATGGTGAATATTTTGAAGTGTCTGATACTTCTTCTAATTTAGAAAATGATATTGAGGAATTAAGAGATTTGAATAATCTAGCTATTAGTTCATCTTTTGATAGTTCTGATTATGATGAAACATTTATTCCAAACATCAAAATGTTTCATATATCTCCTCTTGATAATATTCAATCTCAGGTTAACTTTGTTAAGTTACAGATATCTCAGCTTGGACCAGGACAGTTCACTATCAAAAGAAGAATTCAAGATAAATTGCATACTCTTGAAAGCCAAGTTCCTTCTTCAGACTATTGTCATTTTACAAAGGCGGTAGGGATAAGGATAAAGGATGAAGATTTTGAAGTCGAAATTGAAAAATAATTTGAAGATCCTTTTAAGCCTCTAATAATCACAGGAAAAACTTCACCAGGTAATGATCAAGTATCCATCTTATGCAATCAGTCAAGTCAACTTGAAACAGCCTTTCAGCAAACAAGAAATAAAATGGTACATCTTTCCTCTAAACTTCAAGATAGTCTTGCTGAATATGAAGAATGTAATTCCACATTGACAAAGCTATTAATGGTTAATATTCTAGCTGATTTGCCTATGAAATCCAAAGATGTTGATCTTGTTGATATACTTAATGTGGGAGATAGAGTAGTTATTCCTATCAAAATACAAGTTCCCAAAATCAAGGAATATACTCTGGATGCTCAAATTGATTCTGGTGCCATGAGCAGCTGCTGTAAATATGGAGCAATCCCTGAATACTATTGGTAGCCTACAAATATTTCTTTTAGAGATGTTAACAAAGAAATCATGGAAATTAAGCACATTGCTCCTGACTTTCCTATATTTTTAGGTGACATCCCAGCACATGTTACCTTATACAGTTATGATACTGGTTCTGATATGCTCTTAGGACATGATTTCCTTAAAAGATTTATTCCTGTTACTTTTGCTCATGAGTCAGTCATCTTGACTACATCTTCTAGTCCTATATCACTTCCTTCTAAAAGTGATTACAATATAATTGTTCCTCCTGAAGAATCTGATCTCTTACATACAAATTTGATTGATCTTTCCAAGATACAAAAGATAATCAAGAATGTTGAGTTGCATGGAAAAAATACACTGCAACCAGTAGCAGAAAAACTACACAAAGATTGCACATCAGAACATCCAGATGATTTTTGGACAAGAGAAAAATATTTTGTGGCTTTGCCTTACAAAGAAGGTTATGTTCCTCGTCCACAAAAATAAATTGAAAATCACATGAGTCCAACAGAGCAAGAATTCTGCCAGAAATAATCATCCCAATTACTGGATCAGAAGCTAACTGAACCTTGCAAAAGTCCTTGGGCTTGTCTAACATTTCATGTTAATAAACATAGTGAGAAAAAAAGAGGAAAGAAAAATCTTGTCATCAATTATAAATCCTTAGATGAAGCCTTGATTCCTATCAGATATCTTCTCCCAAACAAAGAATTGCTGCTAGCCAAAATTGCTAATGCCAACATTTTCTGTAAGTTTGATCTCAAAAGCAGATTTTGGCAGATTGGCATACTTCCAGAAGAAAGGTACAAGACCGCCTTCACAGTTCCAAATGGACAATTCCAGTGGGTTGTAATGCCTTTTGGTCTTAAGAATGCTCCATTAGAATTCCAGAAAAGGATGGAAGATATTTTTCGGAGTACGTATTTTATTATTGTATATATAGATGATTTTCTTATTTTCAGTAGATATGTAAATGAACATAAAGTGCATCTAGCACAATTTAACAAACTAGTTTTTCAACATGGCTTGGTTTTATCAGATTCTGCAGAAAAGTTCCGGATTGGTAAAGTGTCTATTGATTATCTTGGTTTTCATATATAACAAGGCCAAATTCAGCTCCAACCACACATCCTGATAAATCTCCTCAAATTTCCAGATGTTTTGCCAGATATAAAATATGTCCAAAGATTTTTAGGATGTTTGAATTAAATCAAACAATTTTATGAGCACCAAGCAAGAGATACCAAATTTTTGCAGAAAAGGTTAAGGAAAGAATCTTATTGGACTCCAGAAATTACAATTGCTGTCAAAACAATAAAGAGTAAGATTCAGAATCTGCCTAGACTAAATTTTCCTGATACTAATCTTCTTGTTGTCCTAGAAATAGATGCTTCAAATCACACTTGGGCGGTAGTGCTATTGCAGAAACATGGAAAGAAAGAATTAGTTTGTGGCTACACATCAAGGTCCTTTGATTCAGTAGAAACCAAGTATCCTTCTTCTCACAAAGAAATACTTGCAGTAAAAAGGGGAATCAAAAGATTCTGCTTGTTTCTCAAAAGCTCCAATTTCATTGTCAGAACAAATTTAAAGCATATGAAAGGCATCCTTTCTAATAAAAGACTACTTGAGCAAGGAAGCACTCGAGTGTTAATATGGGCTCTTTGGTTAGATGGTATTGATTTTTATATCTTCTACATATTAGGTGTAGAGAACTATTTGGCAAATATGTTAACCAGAGAAGGTGCTCCAAAGAAAAAAGAAATTAAAATGTTTCGACCAATTCTACAAGGAGAATCTTATGCATCTCAAAAGCATAGAAGGTCTTGTCAAGTCAACATTTGTAGTCAGTGTAAATATGAATTCTGTTGGGATTTCTTAGTTTCCAGAATTAAGTCTCTTCCTCCTAAATTCATGCAAATGGTTTTGCAAAAAATGGTTTGATTCAGAGTCATGCATGTTAGGATATAATAGTGAGTTGCCATATGGAGATAGGGTTTGGTGATTCTATTATAATTTGTCTCCAGAACAAAGTCCTGTATATTTTTCATTCATCTAGAACAGTAATTGGTCATGGCAAGATTGTTTCATCATACACCAGAGAGCTAGAGTTCATGGTTCTGTCACAATTTCAACCGATACATCATAACTAGCTAGTCTGTGGAATACTTGGAGTTCTTGGTTCAAAATATTCTTGTATAAATACATGCCATGCACTTCTTGGATGCTTGACAGTAATTTCAAGGAGACAATACGTACTCTTTCTTGGGAACTGAACATAGCAGGAAGAAATGATTATACTATGGAATTTGAATTCAGGCATGAAGATTCAGTAGTGGATCTAATAGAAGACAACCATAGAGTTGAACCACAGTTTAACTTATTTGTGAGTTTTATTGGGATAATTTCAGTAGAGCCTAGTTTTTGGCCATCCAATACTTTATATTTTCCATTTTGTTGTTGTCTTCGAGAATTTGCGCCTTATTGGTTATATGATTCCGTCCCAGTAGACATCCGAACTTTTGATATCGAAGCATGACTTGACCAGATTGAGGCTGACAGATTCCAAGATAGTGATTGATAGCTTATGATCACTCCTTCATATCATAAGTCTTTTGTAATTATTAGGAATTCCACATTTTTTGGTAAAGGCTTTCATGGGGTTTGTCCTTGTAAGAATCTCCAATGTGTTTGATAAGGCTTTCGTGGGGTTTGTCCTTTAAAGAACTTCCACTATGTATTTACTTTAAAGATTCTCTCTTATCAGAAAAGAGCCAATGTCCTAGAATCCAGCCAAAAGGAATGATGAGATGAGATCCGGTATTCGGTAAACGTTGTAACCTGATGACCTTGTAATATCCTTATAAAAGGATAGTGAGTAGAAGTGATAGGCATTCGAAGTTTGAGTATGAGTTTGGGTCTAAGTCTGTAAAGAGTCTTTTATTAATATATTGAAGATTTTTTTTCAAGATCTGAGAAGCTTGCATGTCAGTGTGCTCAGCACTGATAAGAATATAAAGTGGCGAGATCTATGATATGTTTGAGCGTTATATATTGTTGTGTTCGATATTGTGCTGTGTTCGTGTTTTCGTATATTTTGGTATCATATTTTCGTATATTGTCCATATTTTCACACATTTGGTCTAATTTTACAAAGGTCTTGGTCTTATTTTGCAAAAAATTGAATTGTTTTGGTTTAAAGACTTTTCTTGGAGGTACATTCAAAGAAAATTTTTGCAAAAGGTTGTTTTGGGTTTAAGGAATTTTCTTGTAGGTACATTCAAAGGAAATTTCTTGGAGGTATGTGATACATTTTTTGGATGTTTTCTGGGCTTCATTTTTTTTGAAAGTATGGATTTGGGATTAATTTCGAAAGGACATTTTCTGGACATTTTTTGGACATTTTTTGGAAGTATTTTTTAAAGTGATATTTTTTGAAGTATTTTTTAAAGTGGAATTTGGTCTGATTCTACAAAGGTCTTGGTCTGATTTTGCAAAGAATTGTCTAATTTTGCATAGAATTGTTTTGGGTTTAGGGACTTTTCTTGGAGGTACATTCAAAGGACATTTCTTGGAGGTATGTGATATATTTTTTGGATGTTTTTGGGCTTCATTTTTTTTTAAAGTATGGATTCAGGCTTCATGTTTTTTTAAAGTACGGATTTGTGCTTAATTTCGAAAGGAAATTTTTTGGAAGTATTTTTTAAAGTGATATTTTTTAAAGTATTTTTAAAGTGCCATTTTTTAAGAAGTTGGAATTAATTTTCAATGGTCATTTTTTGGAGGCAGTTTTTGAAGTGACATTTTTTTAGAGTACATGTTTTGGTTTGAAGTAAATATTTTATAATGATTTTTTAAAATGAGTTTTTATCTAACTTTTTAAATGAATTTTTTTTTGCAGGACTTGCAAGTAAATATGTTGAGCTTCGTTTCATTTTTAAAAGACATTTTTTTCTCATATTTTTTAAAGTAAGTGTTTTGAATTGGAGTATGTATTTTTTGCAAAATTTTTAAAATGAGTTTTTTTTTTTTAAATTAAATCGTTTCTGATGTTTTTCTTCATTATGTCTTTTTCTAAATTTTTGAAGGAAATTTTTTGAACTTCATACCCTATTATCATGGGAAATCGAAGGAATTGTACAAGAAAATATTATCAAAAAAGAGAACCTGAGGAACGTAGAGAAGAGATGAGACAATCTCCCAAAAGAAAGATAGAAGCACTCTCTAATATTGAAGTGGAATATCAACCTCAACTAGAAGTTAAAGAAGGTATGTAAATGTAAATATTATGATTTTGATATATTTAAAATTTTCCTAGTGTAAAATGTGAAGCTTAATTTTTATTTGATGAACTAATTTGAAAAATATTTTGTAATGTAATTAAGATATTATCATGTTGATGAGATACAAAATTTTGAAAAATTCCGGTGAAGAAATTGAATCACAAGGTATATATATATATATATATATATATATATATATATATATATATATATATATATATATATATGTATATATGTTGAACACATGAACGTATTATTGAAGTTATACATGTATATTTATTAATTTAGTTATTTATTGAATATGTAAAATTATTACGTATTATTCAATAGAATATGTATAGATGAAATCAATGTCAATGATGAGATGTTTGAAAATGTTGACACTCACACATATGGAGATAAAAAATCTGAACATTATATAGGAAATCGTGTTAACCACATTTTTGAGAAGTATTTCATAAAGGAAAATGTGACAGTTCAAGCCCAAATGTTGAAAGGTCTCCTATCATTAAGGAAATTAAAAGAAGCTATGAATTTATTGGGTATTCGAAAATCAACCAAAGATAAAAAAAAATGAAGGAAAATGTGATACAAAATATAAATAGTGCTATAAATTCAATTAGAAGATCTAGACAGAAAAATGTTTCAATTGTACGTAGAGCAATACATATGGCAGTGGTTTCATCAAGTACTAAAGAGAATCACTTGGTAAAATCTATGGCACGAGCATTAGGAACCTCGCGAAAAAATTTGCACAAACATCAGAAATTTTGGTTGCAAATAGATGTAAATGATGAACTCGCTTGTTGGAGAGCTATTTGTAGGCAACCATACAAAGATAGACTTGGAGAAAATGTTAAAAAAATAATATATGAATATTGGAAGAACAATTCGCGTGTTTCACCAACTGCAAGGCATGTGATGCGAAGAAGAATAGCACGAAATCAGTACGAAGAACATGAAAAACATTTCTTGGAAACCACTCAGATAGAGTTGTTCAACAAGTTCAAAGAAGAGAATCATGAAATTCATGTTTCAATCAGTGCTTTTGTTCAACAAAAACCATGGTATGTAAAACCTATCACCATACGTGACACTTTTTGTTGCTGTTATCATGTGGAATTTGAGTTATATTATGACACATTCCTTGATTTTGGTAGAAAATTTTGGAAGGATTCACCTCCTCCTTCCACTATCCGTGATTTCATATCTCAAATTCTATGTGAAAGAGAAAGCGATGAACTATTTTACGAAAATAAATGTGTTGGTGGTAAAAAATGTGATGATTGTGGAAATTTGACTAAATTTCAAAACAAATATCGTACTGATATAAATGATCAATCATTGTCCAACATGAAAGTGAAATGGAAGAGATATGAATATATCCATACATCGATTCAAGGTGAAAATAATGTTAAAAGAATTGAATTACGAAAAGAATAAATTTTTGTGATAGACTTTTGGAGAAAGTTTGAGGCAGAAATTTACAAATACACCAAGCATTCCCATAGAGCTCGATGGCAAGACTTTCAATTCAAAAAATCCCGTGAATTTTTTCCACTAGGGACCATTTTGTCAATAATTGATTTTGTAGAAAACTACACATTTGTTCCACAAAAAGAAATTCAGAGTGAATACTATCATTCTGACCAAGTCTCCATGCTCGTCCATATTCTATATAGACATGCTGAACAAAACATCGATCATATAGAAAGCACCAGTGAAAATCGACATATTATTAAAGAATATCACTTTTATATCAGTGACGATTGTACACATGATACATATTTTGTACAACATTGTTTTGGAAAAAATTATGATTCCTTGAAAAATTGTGGAATAACATTCAATGAACATTGGATATGGTCAGACGGATGTGCAGGTCAATTCAAATCTGCACGATCATTCTTTTGGTTGTGTTGTCTTCATAATAAAACCTGCATTAAACATTGTTGGAATTTCTTTGAGATTGGTCATGGAAAAGGAGAACATGACGGTGTAGGGGCATGCATAAAATGAGTGCTTCGAAGATATCAAATGAATCCTTCTACAAGCCAACTTGTGGATGCTAAAGAAGTTGTTCAATGGCGCATTGTTGCTCGAAGCCATGAGACTAACCGATCAAGGGAAGTACGAAGGTACATTCATTTTAATTTTTATTGGATATCTAATTTGAAACAGTATACATTTATCACAATTTGATTATCTCTGATTGATTATCTTTGATTGTATTTTGATATCATATTTACATTCTTCTTTGAATTTTCCATATAAAGGTTTTTTTGGCATATTGGGACCGAAGAAGTAGATAGATCAATTGTAAATGACGTTGAAACAATAAAAGGGACTCGAAAATTGCATTCAATTAAAACAAAGTTGTCCACAAATGTGTTTGCATTGGATAAAAGAAAATATTCTTGTTTTTGTCATGTTTGCATAGACAACACAGAATCCAATGACGTTTGTGAAAACAAAATGTATGTAAAAGATTGGAAACATACAGAGCTAAATACAAAGGGAAAAATGTCCGTTGCAATGTTTGAAGAAATGCAATCAGAGGAGACTACAATATCATCTGATGGTGATCGAGTTTCTGATCTTGTTAGAGAAGGTAACATTTGAATTTCTTTCTAATGATAAAGATCTAGAAATAAATTTGAATATGTATAATTTTGTTAAGTTTGTTTTATTGTGCAGGAGATGTTTTTGCTGTAATTGCACCTACTGACAACGATGAAAATGTGAAGTATTATTTGATGCGTTGCACTGAATGAAAAATGAAATTATTAGAAGACTATAATGATCACGGATTTCCATATGAAAGAGGATCTATTATACTAAAAGGTTATTTTTTCAGACAAACTAATCAAAGTGGGGATTTTGTTTACTTTGAAGACTATGAACCTGATTTCATAAGTTGTCAATATAGTCACTTGGTGTGTGCAACACGCATAAAGTTGATAGAGGTTCAATCAAAGAAAAAAACGAAAATTAAGAAATGGAAAATGTCAAAATCCGATCATGAACAGATTATTGAAGATGACATTCCATTGGAATTTTTTTGATTGAACTGCCCAACAATTTATTCTCTTTGGATTATATGTTCTAGAACTTCCAGTACTCAATTAAAAATTGAGCTACCTTGTTATGTTATCTGTGCAAGTGTTTGCACATGTACAAATTGTTTTGGTACATGCACACTCTAGTATCAACTGAAAGTAGCTTTTCTATACATGCATTGATGAAAAATGTTGCATGTATTGGATATATATGTGTGTGTGTGTGTGTGTTCTAGAATGAAATTAACTGTTCAAGTAGTTTTACTATGTGCATTGATGAAAAAAATTTCATGTACTCAATATATATGTTCTAGAATGCAATTAACTGAAAGTAGTTTTTCTATGTGCATTGATGAAAAATGTTGCACGTACTGGATATATACACGAACTGAATGCATGCCCAGTTTTTCTTGTGGGATTTTTTGGTAAAAAGTATCCACAATGTAAATAAATCATCCATAGTATAATTTTGTATGAATATTCCTTTCAGACAAAAGACTCGGAGCACTTCTCCGACTTTTTGTGGGATTTGACCCACATCTCTATTCATGAATGAAAATCTAGTACAAAATTTGTCTGTCCAATGGTCGGATATGTTCTATGTGCATTGATGAAAAATGTTGTGAACGTATTGGATATATATATATATTCTAGAATGCAATTAATTGTTAAGTAGTTTTCCCATGTGCATTGATGAAAAAAATTTCACATACTGAATATATATGTTTTAGAATGCAATTAAATAAATGTCATCAATCTACCAATTTATAAATCAACAAGGCTACCTAGTTGAGTGCATTAATGACATTGACCCCAATTCAACAAACATATATCTACTTCTTATATTTCCAATCAAAATTAAAGGGGTTTATATGGGAAAGAGGCAAAACATATAGCCCATGAAATACTTTTTAGAGGTCAATGAAGGTATCATCATGTGGGAAAACATTTCAAGAACACTTGATGGTACTTGAAGGTAATCTTAAGATTGTTTTTTATCTCTACATACTACATACTATTGTTTGAGTGAAAAAAAATTCTAATGAAAAGAACATAGCTTTTCAATCCAACTAACCATATCAATTGAGCTCTATATCAAAAAAAAGTAAAAAAAAACCAAAAAGCCAACAAAATAACATCCTTGGTTGTTATTTTTATTGGAATAACTAAATCATATTAAGGATTCTCTTCATTGAAATTGTTTTTGGATGGAGAATCCTTAAAATATGATTTAGCTATTCCAATAAAAATGACAACCACGAATGTTATTTTGCTGACATGTTTTGTTGGCATGTTAACTTTTATTTACTCTTTTTTCAATTAGAGCTCAATTGATATGGTTAGTTGCATTGAAAATCTATGTTCTTCCCATTGGAATTTTTTTCACTCAAACAAGAGTATGCAGAGATCAAAAGAAATCTTAAGATGCCAAATGTACTTCAACCATCCAAAACTTGAGTTTTAAAAACTTTTTGATTATATTAAAACATTACTTCACATGTCATGCCAATTGTAGTTCAATTATCCAATAAAAACATTTAACATTATATCACATTCCAAATGTAGATCAACCATCCAAAACTTAATTTTAATTTAACAAAAAATTATAGATCACAACATTACTTCACATGCCAAATGTACTTCAACCATCCAAAACTTGAGTTTTAATTTTTTTTTTATTATATCAAAACATTACTTCACATGTCATGCCAATTGTAGTTCAACTATCCAATAAAAACATTTAACATTATATCACATGCCAAATTTAGATCAACCATCCAAAACTTAACTTTAATTTAACAAAAAATTATAGATCACAACAATACTTCACATGCCAAATGTACTTCAACCATCCAAAACTTGAGTTTTAAAAACTTTTTGATTATATCAAAACATTACTTCACATGTCATGCCAATTGTAGTTCAACTATCCAATAAAAACATTTAACATTATATGACATGCCAAATGTAGATCAACCATCCAAAACTTAATTTTTTTAATTTAACAAAAAATTATAGATCACAACATTACTTCACATGCCAAATGTACTTCAACCATCCAAAATTTGAGTTTTAAAAACCTTTTGATTATATCAATACATTACTTCACATGCCATGCCAATTGTAGTTCAACTATCCAATAAAAACATTTAACATTATATCACATGCCAAATGTAGAATAACCATCCAAAACTTAACTTTTTTAATTTAACAAAAAATTATAGATCACAACATTACTTCACATGCCAAATGTACTTCAACCATCCAAAACTTGAGTTTAAATTTTTTTTGATTATATCAAAACATTACTTCACATGTCATGCCAATTGTAGTTCAACTATCCAATAAAAAAATTTAACATTATATGACATGCCAAATGTAGATCAACCATCTAAACCCTAACTTTTAATTTAACAAAAAATTATAGATCACAACATTACTTCACATGCCAAATGTACTTCAACCATCCAAAACTTGAGTTTTAAAAACTTTTTTATTATATCACAACATTACTTCACATGCCATGCCAATTGTAGTTCAACTATCCAATAAAAACATTTAACATTATATCACATGCCAAATGTAGATCAACCATAGAAAAATTTACCTTTAATTTAACAAAAAATTATAGATCACAACATTACTTCACATGCCAAATGTACTTCAAGCATCCAAAACTTAAGTTTGAAAACAAAACAAATTATAACACAACATTACTTTGCATGCCAAATGTAGTTCAAAAGCAAAACATTAATTTATAGATCACAACATTACTAGTAGTTCAACTATCCAAAACTTAAGTTTTAAAAACCAAACAAATTATATAACGACATTAATTCACATTCACATGCCAAAAGTAATTCAACCATCCAAAACTTAACTTTTAAAAACAAAACAAATTATATTAACACAATAAAATGTGTCCAAAAATTGTAGATCTCACAAGTATCAAGTATCAAGTTATATATATGACTGTGCATCTAGATAATATATAAAAAAGTAAATTTAAGACTAGAAATCTCAATCAAATCTACAAATCATGTCCATCAAATACAGATGGATGTAGTGTCTTTCCTAGCAGAGTCTCAATCCGCACGCTATCTTGCAAAGCATGGGGAACCTGTACAAAATGCATGCACAAACATTAAAATTTGATGTTTTAAAAATGAGTGACAATATATAGAACTTCATGTAAAAAAAGAATAAAAAATCATACAATACCTCATGAGGTTCCCTCTCCATTTGTTCACCTGCGACAACTTCCCCCATGGGAACATCTCCAACAGTAAACTATACAATATATATATATATATATATATATATATAAAATTTTCAGATGAAAATGCACATGTGTATATATAAACTTATTTTCAATAATATTAAAAAAAAAAGTTAGACAACTTGTTCAAATGGTTGAAATGGTGTGGATGTTCCTATCTCTGTCGCTAGAGTCCGTGGATTAAAGAAATCTTCTATAGGAACCTAAAATTCAAAATTTTAAAAGTATAAAATAACTCAAGATCAAGATCTCAATTTATAATAAAACTTAAATAAACAACAATTTATAAATTATAACTAAATTAAAAAAACACACACACATATATATAAGTGAAAAATTGAATACTTCTGCAGGTGAATTTGGGACATCTCCTAAGAGAGGCTCCAAATGAAAATCTCCAACAACCTAAAATTCAAAAAATTTAAAATAACTCAAGATATAGATATATATATCTCAATTTTTAATGGAACTTTTTGAGGTGGATTATATATATATATTTAACTTAAAAACATAAATTTTAAAAGTGAAAAATTGTCCATACTTGTTGTGGATGTGGCTCATCTCCTAAGGAAGTAGAAGGTACATCTCCCAAGGAAGAAGAAGGTACCGCCATCCCAAAAACATTGGACGAAATCGGAATCTGTTAAAACATTTTATCATTATATATACATACATGTACATGTGTGCACAATTATTTATTTTAAAATATCACTTAAAAAACACTAACATTTGCCAACATATCTTGATGGTGAGACCCATCTGCATTGTTTGAACCAGAGGTCCCGAACGTGATATTAACATTTTCATCATTCATCATGCGTGACAACTGCAAATGGTGTTTTAACATATAATGATACATTTTTGTTAGATTAATGTACATACAAATAAATTTATACTTATACATGTGTATTTATTACAAATTGTACATGTATGTGTTAAAATAATTGAACCCTAACCATTAACACATACCGTTCCTGTGCCCTCTTCCTCATGAAGAATTAGGTCTTTCCAACCATTGCGACAATTATTTGCATATATTTTGAGATCTTCAACACTCATGTTGTCAATATATTCATCTGTACAATACACAAAATTGGCATGTGCATTCTCACGTGCTCTTTGTCAATTCAGACAAACATCGACTCCGCCCAATCCACTGTGAACGTTGTCGATGATGGCATCCCTTGCTTCTTGACTAATTTGAGAAGTGGCATCCATCTTTGACCACAAAGTTTCGACCCAAAAAGGTCGACTAATCAATGGTGGCTTAGGGCGAGGCAACTCAACATCATGCCTAGTGCCTCTACAGTCACATAATCGACCTTTCCCAGGACCAAAAAATTCAGACGGAAGGTCATTATAAGTGGGTTTAATTTTCAAAAAGAACTATGCATAAAAAAAATTTGCAAAATAAAGAGGAACCTTGTCGTTCCATGAGAGTCTTCCATAGGCCACAAGGTGTCTATCATACAAATAGTGAGCTATATTGGGGTGCTTGAAATATTGCACCTTTAGCATCTTTCTTTTCGACCCTTCTTTGAAATTAAACATTGAATTCGCTATTTCTTTTGTAACTCTTTTTTTTACATCTTCCCATTTATCAAGACCCATTATTGTTTCCTTTATTTTTCTCATGACTTCTATAAATGTATCAGTCATTGGCCCAAGCTTTCAGTACACAGCTACTAGTTCACCTAAAGAATGTGTAACTATTTCCAAGCTTTGTCGACTCTCAGCAGGTAGAGTCAAAGCCACAAGATCTCTCTGCAATTTTGCATGAAGTTTTTGAAACCTTTCTAAGGTGCATTGCGCCATGTTTCTTTCCCAAGGTATATCAGAAATATCAGCCGGATAAGTTGTGGTGGGTGGACAACCTTCTTCTTGAATGTAGCGTTTTGCCCTGCATATTTTTTTACCAACAGTTGGAGCATTTTCAACCTCCGCAACAATATATAAAATTTTGTATATTAGACAAAACACATGTAAACAAATTTGTACAAATTGAATGAAAAAAATATTGAAATTGATGGCAACCTCGACGTGGTTGGCTAGCATCTTCCCCACCCTGAAACTGTTGAGAACCATAATGACCCTGCTAAGAACCAGCACCACTAGTCGTTGATTGGCCTCCGAGGAATATATATCACCACCTTCACACAACCTGCTAGCAATTATTGATGGCCATCTAAGGAGATTTGAACCATCACCAACCTCTCGAGACGAGAGATAAGATTCATAAATAAATATGAATTTATAATCAATTAAAAAATGCACTCATACATATAATTACACACGTACATATTCATTGATTAAATTGTGTTCAAACCATACCACGACTGGGTGAACCATGGACATGCTCCATGGATGGAGTACAGACCCTTCTCCTCTTATTAGCTCCTAAAAAATAGAAAATGAAACTTATTAACAACTAATTTAACTCACAAAGTTGATAAAAAATCAATTCCACATGTACACACATGTATGGAGATTTAAGATTATATTTAAATACCATGAACATCCCTCAATCCCTAATCCCCCCCTCTCATGGAGATATGGGATTTTGTTGATATTCTTCATCGTTCATCCTTCATGATATATATATCTACGGTGGACATTTACAATTATTTTTTTAAATGAATGATTTAAAATAAATTCAAAATAAATTTTAGAAAATTAATGTAATTTAGTGTACACAAATTATGTAAAACACAACTTTCAAAGCACTAATTGATGTGTGAAACTCAATTTAAGCAAAACAAAATTATAAAAATAATAAGTTCACCAAATAATAAGTTCATTAAAAAAGAAGTGAAACTCCATTTAAACAAAATTTGTTGAAGTCCCCGCATTTTAATTTCATAAAAATGTGAAGTTCACCACTTGTTGCAAATGTGAAGTTCATCAAGCTGCGCTTTACATGGTGTGGTGGGAGCACATTTGGTATATAATTGAAAAAATCACATGGTCATTAAAAAAGACGCATTTATAAGTACACATCACACAGATATCCAAGGTATGTTACAATGTCGATCAATAAATTTTGAAGGAGAGTGTCTCAACACTAATTCATCTTTGAGAGATGAATCTTGAATTTTTTTAAGAAGGGCGTTTCAAAATTAATTCATCTTTGAGAGATGAATCTTGAATTTTTGAAGAAGAACGTCTCAACACTAATTCATCTATGAGAGATGAATCTGGCATTGACATTGCCTTGTATAATTCTAATTCATCTATTAATTCATCTTTGATAGATGAATCCTGAATTTGCATTGTCCCATGCAATAGATCAGCATACATCTTATTCACATTTGTTCAATGTCTTATACTAAAAAATTGAAATTGGCTAACAATATTGTTTGCTATTCCATGCAGTTCTTTTAGCCTCTCATTCTTAACTTGGCACACGCCATTCATCTGGTTGCACACAAGTTTAGAATTTGTGAAAACTACAATTCCATTTAATCCATACTGCATAGATGTTCCCAAGCCTTTTATCAATCCAATATAATATGCCTTGTTGTTTGTTGTTCTTCCCAGTATATTCATTTTCCTTTGGATGAATTTGCTAGTTGCAATATTGGAAATCAGATATGTAATCACTGCTTTCCCTGGATTGGGATAGCAAGAAACTTCTATGCATAATTTCCATTTTTCAATCATATTTAATGGTTTTCTTATCCTTGAAAAAAAAAACAAAATCAATAAAAATCTATATTAAATTGACATTTATTGCAAATGCATGGGATAAATGACACAAGATCATGAGATAAATGAAGAACTTCTATTTAGATATATTCTAGAGATTGATTGTAGGGGCATTTACTAGATATGTCACCTTTCATAAAAGATGATATCCAGAGGCTACCTGGCCCTTTACAGACTCTGCCTATAGAACTTGTAGAAGTTTTACTACCTATCCCAATTATACCCTATGAAGGGTGTAGAGGACCCGTGGAATCACTTACACTACTTTACGTAGACTAAGGGTGTATAAGACTGCATTTTTTTTACATTGAATATTTTTCATTTTAAATTAAGAATCTATTTGAAACAATTACCTATATAAGGTTTAAAACCTATATGTTTTGTATCAAATTGAACTTTTGGTTTCAATGGGAAACTTTTATGGTTAATGTGCTTTTTATTGAAATGTGATACACCCCATTAAAATGGGAGATATATCGAAATGATTCCTATGTTGTAATAAAATATAGATGCATAAATTCAACGAGCATAGTTTTGAGATATAAAAGTCCAAAATAGAAGAGTTTTTTTTGAAGAAATATCAATGCCAGTATGGATATATATTTGCTTCATTAAAAGGGATTTTTCTAGAATGATGTCCATTAAGTTGGAAAGAAGGGAAAGTATCACAATTATATGTTAATGTGTATGTGTTTTACATTGAATATTTTTCATTTTAAATTAAGAATCTATTTGAAACAATGACCTATATATAAGGTTAAAACTTATATGTTTCGTATAAAATCACTTTTGGTTTCAATGGGAAACTTTTATGGCTAATGTGTTTTTCTCGAAATGTGATACACCCCATTAAAATGGGAGATATATCGGAATTAATCCTATGGTGTAGTAAAATAATTTCCAGTAGTTTAAAAATATAGATGCATAAACTAAATGAGCATAGTTTTGAGATACAAAAGTCCAAAATGGAATAGTTTTATGTGAACAAATATCAGTGGATTACTATGGATATATTTTCTTCATTAAAAAATATTTTTCTAAAAGGATGTCGACTAAGTTTGGAAGAAGAGAAGGTATCACAGTTATATATGTTAATGCATGTGTTTTACATTGAATATTTTTCATTTTAAATTAAGAATCTATTTGAAACAATTACCTAGATATAAGGTTAAAACCTATGTTTTGTATCAAATTGAACTTTTGGTTTCAATGGGAAACTTTTATGGCTAATATGTTTTTTCTCGAAATGTGATACACCCCATTAAAATGGTAGACATATCGAATGATTTCTATGGTGAAATAAAATAGTTTCAAGTAGTTTAAAGATAAAGTTAAAACCTATATGTTTTGTATCAAATTGAACTTTTGGTTTCAATGGGAAACTTTTATGGCTAATGTGTTTTTTCTCGAAATGTGATACACCCCATTAAAATGGGAGATATATCGAAATGATTCCTACGTTTGTAATAAAATATAGATGCATAAATTCAATGAGCATATTTTTGAGATATAAAAGTCCAAAATGGAAGAGTTGTTTGTGAACAAATTTCAATGCCACTATGGATATATATCTGCTTCATTAAAAGGGATTTTTCTAGAATGATGTCCACTAAGTTGGAAAGAAGGGAAAGTATCACAATTATATGTTAATGTGCATGTGTTTTACATTGAATATTTTTCATTTTAAATTAAGAATCTATTTGAAACAATTACCTATATATAAGGTTAAAACCTATATGTTTCATATCAAATCACTTTTGGTTTCAATGGGAAACTTTTATGGCTAATGTGTTTTTCTCGAAATGTGATACACCCCATTAAAATGGGAGATATATCGAAATGAATCCTACGGTGTAATAAAATAGTTTCAAGTAGTTTAAAAATATAGATGCATAAAATCAATGAGCATAGTTTTGAGATATAAAAGTCCAAAATGGAATATTTGTCTGTGAACAAATATTAGTGGATCACTATGATATATTTGCTTCATTAAAAAAAAAATTCTAAAAGGATGTCCACTAAATTTGGAAGAAGGGAAAGTATCACAATTATATATGTTAATGCATGTGTTTTACATTGAATATTTTTCATTTTAAATTAAGAATCTATTTGAAACAATTACCTAGATATAAGGTTAAAACCTATGTTTTGTATCAAATTGAACTTTTGGTATCAATGGGAAACTTTTATGGCTAATGTGTTTTTTCTCAAAATGTGACACACCCCATTAAAATGGTAGACATATCGAAATGATTCCTATGGTGAAATAAAATAGTTTCAAGTAGTTTAAAGATAAGGTTAAAAACTATATGTTTTGTATCAAATTGAACTTTTGGTTTCAATGGGAAACTTTTATCGCTAATGTGTGTTTTCTCAAAATGTGATACACCCCATTAAAATGGGAGATATATCGAAATGATTCCTATGTTGTAATAAAATATAGATGCATAAATTCAATGAGCATAGTTTTGAGATATAAAAGTCCAAAATGGAAGAGTTGTTTGTGAAAAAATATCAATGCCACTATGGATATATATCTGCTTCATTAAAAGGGATTTTTCTAGAATGATGTCCACTAAGTTGGAAAGAAGGGAAAGTATCACAATTATATGTTAATGTGCATGTGTTTTACATTGAATATTTTTCATTTTAAATTAAGAATATATTTGAAACAATTACCTATATATAAGGTTAAAACCTATATGTTTTGTATCAAATCACTTTTGGTTTCAATGGGAAACTTTAATGGCTAATGTGTTTTTCTCAAAATGTGATACACCCCATTAAAACGGGAGATATATCGAAATTAATCCTATGGTGTAATAAAATAGTTTCAAGTAGTTTAAAAATATAGATGCATAAATTCAATGAGCATATTTTTGAGATATAAAAGTCCAAATGGAATAGTTGTCTGTGAACAAATATCAGTGGATCACTATGGATATATTTGCTTCATTAAAAAATATTTTTCTAAAAGGATGTCCACTAAGTTCGGAAGAAGGGAAAGTATCACAATTATATATGTTAATGCATGTGTTTTACATTGAATATTTTTAATTTTTAATTAAGAATCTATTTGAAACAATTTCCTATATAAGGTGAAAACCTATGTTTTGTATCAAATTGAGCTTTTGGTTTCAATGGGAAACTTTTAAGGCTAATGTGTTTTTTCTCTAAATGTGATACACCCCATTAAAATGGTAGACATTTCGAAATGATTCCTACGGTGAAATAATATAGTTTCAAGTAGTTTAAAGATAAGGTTAAAACCTATGTTTTGTATCAAATTGAAATTTTGGTTTCAATGGGAAAATTTTATGGCTAATGTGTTTTTTCTCGAAATGTGATACACCCCATTAAAATGGTAGAAATATCGAAATGATTCCTATGGTGAAATAAAATATTTTCAAGTAGTTTAAATATATAGATGCATAAATTGAATGAGCATAGTTTTGAGGTATATAAGTCCAAAATGGAATAGTTGTTGCTGAACAAATATCAGTGGATCATTATGGATATATTTGCTTCATTAAAAGGGATATTTCTAGAAGGATAGACTAAGTTGGAAAGAAGGGAAAATATCACAATTATATGTTAATGTGCATGTGTTTTACATTGAATACTTTTCATTTTGTTAAGAATCTATTTTCAAAACAATTAACAATATACTTGGTTAAAGCCTATGTTTTGTATCAAATTACTTTTTGTTTCTAAATACTATGTTTTTTACACTGAATATTTTTAATTTTATTAAAAATCTATTTGAAACAATTAAACTATATAAGGTTAAAACCTATGTTTTGTATCAAATCACTTTTGGTTTCAATAAGAAACTTTTATGGCTAATTTTTGTTTTACATTGAATATAAAAGGTTTTTTCTCTCTCTCATTGTTTGATACCATGGATATGAAAATGAAAAACTTCTATTTAGATATAGGGGAATTTACTGGATATGTCACCTTTCATAAAAGATGAGATCCAGAGGCTACTTGGCCCTTTATAGACTCTGCCTATAGAACTTGTAGAAGTTAACACTACCTGTCCCAATTATACCCTATGAAGGGTGTAAAGCAACCGTGGAATCACTCAAACTACTTTACGTAGACATAAGGGTATATGAGAATGCATGTGTTTTACATTGAATATTTTTCATTTTAAATTAAGAATCTATTTGAAACAATTACCTATATAAGACGTAAGGGTGTATAAGAATACATGTGTTTTACATTGAATATTTTTCATTTTAAATTAAGAATCTATTTGAAACAATTACCTATATAAGGTTAAAACCTATATGTATTGTATCAAATCACTTTTGGTTTCAATGGGAAAATTTTATGGCTAATGTGTTTTTCTCGAAATGTGATACACCCCATTAAAATGGGAGAGATATCGAAATGATTCCTATGTTGTAATAAAATATAGATGCATAAATTAAATGAGCATAGTTTTGAGATATAAAAGTCCAAAATGGTAGATTTGTTTGTGAACAAATATCAATGCCACTATGGATATATATCTGCTTCATTAAAAGGGATTTTTCTAGAATGATGTCCACTAAGTTGGAAAGAAGGGAAAGTATCACAATTATATGTTAATGTGCATGTGTTTTACATTGAATATTTTTCATTTCATTAAAAATATATTTGAAACATTAACTATATAAGGTTAAAGCCTATGTTTTGTATCAAATTACTTTTGGTTTCAATGGGAAACTTTTATGGCTAATGTTTTTTTCTTGAAATGTGATACACCCCATTAAAATGGGAGATATATCGAAATGAATCCTATGGTGTAATAAAATAGTTTCAAGTAGTTTAAAAATATAGATGCATAAATTCAATGAGCATAGTTTTGAAATGAATCCTATGGTGTAATAAAATAGTTTCAAGTAGTTTAAAAATATAGATACATAAATTCAATGAGCATAGTTTTGAGATATAAAAGTCCAAAATGGAATAGTTTTCTGTGAACAAATATCAGTGGATCACTATGGATATATTTGCTTCATTAAAAAAGTTTTTTCTAAAAGGATATCATACCAATTACATAACTAGGCTAGATATTCAAGATACACATTGCCATTGAATCAAATCACCTATGTTTTGTATCAAATCACTTTTGGTTTCAATGGGAAAATTTTATGGCTAATTTGTGTTTTACATTGAATATAAAAGGTTTTTTTTCTCTCTCTCATTGTTTGAGACCATGGATATGAAATGAAAAACTTCTATTTAGATCTATCTGAGAGATTGACTGTAGGGGAATTTACTGGATATGTCACCTTTCATAAAAGATGAGATCGAGAGGCTACCTGGCCCTTTATAGACTCTGCCTATAGAACTTGTAGAAGTTAACACTACATATCCCAATTATACCCTATGAAGGGTGTAGAGGACCCATGGAATCACTCAAACTACTTTACATAGACATAAGGGTGTATAAGAATGCATGTGTTTTACATTGAATACTTTTCATTTTAAATTAAGAATCTATTTGAAACAATTACCTATATAAGGTTAAAACCTATTTTTTGTATCAAATCACTTTTGGTTTCAATGGTTTGTTTATTGGCTAATGTGTTTTTATCAAATCACTTTTGGTTTTGAAGTATATTCTGGAATCTTCTGTAACCACTTATTAGCCTATCAATATGTAATTATATCACAGTGAATATGAGAAGTTGATACAATTACATGATAAAAAATTAGTAGAGATAAGCAGTGCTTCTATAATATGGGATGACTAGTTAGATTATAGGTTTCCACAGATTAATCTTATTCAGTAACTAATATGTAACCATTACTATTATTACTAAAAGTAAAGTACCAGTGATAGTTAACAGCAGATGATTTGTTTCCCTTTGCTTAAACTGATCTGTATTCCCCTAATAAATCCGTTGAGATAAATATCAATACAGAGAGCTGAACTAAGGACTGTCATCTAACTCAAGAGGAAGAGTTATTTCAATTCCTCTCTGTATCTGAAAACAGATCTGATTACATTGTGGTCCTCAACAATCTATGTTTTTTTGTTGCTGCTATTGTATGAATCAGTAGCTAACTGTCAATATAGAGAGCTGAACTAAGGGCTGTCATCTAACTCAAGAGGAAGAGTTATTTCAATTCCTCTCTGTAACTGAAAACAATAGTGGCTAATTGTGGTCCTCAACAACCTATGTTTTTTGTTGCTGCTATTGTATGAATCAACCCAAGGCAAGCAGAAGAAATGCTTCTTTAAATGGATTTTTATTTCTTACCTTGGTTTCTCATAAGATTCTATAGGAATTCATGTCCATCCTGATGTTTCCCCTAGGGCCTATACATTGTGTGGGTTTTAGCACTATAAATCCTAGTGCTTTTGTCTATTGTCATCTGTATTGTATATGTTGATTTTCTCTATATTAATGGTGCATCTACATAGGAGATTAGACAGATATTAATCAAGGTTGTTTTCTTTGTCTAATAGACCCCACCAACAGGGATGTTTTGATGTCCCATTATATTACTCCCCATGGCCCTATCAGTCCGTCTCTCTCTTTAAAGGACACTATTTAATATTTAATTGATTTGGGTGATGAGTGACGATAATGAATGATAAATGGTGGTGCACAGCTGGTAAAATTCTTCCGTTTGTGTGTTTATTCTCATGTTGTAATTTTTTTGGAAACTTTGGAAATCTCATCTTCAAAACAAGTGCAAATAAGTATAACTTTACAATGTTAAGTGACCTATATGTTTTCTTGTCAATATTTTTGGTGACTTTTAATTTTATTTTTTTTAAACCGTAACTGGGGAATTTATATTAAGCAAAATATGTTGTCAAAACATGCAGTTGAGTTACATAGAGAATTATTAGTTTGCCAAAAATCTGAGGCAGGAAGATCTAAATTGGCGACTGTCACAACACCCAAGTACTAGTGATAGTTAATAGCAGATGATACTCCAGGTTCCCCCTAAGGATCATTCTGGAGGGGAAATTTTGTATAATCATTGTAATTTTCTTGTAAATTTAAAATTTAAACAAAACAAAAAGCTTTTTTAATAGCAAAAAAAATATTCAAGAAATTCTCTAACTTGTTTCTCTCTACCGTATCTCTGTAAAAGGTGACATATTGCCAATGTACCTGTTTTTAGTAATGCTTTTGGTTTTCATCATCCCAATCATATGTATGAATCTAGAATCTAGTTTGTCAAATCCTCAGTGTACTTTCAGTTAAAAACAAAATTTTCACTTATCATCTCATTTAGTTCCATCTCCCTTTCTACATTTGGAATCATTGAATCCTTATATATGTCCCTTTTTGACCCAGCATATTCATCAACGGAGGAGGAGATTTTAAGCTGAGACAAAACAAAAATCCTCATTTACACCACTTTTTATTGACCAAAAATTATGGGTTTTTGTCTAATACCCTAACTTTAGCTTCAAAAAGGTATACAACAGAGATATAAAACATGAATTAGTGGCCTTTTAGGTATAGCCGAGGAATTCTACTTTCAATTGAAAATCTACTATTTTTTTCTTGCTAACAAAAAGGTTGACTAGGGTGTATTGCTACTTGATACAGAAATATTAACAGTTTTTTAGACTTGGACATTTTTCCCTATAAAACACACTTGAGAAATAAGTTTCAAGTCCCCTTATCACCAATGTCTGCAAACAGAGATTTAACTAAGCTTTTACAATGATTGTGCAGTTACAACTGTAATGTTGTAAAAAGCCAAAAATAAAACAAAATATCAAAACTAAGTAGTGCTTCTGCACTTTACTACATCCCTAAGAGTAGCTTAGAAAACCCATAATTCTCTTGGAACATATAACATTCAATGGTTTGAGAGAAAGAAAATTGGTGGATTATACTTACCTAGAAATTCACTTAACGTCACCGTAGCAATTCAACAAAATATGATTAGCAACAGAGCAGTAGCAGCGCCACAAAATTTGCTTAACGTCGACACAAAAATTCAACAAAATATGATCAGCAACAGAGCAAAAGAAACAGAAATGTGCGAAACACAGAAAATGAGAACAGAAATGCGTGAAAGTGAGAATAGATCACGGGCGATATATTTATAAAACATGAGTTTTGCCGAACTATTTTAAAATTTCGGCCGAACTAAAAGTTTAGCCGAATTGTTGTTTCTGGTTTTCCCATCTCCGGCAAAAAATCATTTTTCCCACATCGCCAGTATGCCGTCAATCTAAACAGCAGAACGAGTTCAGCCAAACTTTCTCAAAAAGTTCGGCGAGCAGATTCCCACTGAAAAAGATTTCCACCCTCGATTCTCACAACAGTGTAACCCAAACTTCATTTTCACCCCTAAACTATATTACTAAGTAGCTCTACATGGTGGAGCTGACCATGAGTGGTATTGAGAGGAAGTGAAACTTGTCTTCCTCAAATTGTCTTGTATATCTCTCTACTGCTATATTTTGGTACTGCTTGTGAGCTCTTACAACTCGGGGGTTCCAGGGGGAGAATTTCTCCTTGGATATGGTTGGGTGGAAAACTGGATGGTTCAAATGAGTTGGTTAAGGGATCAAAGATGGATCATATTTTTAGCGATTGGAGTTGAATATATCTTCAGGTATAATTTCCATGGTCCTAAAATTATAGTATATCTTTAGCATAAAATAAAATTAGAAATTTAAATTGTTGTAAGCATTTAATTTTGATTTAAACTTATGTTATCTAGAATATTATTGATTAGTTAAAAATGAAGACTAGATTAGTCCATATGTATGGATGTTCAGATTTCAATATTGGAGTTATTATTGGTGTAGTGTGTGGTACTAATCTTGGTATTGTAGAATTTGAGAAAGGAAAGCCAAATATTGTTGAAGGTAATTGCAATAAATAAATTCTAAAGGACTTGGGTAAGTGTTTCATGATTTATGGTTTTGTTTCAAGTAATTAGATGCATGTTTTAGAAAGGGTTTCAGGATATTTTGCAAAGTGTTTGACAAAATCCGTGTATGAGTAATGCTATCAATTTATTTATGCATGAACAAGTGCTAATTTGCAGCTTACACCAGAATTAAGAAAATGGACATGTACCCAAAATATACATGGAGGAATTACAGAATCAACCCTTAAAAGAAAATGCAAAAATAATGGCAACTAAAATATGGTTTGGAAGATCAAATGATTGAGGTAAGTTTGAGATAAATTTCAATTATGGCTTATGTTTCATATTCCTATCAATAATTCAATGTTTTGTTATTCAAGTTGTTGTAATAGTACTATCAGAATTTTGACAGAAAGCCTTAATGGATGTAGCATTCAGGGCTGCCATGTGTTTGTCAAATTGTAGCAATGGGTGCAATAAGCTTGTCAAATCATGTCAAATGAATTCGCTTGTGGGTGGTAAAATGTTTCATGAACTCATATGGTGGATTTAGAAATGTGTGAATTCAATGAGCATATCTTTGTAGCATAACTTTGGATTGTTTTTCCTCATGTAGAGTGTTGGGCCTTGAAATTATCATTCACTTCCATTACATTTTCACTTATATTTCCATATTACCACCTTCACTCCACCTCCATTTCATTACATTTACCTTACCATTACCACTATTAGGTTACATTTATGTTTTCCAAACTTTATTAATTCTTAGCATTTTTAAGTGAATTTGTGGTTAAAAATTAGAAAATAATGTGCATATGCTTATACCTAACAAGTGGGATGAGTTTGCTGCTAGGTGTAGGTAAAAAGGAAGCTTCTAAAAGACCTTTATGTGGCCTACCAAAACCAAATTCGAATTTGAGTGGAGAAGATCATGGGATCATGAGGATATGTGTTTAATTTCCTTTTTGTATTAAAACTTTAAGAAGATATGTGTCTCATTTCCTATTTTGTATTGAAACTCTAAAAGACATGTGTCTTATCATTTCCTATTTTGATTGTAACTCTAGAGATAGAGGGAGATATTCATGGACTCTAATTAATAAGATAACTTCTCATATTTCCTATCAGGGGAAAAAGAGAGGAGAAGAAGAGAAAGGATTATACAGTGTTTTGTAACAATGCTTGAGATGGAATGGGATGCAGATTTGTGAGTTTATCAATAAATGAGTTTAGTCATCAAATGCTGATTTGATTGCACTTCTGACAAGCTAGGAGTCAACCAACTTGGTAGTAGAGGGCCCCTGTTGCCAAAAGAGGTTTTCATTATGCTTTATAGTTAGATTTCTTTCAATTCTGTTTAGTATTTTCCTGCTCATGCTTAATTTCCAGTTTTCAATAATTTAGGTGCCACTGTGTGGATTTGCCTTCCGAAACGTTTCCAAGGAGATAGCGTCTTCAGGATTGGGATAATGTTGAAGTGTTGAAAAACATGGTTGTTTAATTTATTGCTTTCATAGTTGTCAATTATTGTGTTGACTAAGCATTTAAATCCATTTTTCCTATTTTTCAAATCTTATACTAAATGGTTAAATGTCTTATAAGTGCAGTGGTTGAATAGGTTTCATTTCTTGTCATTTTCTTGCTAAGAATTAAGGGTGTAATTGATTTATCCGAAAGCCATACCAAGGGGTCACAAGCTTCAGGAATGGATGAGACTTGATAAGTTAATTATTCACTTAATTGGTTGTAGTTATAAGATCCTCATTCTATTGCAACAAGACAATCTTCTTAAAGATCATTCTGAAAGCGACTAATCTGAATATACTTTGCAAGGATGATTACATGATTAGATTCAATGCAATGTTTGAGTTATTATCATGCTTTAGTTTAGATAGATGCAATGAATTCTTAGATACATTACCTCAAGGGGGTCACTCTCCACATATTGGGTAGATGGGGTAATTAAAGCATCTTAGGTAAATTTCAAATGCATTCTCTGTTTTCTGTTTTAGATTTTAGCAACTAAAGTGAAAAAGGGTTGATTTCATCTCATAGGGCTTTGACCTAATCATTGAATGTTGAAACAACTTGAAGTACAATAGTTGACATATTTCCCTGCTTTCATTTTTCAAATCTCAATTGAGTCATAGATCCATGGATTAGGTTTACTTACTAATTGAAGTACTTGCTTTACCTTTTTGTACAAAACTAGGTCTTAGAACTTGTCCATAAGTTTTGGTTTCTTTTGTAGAAAAATCAACTTAGTTCATAACACTTCTTTTTCTAATTAGGTTCATTCTCACTTTTCTAAATAGCCTAGAATAGCACATTAAGGACTAAAAACACAAAACCCCCAAAACAATGAAGTAAGAAGTAGGTTTCTTAAACACATATAGTGCACCACACTTCATCAGTTTACTAACCCTGGTCGATAATTTATTTTAGCAATTTAGGACACTAAATTGACTAAACATTTTGGCGTCGTTGCCAGGGAAGTGTAATTAGGAGACTTTATTTCTTACATCTAAAAAAAATCAATTAGTAATTTCTCGAGTATGCTCTCCTCCTATGATTTGTTTTATCTGGAGGATCAGAAAAAGAGAATTTTTATGTCAAAAATTTAAAAAAAAAAAATGTTTTCATTATTTCATTTAATTGAATAAACTTTAAAATAAAATTAAAAAATGAAAAATTTCAATAAATTGTTTTGTTTAATAAAATATATATGTCTATTTTAAAATCTTTGAAAATATAATATATATCATTTTATTAACAAATCATTTAAAAAATAAAATAAATAAATAAATAAAAAACTTCTCATATTCATTTTCTTTATTAATAAATTTTAATAAAGAAAATTAATTAAAAAAAATACAA